>JAODXP020000025.1:27068845-27121345 GCA_027497455.2 Sardinella longiceps
GTTATTCTGTTGTGTATTTGACTTTCAAAATGATCCCGAAAAAGAGTGCAGTCCCCTGAAATAGGCGCTCAATTCTCCTTTTGATAACCTAAAATAAACCCACCCAGCCAGGATGTCCTCGTTTCGGCCAGTAAGAGCCTGCAAGAGACCGCAAGGCCCAGCTCTCAGCTGAGCGTGTGGACAGCTCCTGTCGAGTAGGATTATTCAAAGCAGAGGTTATTCTGGGTAGGGTGTTTTTCAGGGTTTTCTTTCCTTTTAAAAAAAGAGGGGGGAGAGAGAGAGAGAGACACGGAGACTTTGCTGGAGGGCTCCGTTTTCAGATGGGCCAGTCAATGGTGCTAATTGTTTAAATGCCCCCCACTGCAATGTATAGGTAATGTGTAGAATAGATCATTAAAATGCATGGATTGGTGTGGCACATTTTAAAAGTGTAGCGTAATGGAGATCTATGGAGAGGAAAATGGATGTGGTTTAAAAAGGGTTGCTTGCGGTTGAAGCGGTTTCACCCTGTTGACCTGGCGTAGCCATGCCCAGAAACGGGAACCGAAGCTGGGGGAAGGAGGAGGACGTGCGTCCCCTAGTCTCCCTCGGAGTCCTTCAGACTTTAGAAAGTCCTTTGAACCGCTAGCGGCATGTCGACTCACCAGACTGTGCCACATGCCCTTTCAGCACACACACACACACACACACACACACACACACACACACACACACACACACACACACACACAGGCAATCCGAGATGGAAGGTTAACGTGTGTGACATACATAGGAGCACACATTTGTTCTCACAACACACTTGCACACCTTTATTTGTCGTTTTTGTGTGACACACTTTTCAAACCTTGTGGGGGGTTTTGGCGGACAAGCACATCTGTGCACACACTGATATTTCACATGCCTATCACGTTAACAGCTTTTGAAGCGAGTGACCTCGGAGCCGTATTTCAAGCTTTCGAAACCTCCAGACATACATTTTTTTTTTCCCCCTTCTCTTCCTTCCACCCTCTTTCTTTCTCCCTCCATCTCTATTGCTTCACTCATCCCCATTACTACTTTCCCTCCATTTTTTTTTCTTTTCTTTAGTCATGTCTGCTCATGATATGTTATATTCACAAAATGACTTGAGGGCAATGTCCTGTAGTACTGTTTTATAACATAACTTATAAAAATATATAATGGCGATATTAGAAATAATACAGAATACATTTATGTTTATATTCTATTACAAAAATGTGATTAATCTCTCAGAATAGAACAGAATATACTGTTATGATAAATAAACACACAATCAATTGATATCTGGTGTTATTTTTGTATATGAGGACCCCCTTTAAAATGAAATGCTACTGTACATCTCAGAGTTATCCTCTAAAAAAGAATTTGGATATAAATATAGAATAAATGTATATAAAATTATTTCATCTCTCTCTGGTCCTCTTCAGGTACCTGCTGTGTCTGCAGCTGCGCCAGGACATCGCCTCAGGCCGGCTGCCGTGTTCGTTCGTGACACACGCACTGCTGGGCTCCTACACGCTGCAGGCCGAGCTGGGCGACCATGACCCCGACGAGCATCGCACCGACTACACCAGCGACTTCCAGTTCGCCCCCAACCAGACCCGCGAGATGGAGGAGAAGGTCGTGGAGCTGCACAAGTCCCACAGGTCAGTCCCTTAGGCTGGTCTTTGCTCTTTTTTGCCCTCATCAGCACTACCAGGCAGCACTGCTTTCAAAGCACTACCCCCCCCCCTCTAAAGCTAGGGTTAGCGTGAGGAATTAAAGGAGCTGTGTGTAAGAAATATATTCCAAATAATCCTAAAATGGCCTTGATAAGTCATCAGACATGAAGGAATCATGTTCATTTGAAACATTGATATCACTGACAGTTGTAGTCCAGCCAGAATATTTGCATTTGAAATGCTAATTTGCAGCCCACAAATAGTGTTTACATTGTCATTTCAAGTGGTGTTTGTGTTGTTTCATTGTCAAGGCCTCATTATTCTTCCGAAATACATCATGGCAAAGTGAGAAATAAAACAAGGAGATGTCTTGGAGATGCTTTTGAAAGATGGTGA
Source organism: Sardinella longiceps (assembly GCA_027497455.2). Taxonomy (NCBI): domain Eukaryota; kingdom Metazoa; phylum Chordata; class Actinopteri; order Clupeiformes; family Clupeidae; genus Sardinella; species Sardinella longiceps. The sequence continues at coordinate 27,070,921 of JAODXP020000025.1, forward strand.
CAGCAAAATATTTTGAAAATGATTGTAATGCCAATTTTGGCCACAATCCTACACACGGCTCCTTTAAGGGGGTTAGGGTTCAGGTAGGGCTTTGCAGGCAGTGCTGCCTGGAAGGTGCCGTTGAAAGCAAAATATGCCATCGAGCCCTCAGGCACTCCTAGGGTATCACTTGGTTCTCACTTGGCGAGTGAGGACCATAATGACCTTAATTGGAGAGACAAGAATCCTCCAGCCTCCTCCAAGTTAAAAAAAAAAACTTTTCTTGTCTCTTTCTGATAGAAGTTTGATGATTCATGTAGTATAGTACAGTGTGGAAGGAATGTTTTGTTGTTAACTAGTACTGGCAGTTCTTACGATACCATAATGCAGTGCTTATTGTACTGTACTGTACAGTAGGTGCTTGGCATGAGTAGAGAGGAATTTGTCAGTAGATATGGACAGACGGTGGGAGCGTAAGAACAGGCTCAGGTTGATGACATGAGCTAACAACAGCACAGAATACAGTAGGTGTTTATGTGTAGAGATCTCTACACGTGCAAGCTCTAGAGTACAGTCCTCTACGGTCAGTCAGCAGGTGACAGTTGGCAGAGCGCTACTACGATAGATAGATCATTACGGGGACACAGGTCCTGAATGGAAAAAGCTGTCCAGATGGGAGATCTAATATAAGTCCCTCCCTCACACACAGAAGAGGAGGTCACTGAGGCCCGCTCTGCAGGGGTTTGTCTGCAGGTCTCCCCAGGGGAGGAGGCTCCTGTACTGGGGCTGGGATGGCCCTGAGCCTCCCTCCCCTGGGGTGCGTGGACCTGGAAGAGCCCGTGTTTACAGCTGCAGGCGGGGTTATCCCTGCAAATCTGCAGGCCTTTTACCCTCCGAGGTGCTAATCCCATTGCTCTCTCTCTCTCTCTCTCTCTCTCTCTCTCTCTCTCTCTCTCTCTCTCTCTCTCTCTCTCTCTCTCTCTCTCTCTCTCTCTCTCTCTCTCTCTCTCTCTCTCTCTCTCTCTCTCTCTCTCTCTCTCTCTCTCTCTCTCTCTCTCTCTCTCTCTCTCTCTCTCTCTCTCTCTCTCTCTCATCGTCCCACCGGCACACTCATCCATCACTCTGCTGTTTGTATTTGAAATCTGTTGATTTTGTATGTTGCCTAAGGTCTTGCTGTCTCTGCTTAACCTTTTTGATTCTGATTCTCTCTTGCTCTTTTTCTTTCCTTTTCACACTGTTCTTTTTTTATCTTCCGTTTTCTGATCATCCTCTCTCTCTGTTTCTCCTCAGAGGGATGACCCCGGCTCAAGCGGACACTCAGTTCCTGGAAAACGCCAAGAAGCTGTCCATGTACGGCGTGGACTTGCACCATGCTAAGGTACATTAACAAAAGCATGCAGTTACTCTGTGTTCACACCAAGAACTGCTGAAGCTGTAAAATTGCCTGAACTAAAAAGTGATAAGTTACCAAATTTGGGTGACTAGTCTATAGTATATATATATATATATATATATATATATATATATATATATATATATATATATATATATATATATATATATATATATATATATATATGTTTGAGACTTATACTTGTTTGAGACTTTCATGATCAGATTCCATCAAGAGTGAAATCAGCTGGGAATCTCCTGTTTTTAATAAACTTGTTGTTGTTGTTGTTGGAGCTGCAAGTGCCTTAGTACTTGTGTCATCAGTGCTCTGCCTAAGACTGAGAGTGTTTCCTGGGGCTAATGAGTGTCAACCAAAGTGCCAAAGCTCAGATGGTGGTAAACATTCCCCCTGTCCTTCAGCGACAGCCCTCCTTTTCCAGAACACCTTTCCTTTTCCCTCTCAAAGCCTTTTTGACATGCTTCTACAGGATCAGTCTTTCCCCCCTCTAGTCAGAATCAGCTGTCAAGTGCTGTATTTAGTACCTCATTACCGTATGGTTGAGAGCCTAGAGGCCTTTTTGTGCTGAAACCGCCTCAGTCGTCCAACTGTACTGGATTGGACCATGGCCCACTCCTCCCCACATATATATACTTTACATAAGACCAGGACTGACAGTCATGTTAGAATAGAAAACCTGTATGGCTAATGTCAGTGTGGGCATGTTCGTGGGGGTGTATATCTGCTATAACTTGGAACAAATACACACACACACACACACACACACACACACACACACACACACACACACACACAAACACACACACTTTCAGTCAGAAAAAAATGCATAGCCTATACCGCAAGGCTACATAATGTTGCAGCAGAGTTCTGAGCAGCACACATGGTTGAGTGCCTTTGCCAGAGGTCTCTGTGCTGCTGCTGCTGCTGCAGTGCATGCCTCTGCTGTTGCTGCTGCTGGTGGTGGTGGTGGTAGTGTGGCCCCATCTGGGCCCTGATCAGAGGACTGGAGGGTCTGCTGGGGGTCCAAAGGGGGGGGGGGCTGGGGGTTGGAGGGAGGGGGTTTGGGGACTGTAGATGGGGGTCCTGCTCTGGTAGTCCGCGGGAGGCACCCGTTTCATGTGCCTCGCTGTCGGGAAGAGTGAAGAGTGCAGTGAAGGAGTCTGGGAAGGGGTGAGCCAGAGGTGGGGGTCAGGGAGGAAAAACAAAAAGAGCACGATTGTGTCTGTGGAGGGAGGAGGAGGGGGAGCGGGTGGAGTGAGTGGGGTGGGGTGGGGTGGGGAGTTGGTGTAGCAGAACATGGCTGCTTCCATCAGCTGTGTAAACAGACATGGCTGTGCAGACTTCTGCAGGGCAGGCTGAAGGAATGGCTGGCATGGGAAATCATGCAGAGAATGTTCTCTCCATCTTTCTCTCTCTTTCTCTCTCTCTCTCTCTCTCTGTCTGTCTGTCTCTGTCATTCGCTATTCTCCCTCTTTTTTTTAATCTTTTTTTTGTTTTTGTTTTTTGATTGATTTTGTTTCTCTCTCTCCTTTTCTCTCTCTCTCTCTCTCTCTCTCTCTCTCTCTCTCTCTCTCTCTCTCTCTCTCTCTCTCTCTCTCTCTCTCTCTCTCTCTCTCTCTCTCTCTCTCTCTCTCTCTCTCTCTCTCCCTCCCTCCTTTCTCCATCCTCCCTCACTCTCCTTTTTTGCTTTGAAGTGAACTCTAATCTGTTTTCAGGCACACTTAAGAATGCTGTACGGGTTTGCTTCCCTTGTCCTTTTGTTTTGTTTCACTGGAAAACCTCTGGAGAGAGTCTTGCTCTGACTAAATCAATTCATTGGAGACTCATTTTTAAAGTAGTACTGACATTACAGAGAGAGCGAGAGAGAGACTGAGGGGAGAGGGAGACGGACAGAGAGACTGAGAGAGTGAGGGAGACGGAGAGAGAGTGGGAGACAGACGGACGGACAGAGGGACAGACGGAGATAGAGACAGACGGACGGACGGAGAGAGAGAGAGACACGGACGGACGGACGGAGAGAGAGAGAGACAGACGGACGGACGGAGAGAGAGAGAGACAGACGGACGGACGGAGAGAGAGAGACAGACAGACAGACAGACAGGGAGAGACAGACAGACAGACAGACGGAGAGAGAGACAGACAGACAGACAGACAGGGAGAGACAGACAGACAGACAGACAGGGAGAGAGAGACAGACAGACAGACAGACAGGGAGAGACAGACAGACAGACGGAGAGAGAGAGATGGGGAGAGAGCGAGACGGAGAGAGAGGGGAAGATGGAGGGCAGAGTCCAGTAGCGAAGCCTGTAGCATATCCCACTGGAAGCCACCCTGCCTGTGCAGCACTGCTCTGCTCTTCTGTCCTCACACTGATCCATGAGCCTGGCCTCAGAGTCTGTGTGTGTGTGTGTATGTGTCTGGCCTCAGAGTCTGCCTCTGCCTATTTTTGGAGCTCCCCTCCCTCGCCGCATTGGTGTAATTAGCGCTAGTCGCTAACGCCTGGCCGGGCAGCAGCAGTTGAGCCCAGGGCAGTGCTGCTCCAGCCAGCCAGCCAGCCAGCCAGCCAAGCTAGCCAGCCAACCAAGCTAGCAACCCACCCACTCACCCACTACTCTCTCATCCATCCATCCGTCCCTCCAGCCAAACTGCTAAAGGCTAACAAGGGACCCAGAGAACTACAGGCTTGTCTTAACAGGGCCCCAGACCAGCCCCAGAGCCAAGCCCTCACTGGTAGACGTTGTGGTTGGACTCTCTTCCCCTAACAGCCCCCTAACAGCCCCCTAGCCCCACCGTCTTTTACCCCAGACCAGCCCCAGAGCCAAGCCCCCACTGGTAGACGTTGTGGTTGGACTCTCTTCCCCTAACATCCCCCTAGCCCCACCATCTTACCCCAAAATAAAGGCGTGACAAAGTGCAGAGCAGTGCGCTTCCAACGTTTCCATTCCATTGTTTTTAATACAACCATGCAAACCAGCACTGAACTAACTCTCCCACCGCCTCCTGTTGATTACGATTTAAAGTCTATTTTGTCAGAGCCGTTCATTAACATCCATTGGTAAATCCACAAGCTACTGTACTGTGTTCGTTGTTTATAGTGTGCTGCCAGTGTGCGTATATAGAAAATTTAGCCGAACTCATGTCCTCTTTCTTTTGTTTATTTTCTACACCAACATTTCGGCTGTAGGCCTTTGTCAAGGTTTCAATCAAAGGCCTACGGCTGAAACTTTGGTGAAGAAAATGTTCTATATATAGCTGACCTCGCCTGGCGAGTATGCGTTCTCATATTATTCACTAGCTGCCAGTGTGCGTAGCCAAACAAAATTGCCGAATTCAAAAGTGCTCTCCATTGCTGTCAGAGCCAGTGTGCGGAGGTCTTAACACCAGGGCTGCTTGAGAGCCCTTTCACACACACACACACACACACACACACACCGGCGCCCAATTGTCTCCTCTTAGTAATATCCATCAACCTGGGATTGATTGATTGAACCCGTCCTGTTACCACAGTCCCTTTTACAGCTAAGCACACTAATCAATAAGGGCCTGTCAACATCACAGAGCAAGAAAGGGTCTAATCAATACTGAGTCGTACATCTTGAATGGGGCTTTTAGTGTGTAGTAATTGGGTTAAGTGTAAGGGAGAGGTGGATCAGATGCTAATCAGTACTGACCCTAATGCTGCACATGAAGAAGGGAACAACCGATTGGAGGAATAATGAAGGAGAGAGAGAAAGATAGACTGATGCACTGTTGGATTTGATGAACGAATGAACTGTATTCTTGCTCTGACTCTGAACACCCCTCTCGCTCTCCCACTTTCTTTTCTTTCTCTCTCTTTCTCTTTCTTTCTCTCTCTCTCTCTCTCTCTCTCTCTCTCTCTCTCTCTCTCTCTCTCTCTCTCCTCTCCCTCTCCCTCTCCCTCCCCCCCCCCTCCATCTCCACAGGACTCTGAGGGAGTGGACATCATGTTAGGGGTGTGTGCCAATGGCCTGCTCATCTACAAAGACAGACTGCGGATAAACCGCTTCGCCTGGCCAAAGATCCTCAAGATCTCCTACAAGCGCAGCAACTTCTACATCAAAATCCGGCCCGGAGAGGTAAACACTCCTTTACCCACTGTCCCCCTTTCTCTTGGTGACACACACACACACACACACACACACACACACACACACACACACACACACACACACACAGTCAGTCATACTGTCTTTACTTTTTTTCTCTCCCACTCAAGTTGCGCACACACACACACACACACACACACACCGAGAGAGAATATGCACATAAAACAAACTCATTTCAAAGCTTTTTATAGCTGTCAATTATGACAGCTATTACCAGACTAATTCCTTCCATGCTGTGTGTGTGTGTGTGTGTGTGTGTTTGGGCAGGCTGGTTAGGGCTTTTAGAGGCTATGGTTGGCCACTGGCCCAGTGCCAGAGCCCCAAGGGCCGCCAGCGCTCTCCTGCACACAGATGGAAAAGCTGAGATGAGATTCCTGCCGTCGCCCTCCACGGCCCTCACAGGGCCCTAAAAGGCACACACTCAAACACTGATACATACACACACACACACAAACATAGATACGCACACACCCATCCCAATAGACACGCATAAATACTGACACACACACACCACACTCGCTTGCATGAGCACACACACACACACAGACGGAGGTATACACAAATACTCACACTTACACACACTTACACACACACACACACAGACACACACTTCCACATGGGGCAGCCAGCTCATTCTTCCAGCATATGGTTCCTAGCTCTGCCATTGTGTCATGCTTATTGGGAGACTCAGGGGCAGTTTTTCTTCTCTCTCTCTCTCTCTCTCTTTCTTTCTTTCTCTCTCTCTCTCTTTCTTTCTTTCTTTCTTTCTTTCTTTCTCTCTCTCTTTCTTTCTTTCTTTCTCTCTCTTTCTTTCTTCTCTCTCTCTTTCTTTCTCTTTCTCGTGCTTTTAATGTTTGCATTTCTTTTCAGATTGAATTTTAGGTTTCACTGTATTATGACATTCAGTTTTTATCTTCTATTTTTGCTTCCATGTCCTCCTTAATCTTTTATTATTTTCCCCTTCCTTCCTTTCTTTCTTTCCTTGGCATCGTTTCCTTCCGTTGTCTTTTCCATCTCCAACTTTCTGACCGGTCATGTCTGGTGTTTGTCTCTCTCTCTCTTTCAGACGGAGCAGTTTGAGAGCACCGTGGGCTTCAAGCTGCCCAACCACCGTGCCGCCAAGAAGCTGTGGAAGGTCTGCGTGGAGCACCACACCTTCTTCAGGTACTGAACTGAACTCTACTGAACGTGCTCTTGCTGTTTTCAGAGAGCACTGAAGAATTCAGCCGGATACACAGGACCAACTTAAGACCAGGGTCTCAATATTAGTAGCCTGACGTAGTCCGCCCATAATACTGCTGTTCATCCGTATTCATGGTCTGGCGGTTCTTTAACCTGACTCGATTGTATGGCGGGGGGGGAGGGCATTCAGTTCTGGTTTGAAACAATTGGACAGCTCGTCTTATCAGCTTTGCTTATTGGCCGGCTGTCTCTTTACCGATGTAAACCCGCCCCAGAAGACCGTCCCCAGACCATGAATACGGATAAACATCCATATTATGGGCGGGCTATGTCAGGCTACCATGTTAGTGGGTTTCATTCTGACTTAAATGTGGAACCACTGCAGTCCAAAGCTGATTTGTGCATTAACAAGCCTTTGGTCAGCTGGCAGAACGAGGAAAGAGGGAACATCAGGTTCTGTTTGACCATAGTGTCCCTCACTGGTCAGAGCACACATCAAGTACAGTCACTGATGAATGAAAGAAGGAACTTAAGGCTCTGTTTGACCAGAGAACAGTGTTGCCTCACTGATCAGAGTCTATGCCAAGTACAGTCACTGACGACTCTTGCTTGCATTCATCACACTGAGGTCTCTCCTCAGTGCTCTCTGTGTCTGTGCCTCTGTCTGTCTGTCTGTGTGTGTGTCTGTCTTTGTGTGTCTGTCTGTGTGTGTGTGTGTGTGTGTGTGTGTGTGTGTGTGTGTGTGTGTGTGTGTGTGTGTGTGTGTCTGTGTGTGTGTGTGTCTGTGTCTGCGTGTGTGTGTGTGAGTAAGAGGAAGATATTGAGGAGATGCAGAAAGAGAGAGAGAATGAGTGAGTGTGTGTGTGAAGGAGAGAGAGAAATAGCAGAGATGGAGAAAGATGGAGAAGGAGAGGTCTCCATTGTGAGAGCCGTAAAAAAGAAACCTCCCCTCTCTTTCAGCCTATGTGTGATCCCTGCTTCCCCCCTTTTCTTCCTTTTGCCTTTGATTTACTCAAGTGTGTAATTGGCCGTGGTCTCGAGGGAGCCGCCATGCTCCGGATCTTTCCGGCCCCCGCCTGAAGTGGAGCATGCCCCGGTCTCTCGGAGCACCCCTGTCACGCCTTTATTCAGCCAGGCAGTTTCACGGGCAGCTTAAAAGCCCAGCCCAGTTGAGTTTAGCCTGTGCGGATGCACCCCTCTCTCCAGACCGTAACTTATGAACGTAGGAGGAGGGAGAGAGAGACGTTATGTGGCGTGGTGGAGGAGAGGAGGGCAAAGCGGTAAGCGTCTCCCCGCAATGGGCCTTAGGAATGAGCAAACATTTAATATCCTGCAGGAAAAGGGACTCTGCAGAGAGCCTGGGAGAAGGATGGATGCCTTTCTTATCCCCCTCCAGAGACACACACACACACACACACACACACACACACACACACACACACACACACACACACCTTCATTTAGTCTGTAGCCATCCCTCTCTGTCTGCCCCATTCTAGTCTCTGTCTCTCTTTATTGCTCTGTCACAGCAGCACCCAGCCCCTTTTGACCAGATCCCATCTCTGATAATCTCATTGCTCTCTTTCTCTTGGTACTCTTTATTTCATGTTTTCTTGTTCTTCTTTCTCTCTTTCTCTCTTTTTTTTCTTTCTTTATTGGTACTCTTCTTTCTATCTATCTTTTTTTCTTTTCTTTCTTGGTACTCTTTCTTTTTTCTCTCTTTCTTGCTACACTTTAATTTCTTTTCTTTATTTCTCTTTTTCAACTGTCTGATGTTGTGTGTTTTTCTCTCTCTCTCTCTCTCTCTCTCTCTCTCTCTCTCTCTCTCTCTCTCTCTCTCTCTCTCTCTCTCTCTCTCTCTCTCTCTCTCTCTCTCTCTCTCTCTCTCTCTCACTGTTCACTGTCATCTCTCTAAATGCCTCTTCCTCTCCTCTTGGCTCTCCGGCAAGGGGATATTTCCTGACGTCATGAACTGACTGTGAAACACCCTTTCTCAATCTTTCTTTCTCTCTCTCGCTCTCTCTTAATTTCTCTCTCACTCTTTCTTTCCTTCCCTTACTCTCTTAATCTCTCTCTTTCTCGTACGCTGGCGCGTCCCCAATCATCCCTCACTCTCTCTGCTGGCTCCAGTAATGAAGAGCACCTGGCGGCTCTGGCCAAACTCGGGCCGTCAACTCCGTCAGCGCTGGAAGACCGCACCAGCGCCAGCGCTGTCCAAGAGCCCAAATAGAAAGCAGATTTTGCATGGGAGAGGTGCAGATGACATGATGAGCGCGATGGTTTTAATCGAGGGGCCGGGCCCCGCGTGTTGCTTTTGGCTCGCGTGCCAAGAGGGCCGCTCCAACAACCTCGGCGAAAACACAGGAGGGAGAGTGAGGGGGAAACCACTTTACTTTACTCCTTCGACTTTACAGCTATGATTTGGACCCTGCGAGTTTCTTAGATCCTGCCTTTCAGGGTGTCTGTTGCGTGTTCCTGCTGTGCTTTGCCCTCAGTTGCGTGTGTGTGGTTAATTTTCTAGTCTTCTGTTCCCTTTCTTCCTCACACACATACTCTCTCTCTCTCACTCTCTCGCTCTCTCAAATTCAAATTCAAATTCAAATGGGGCTTTATTAGCATGACTGCATGTGGATACAGTGTTGCCAAAGCAGTGATAAGACAAATACAATAACATTACATACAAATAACATACAAGTTCCAATACATCAGTAGTAGTAGTACAGAATAGTACAGTGATGTGGTTTGGAGGAGAAAAGAAAAAAAAAAAAAAGAAAGAAGAAAAAAAAAAGTGTGTGTGTGTTTGTATGTGTGTGGGAGAGAATAAGCATGCATGTGTAGGCATAATCTCTATTGACATAGGCATCAAACATATTGGGTTTCTTATGGACCTACACAGGCAGCATTTATCCTAATTTATGTCGAGTCCCTCAGGTCATGACACTTTAAGACATATTGGCCTGCTAATGCAGCAGAAGGCCCCTCACCGAGCAGTATGGACATTTTGTTTTTGGTTTCAAGTTTTTCAAAATTTGAAATGGATTTTTGGAATCTGGTGAAGTATGTTTGTCTTAATGTGTCATATTTTGTGCAGTCTCTCTCTCTCTCTCTCTCTCTCTCTCTCTCTCTCTCTCTCTCTCTCTCTCTCTCTCTCTCTCTCTCTCTCTCTCTCTCTCTCTCTCTCTCTTTCTCTTTCTCTTTCTCTCTCTCTCTCTCTCTCTCTCTGAATGCATCCTGTCTTCTATTGCTTGACTTGCTGCTCCTTCTGTAGTCTTTGAAGTGCCCTCTTCCGTCCTTTTGTGGGCTCACTGTTCGTCTCCATCTCACTGTATCTGTGTGTGTGTGTGTGTGACACACTTTGCCACGCTCAAGCTGCTGTTGAGCTGTGGAAACTCTGAATGACTCTCCGTGAATAGTCACGGCTGAGTGAGAGTAGCTGATTAAGACCCCCACCTCCTAACACACACACACACACACACACACACACACACACAAATTCCCTTCTTGTTGTCCCTCCTCCCCGCCCCTCTCCTTCGCTCTCCTAGTCTCGGTCCTATTCTCCATCGCCATGGTGACCGATGGCTTTGCAGTCAGTGGGGTTTGACAGTGCCAGCATGCCCAATGGCAGACATCGGCGCTGGCAATGCTGTTGCAGAAGCGTCCGTATGACGTCACTTCCTGTCTAGTCAAGCAGAGTGCATATGGGTCATGGTGATGAGATTCACAGACCTCGACCCGCACTGCCAGCATTGGACGACCACTGAACAAATCCATTTTTGAATGTCATGTTTTTAAATTACGCATTTCAATAATTATTGACCAAACTTCATTAAGACATACATACTGTATATATCTTCATATATAATGTAGTCTCAATGTATATATTTGCATGCACATGCATAAAGCCCAAAGTCTGTGTGCACCTCTTTGGGAAACGGGCCTCCTTTTGTGAGGTAGAATCTGATACTGTAGAAATATGATGCATGGCGCAGAGGAGAGTCCAGATGCCGGCGCGTGCGCATTGGTGTGTGAGAGTACGCACACACTTGGTGTGTGTGTATGTGTGTGTCTGTGCATTCGAGCTGCCCATACGCCCCGCTGAGCCGCTGCTAGCTGAGGCACTTCTCTATGGAAGATTAACAGATAGGGGCAGGGTCTACACACACACACACACACACACACACACACACACACACACACACACACACACACACACACACACACACACACACACACACACACACACACACACACACACACACACACACACACACACACACACACCACCCTCCTTCTGCCCCGTCTTTTGTCTCCTGATGATATCTGGGCCCAAACACAGCTGTTGCAGGGAGCAGTCCTGTAGGTCGGGGAACAGGGAGGAGGACGGAGAACACTGGTGACTCAGTGCGCCTCTGATGAAGCACATGGACACACACACACACTCACACTGACTCTCTCTCTCACACACACACAAATGCACCAGAACAAAATGCACTTGGACATGCTGGACTTGCTAGAGTCAGAGGCTTTGCTGACTTGTAATCAGTCTTTGTGTGTCATAAACATGCGTACATGTATTCAATTCAATTTTATTTGTAGAGTGCCAAATACAATATAGTTGCCACACTTTATGCTTTACAGACAGTATGAGGAGCACCAGTATATTTTTATTTATTTTTATTTATTTATTCCTTTACCTGACTCTGATATCTAAGGAGAGCTATTTTCTCTGATAGAGACACTCAGAATCTGAGAATTCAATTCTCCTGCCTTCACTGCCATGTTAATGTAAACCAGAGCTAGCATTCCCTTTTCCTTGCTTTTTCTACACACAGGTTTTCTTTGGAAGCATCCGTTGCCAAAACCTCCCCGACCCCTCCGTTCCCCTCCCCTCCCCCGTTCCCCCTTTTTTTGCAGGGCTTTTAAATTGATCCATTCACAGCACTCACTTGTGCGGTAATATAAAGCTGTCCCTCCACCTTCCCAGGGTGAAGTTAAAAAGTTTAGCGGTTCCCTTGTCTGCCCTGACTTTGAACTCTTGAGCCCCATTATTTAAACCAGAGGAGGGAGTGCTGTTCCGCCTTTAATCTGGGGTGTGTGTGTGTGTGTGTGTGTCGGTCTGTGTGTGTGTGTGTGTGTGTGTGTGTGTGTGTGTGTGTGTGTGTGTGTGTGTGTGTGTGTCGGTCTCTGTGTGTGTGTGTGTGTCGGTCTCTGTGTGTGTGTGTGTGTGTCGGTCTCTGTGTGTGTGTGTGTGTGTGTGTCGGTCTCTGTGTGTGTGTGTGTGTGTGTGTGTGTGTGTGTGTGTGTGTGTGTGTCGGTCCGTGTGTGTGTGTGTGTGTCGGTCCGTGTGTGTGTGTGTGTGTCGGTCCGTGTGTGTGTGTTTGTCGGCCTGTGTGTGTGTGTCGGTCTGTGTGCATGTGTCGGTCGGGGTGTGTGTGTGTGTGTGTGTGTGTCGGTCTTTGCGTGCGTTTGTGTGTGTCGGTCTGTGTGTGTGTGTGTCACTGGCCCTGTTGGCTGACTGTGTTTGTGTGTGTATAGTGCTGTGTGTGTGTGTGTGTCTCTGGCCGTGTTGGCTGACCGGTCTGCTTTTCCGTGCAGGTTGATGACCCCGGAGCAGCCGAGTTCCAAGGCCAAGTTCCTCACACTGGGCTCCAAGTTCCGCTACAGCGGTCGCACCCAGGCCCAGACGAGACAGGCCAGCTCGCTCATCGACCGGCCCGCGCCCTACTTCCAGCGCACCTCCAGCAAGCGCATCTCTCGGAGCTTAGACGGAGGTAAGACCAGACCGCTAAAGAGATCGAGATCGATATCGGAGGGAGGAGGGGTTTATCGTGTAGGGATGATGTGTATCTCTCTCTCTGTCAGATTTGGCGCGCGGCCAGACATTGTACTGGTTTAGTAGGAACATGCACAGTTGTTTTTTGCAGGAACTTTCTTGAATGCATCCTAAAGCTTCTTACTTGGCCAAGGACTCCAGTCCCATTTTTTTTGTAGCTTAATCTTAGAAATTGTTGTGGATGTGGGCGATTTGGGTTGAGAGAGTTAAGCGATTCCAAAAAAAACGGATTTTATGTCAAGATTTTATTTTGGGGGTGTGTGTGTGTGCGCATGTGCGTGTGTGTAATGTTCTGAGTGTGTGTGTGCGTGTGTGTGTGAGAGATCTGCCCCCAGTTTGCCCTCTGTGGGGGCGGTGCCCTCTCCTGATCCCTGTCCCACTCCAGCCCTTCACCCGTCCACACGGTCGCTACTGTAGAGTTGTGGGCACGCTCAGTCAGATCCCCGCAGATGACGCACGGCGGGGGGTCGACAAGCTCCCATCAGCCTCATCTTGCTGCCTGGATCAAAGACACGCTCACAAAGCTGAGCTCCATTTTGGGGGGGGACTGCACTGGAGAGAGAGAGAGAGAGAGAGAGAGAGAAAGAAAGAAAGAGGGGCAGAGAGAGAGAGATGGAGATGGAAAGAGAGAGAGAGGAGGTGAGGAGGAGAAAAGAACAGGCTCAAAAGAGAAGCCTGATCTCTACGAAGATCAAGAGATCGGAGCTACATGAAGTCTTATCCACCCTCTGAGAAAATAAGAAGGGAGGGCGAGAGAGAAAAAAATATAGAATCTTGCTCTCCGTCGTCCCTTTATTTATTTATTTTTTTGGGTGACATGAATCGGCTTGTCTGAGACATGCTGTGAGGAGCTTTTACCAGCATTTAATTGACAGCCTCTGCAGTGCTCAGCTAACCCTCTCTAATAAGAACACCAGCATAAGCAGGGCTCTTATGAATCACCAAGCCCAGGGCAAAGTTTAGTGGTTGTAACGTTATTGAAATGTTTTGCTACGGTTCCCATTCATCTTTATGAATGAGGTATAAAACGTTTTGCAACGCTTTGTCATCTTGAACTCGTGGCTGGCGTGTGCATTTGGGCCATTGCATCACACCACACCACACCATGCTGTCAAACGTGCAGCAGCCGGCCGCATTTTTCAGTTATTCTTGCAGCAACCGCATGCCTAAGTTCTTTTTGCCGCAGCTGCATATCCAAGTGCGCCTTACCAAAGATCATGGAATAGTGAGCAAGATAAGGCATCATAATACATTTCAATGGGAGCAAACTGGAATACTTCCTGTCTGCATAAATGCATTACATCACAATAAGAAAGATTCTTTAAGTCTGCATAAATCATTACATCACAATAAGAAAAGATTCTTTAAGTCTGCATAAAGGGGGATTTTTCCCCCCTCCCCCTTGCAAAAATAGAACCAGGAACTGAACCAGCGTTGACACCTCTCGCTCCGCTTGAATCCTCTCTGGTCACAGTGTTGCTGAAGATTCCCAGAGCGCTGCGCTGGAAACGGTCTGTGTTCGCTCAAGTCGCTCTAATAGTCTATGACGTGCTCATTGACATTTTATTTATCGCCTAACTAAATATAGCTAAATTAAGCCGTTCTTAACTCTTTTGGGGTCACTCAAGTTGCCCAAGTTAATTTCTCGCTGCTTTTGTCACTTTAGTTGCATTTGTCCATGCAAAAGTGAATTACTTCCGTCGACATACCACCACACTCTGTACCTTGGGACCTTTGTCTCAACAGTTGACTCGAGATAAAGATTTGCTGTTTTGAAGCTGTGACACAAGTAATGATGAGTATCTGACCGTTATCAGATTGGAATTCTGCCTTCATCTACTGTAGATAGTGGACATGTTTGGGCGGTCTCCGGCATAGGGGTTAGTACAGACAGCTGGAAATGTGGGTCAGGAGGCCTAGAAACTTCGCTTCTTTGTTTACGTTTGTTTACGTTTGTTTATCTACTTATTTACGTATGCTAGACCAAGCCAAATCCAAACTCGTATTTATAAGTGGAAGGACGCATATGCTTGAGTGCTAGAAATAAGTCGTCTCAAGGGCTTTGGTTTCCCGCTTCTTTTACTACAGAGCTTTACAGAGCTCTCTCTCTCCTTTGGGCTCTTGTTTATCATGTCTCCTCCATTTCGCCCGTGTGGTGTCCTGTACAGTGTCAGCGTCGCACAGCAGGCCCCACATCCCATCCCTGCTTCCTGTCGTCCGGGCTCCACACAGGAAGTGACCGCCTCATCTGTTTCCTCTCGTGCTCGAAACCCAGGGGACAGATCAGGTTGGGGGTCTGCTCCCGAACCAAGGAAATATTTTGTGGGGGTGGACGTGTGTGTGTGTGTTTCTGAGTGTGTGTGCGAGTGAGTGTCTGTCTGTCCGTCCTGGGGCATGGGGACAAGAAGACAGAGACACACTCACACACTCACACAGATACAAACCCTTACCCCTGAACTTTCAGTGATTTGTTGCCCTTGTATAGAGGACCACAAAGATGAATTTCCTTTTGGAAACTTTTTCCTCTTTTCCCACCACTGAAACTGGTCAACGATTTTTGTTGCCATGTTGTTTCAGATGATTCCCCACTGGAAATGACATAAGAGCGGAATGTGATGTAATATGACCCCTCTCGCTTCCTGTAGCGCTCCTGCACTCCTGAGCTGGAGCAGTTTAGCTCACAGTGCAGAGCGAGAGCGAGAGGTTTTCTAGTTCTCACATCTCCTCCTCCTGTGACCACCTCCTTCTGTTATTCTTCTTAGTGAAGTAGAGCCTCTGAGGCCATTCTGTTGGTGCTCTCTGCTCTTTAAATAGCAACTACTGTATACATGTATGTTTCGCCCACATCCTCCTACAGTCGGTGTAGAAGAAACATTACATACAGTGCCGTGCAGAAGTATTTTGATCACTAAGTGATCTAGTCTTCCTGTCAAGTCAACAGTATGACTAAACACAGTGACTCATTTAGATTGCTAAATGTGATCTTATCTTCCTGTCACTCACCAGAATGACTAAAATCAAAATACTGAAGCCAATATCGCAAAAGAAATCGAATATCTCATGTTATAAAAAGCATCCACAAAATGTCAAAGGTTCTATGAGGAAAAAGCAAGCGAACCCTTCTGATCAACCCCAAATTTGACCCTCCTTTTGCAGGAGTAAACTCAACAACAACACCTTACATTTCTATAGCGCTTTTCAAGACACCCACAAGTGCTTTACAGTGGAAGGGGGGGGCCTCACTGACCACCACCAATGTGGAGCACCCACCAGGGTGATGCACGGCAGCCATTATGTGCCAGAACGCTCACCACACACTAGCTTGAGGTGGAGAGTGAGGGAATAAGCCAGGGTTCCTATGGGGAGAATGCTCCTTGCATGGCACAGAACCGTTTTCCTGCCTCATCAGCCTACATGTTTATGGTGCTCAGCCTGGGTGAGCTGCACTGTAGTTTCTGAGCAGCGACAGATGCTGTGGTGCTCTCCGCATTGGCACTGTTCCAAGAACAGATGTGAATTATGGCTGCGTGCAGTTGTGGGGTGGGGTGGGGGGGGGTCAGGACCCCCATCCATTAGAACGAATGGCCAATCAATAGGTCAGCGATCCATTCATTTACAGTGAACAGTTACACAGTGCTGTTACTGTGCCTGTGACTGTGTCTGTCCAGGCCATGCTCCATGATGGGGCCCCAAAGCAAGAATGCTGATGAGTGCAAAGTGTTGACCTTAATTCAGTGCAGTTGATGCAGCATCATTAACAAAAGAGCATGATGGAGAGAGTTGTTCGCATACCAAAGAAAGAAATTGTTAATAGGAAAAACAGTTAATAGGTCTTATATCTGAAGGACGAGCCTATATAGGGGAGTAGCAAAAGGGAAAAAAAATTGCATTTAGACATTTAGTGAAACTCAACATCACAAAACCACCTCCCCACTGCAGAGTGCAGAACTTCCACTTGTTCGTCTGATATGTGTGCTTCCGTGTCGCTGATTCAGTCTGTGATCCCTGTGATTGCTGCAAGAATAAAGATGGTTTAACAGCTCAGTTGGATAGTGCTCCATCAGAGATGAGTGTATATTGTATATATTTGAATGTGGTGTGTGTGTGTGTGTGTGTGTGCGCGCAGAGGAGGACACAACATGTCCACATCCATACACACACACAGACACACACACAGAGAGAGAGACATACACTTAGTCCCAAAGGAGTGTGTGTGTATGTTTGAAAGAGGCGCTGTGGGTGGTAAAGTGCTATCGCTTTACACCCTGGGAGCCCAAAGCCATGGTGGGCTGCACTCCCTCCAGCCCAAAGCCCCCATTCTCACACGGCTCTCCCTCCACAGCCGTCCCATCCACACCACACCAGCCCATAATCACCACGTCTGCTGCGCCCTCAAAGCCTCACAGCAGAGCAGAGCAGAGCACGCACAGTGATTTTGCAAATGGAAGGCTTGTATGCAAAGGGGTTGTGTGTGTGTGTGTGTGTGTGTGTGTGTGTGTGTGTGTGTGTGTGTGTGTGTGTGTCTGTGTGAGCGAGAGAGAGAGAGTTTGTGTGTGTATGTCTGTGTGTGGGTGTATGTGGGTGAGAGAGGGAGAGAGAGAATGTGTGTGTGTGTGTGTGAGCGAGAGAGAGAAAGAGAGAGTGTGTGTGTGTGGTTGCGATTGCACACTGAATTTCAAACTGAGCAGAGGGTACTGTAACATGCACGGCTGACTGACAAAAGGAGGCATCCAGTGGAACCCCTCTGCATCTCCCATCTGGCGATTTGTTTCTGTGTGTGTGTGTGTGTGTGTGCGTGCGTGCAATGGTGATCTGCCCCCCTCTGGTGGCCAGTATGAGGCCTTGGTGATTAGAATCCTGGCGTTTGCCCTACATATCACTTTCCCATCATAATGTGTCAATTACTGCATGATCGACTAACCTGGGATTTTGACAGGAAGTGAAAGAGATGCGTAGCCTGACATAGCCGACCAAAATACTGCTGTTCATCTGTATTCATGGTCTGGAGGTTCTTTAACCTGACGCGATTATACTGCGGGGGGGGGGGCGGCGGCATTCACTTCTGGTTTGAAACGATTGGACAGCTCGTCTAATCAGCTTCGCTTATTGGCCGGTAGACTCTCTACCGATGTAAACACGCCCCAGAAGACCGTCCCCAGACCATGGATACGGATGAACATTCGTATTATGGATGGGCTATGTCGGGCTAAGATATGCCTGCTTCATCATTAACATCTCTCTCGCTCTCTCGCTCTCTCTCTCTCTCTGTCGCTCTCTCTCTCTCTCTGTCGCTCTCTCATTCTCGTTCTCAGCTCCAGTGATTAGTGTGACCAGTGATGGCTCGGGCCCCAATGGCGAGAAGGAGAATGGCCGAGACCCCGCCCTGGAGCTCTCCTCTGACTCCAAGGTGAGAGAGAACGTTCATCATCCCCCTCCCCTCTGTTTGTTTGTTTTTTGTTTGTTTGTTTATTTTTCACTTCTCCATTTTCTTAATAATGTTATGTCCTCATGTTACTCTTTCAGTTCTCATCATTTTGACAGGAAAATTCCAGGAATGAGAGTTCATTCTTATTTATTTGTCTTCATTCAAGCTCTTGTTTTAATTTTAAGTGCTTTTGTTTTGTGTTTTTAAATATTGTAACCCCAAAAAAACAGCCCACCCTTTTGATATGGGTCCAGCTATGCATCAAGATTGATGATTTTTACATCTCGTTTTTTTTTCCCCCTATTGATTTTGTGAAACAGTGTGTCATTATTATCTGTGTACTGAAACGTCCCCCTGTTGCTGCTGTTCTTGTAGTTCTCACCCTCACCCGCCCCCTACACACACACACACACACACACACACACACACACACACACACACACACACACACACACACACACACACACACACACACTACCCCACCCCCCCACTCCCTGTTTCAAGTTTACAGCCATGAAATGTCTCTACTGTATCTCGGGACAAATGACGTCCTTTCATGAAGCTTGGTCTATTCTCCGAGCCCTCGCAACGGCCCCTGTTGTGTGGAACAGAGGACTGAATCCAATTAGGGTTGGGGGTGGGGGGGGTGGGTCTGGGAGCGGCAGCGCACTAAGGATTGAGGATATGACATTCATTCTCTTCTGTTTTTTTCGCCCCGTAGTCCCTTCCCTTCTCTTCCCTTCCCTTCGCTCGCTCGTATGGGCCGCTTAAGAGACCACGCTTGACATTTGCTGGCAAATCGGCGAATGAAAGAATGCATTCAGTGTCCCCGACAATGTACTTTGTGAAAGAATGTTTTGAGCGTTATAGGCCCATTATGTAACCTGCAGCGAGGGGAACGGGAGAAAGAGAGAGGGATGGAGGGAGAGAGAGAGGGGGAGGGAAAGAGAGGAAGAGTGGAAAAAGAGAGCAGTGGGGATAGAGAGGAAGAATGAAAGGGAAAGACAGGAGAGGTTAGTGAGGTTGGGAGCACGCAGGGCTGCATCCTTTTGTCAAATAAACAGAACGAGGGGCGAATGACTGGACTGCGGTGTTGGTTCTCAAGGGTGAGGGACGGGTGGGGTGGGGGCCAAGCCTTGGACATGGGAGCAAACCAGACTAGAGCAGAACAGACTAGACCAGACCAGACCAGACCAAGGGGAAAGTCTGAGAGTATATGGAGGGGGGTGGTGGAGGTGGTTAAGGGGTTAGGGTGAGCAATTGTGCCATCCAGCCAGCAGCTGTTTCCCTCCCTCCAAACTAACAGGAAGGTCAGACTCTGGGGTTTAGGGGAGTCACTGAGAGGACACGCTCCCACTGTCTGGGCTCCTCTCTCCTCTCCTCACTTCACTCTTTGCCTAGAGCAGTGTTTCTTAAAGGAATAGTTCACCTCTTCATGAAAATTGGTTATTCACCCCCTTACCTGAAGTTACATATGTGGGTAAGAGCATTTTGGTCTCGGTGCATGCGTTGTCCTAATCTGGCAACCCCAATTTTACCTTTAGCTTAGCATAGGCACTGGAAAGTAAAGTTGCCAAAGAGTTGCTATCTGGCAACTTTACATTCCAGCACCTATGCTAAGCTAAAGCTAAAAATGGGGAAAATTGATGATGCCATACTAGGAAAACACAAGCACTGAGACCAAAATGTTTTTACCCACATATGTAACTCCAGGTAAGGGGGTGAATAACAAATTTTCATAAAGAGGTGGACTATTTCTTTAAACCTTTTTTAGACCAAGGACCACTTTGCCCAAAAAATATTTCTCAGGGACCACCTACCCTCACGCCCCCTCACCAAGTAGCTTTTGACCAAATCAAAGGCATTTCTAAATTGGCATTTATGGGCACTTCAAATTCAGATACACTGTAGCTTTTAATATAAATTACAGGCCTGCTTCATAGTATTCATTGAACCACTCCTTCAAATAATTTTAGTGAGAGAGACTAAATTCACACATTTTTTGGGAAATTCCCTCGTGGACCACTTGAGCTTGCTCACGGACCACCAGTGGTCCCCGGACCACACTTTGAGAACCACTGGCCTAGAGCAGTGTTTCTCAAACTTTTTCTGTCATTCCCCACTTTGGAAGGCAGAGAATTTTCACGCCCCACCTGGAAGGCTCAATTTGCGCACAATATCTTTGTGAGGAATACTTTGGGATTTTTGTCAATGTTAGAATTGTTAATGTTACTAATTCAAAGCCAAATTTCTCTCGAACCCCTCATCACAGCAACAATTGACTGTCATATGTGCATATCTGACGATAGCTGTGAAGATGGGGGGCATGGTGTGGCCATTGGTCAATTGCAAAGAGAGGTTTCGCGCCCCACCTGTCATGTGTCTGCGCCCCACTAGTGGGGCCCGCCCCACAGTTTGAGAACCACTGGCCTAGAGGGAGCAGGGGTGGCAAACACGACAGGAGGGCAGAGCGAGTGATTGAGTGAGGGGGATGGAGAGAGAAATTGTGGGAAAAGCTCAAGTGCTGTAATATAGATGGAGAAAGAACCACGAAAGAACACCAACAACAAAGACGAAGGAGAAATTTACACACAGTTTGTGTTTTTGACTTATGCATGACTGGTTAATGGGATTGTATTTTCATTCTTTTTGTTCTCTTTTAATTTTAATTTATTTATTTATTTATTTATTTGTTTGTTTTTTTTTTTTGTTTGTTTCCTCTGTTCTGAGCACTATAGCTGGCAAAAGTAATAGGGGTATATCATGTCTCTTTGTAGTAGCTGTGTAGTGATGATTTACAAGCTATGCGGTAGGATGTTTGTTTAAGCAACACCCCTCCCCCTTCCCCACCCCCCACCCCCTCTCTTTCCCCCCAACCCCCCCCTTTCCTCTTCTTATCCTCACTGTGGGACCCTTCCTGTATCTCTGTCTCACCCACCCCAATACCCCCCCACCCCCACCTCCCAATACCTGTCTCTCCGTCTCCCCCCCAACCCCACGTTCTCTCTCTCTTTCTCTCTCTTCTGCACTGCACTCCTGTCCTGCTTTCTGTCTCACTGACTAATGGTTTGTTTCTCTCTCCCCTTTTTTTCCCCTTCTCTGCGCACTCCTCCTCCTCCTCCCTCCATCCCTCTCTCTCTCTCTCCTCCTCCCCTCCAACTACGACTTTTGTTCGTTTGCCACACATTCCTATTTGTATTTTCATTATTTTTATCTCTTTCTGTCGGATTTGTTTGTATGTTCGTTCATTTGCTCTGGTTTTCGTATCCTTGCTTTGACTTTTTTCCTGCACGACCGTTGTCTTCGTTTCACTTTTCGTTTTGTTTTGGTTTTGTTTTGATTCTTGAATGACTCTGTTCTCTTTTATCACTGGGTGCGGTGGGATGGGTTGTTGATGTCATCCCCGGCTTGTGTACTGTACATCCCCCCTCCACCCTCTCTCCACCCCCCACCTCTCCACCCTTCAGTCCATCTTCATGTTCCCTTTCTCGCCCTCCTCCTCCACCCTGTCCTCCATCCCGCCCGCGCTGGACACCATCTCGGAGCTGGACGTCCTGTCCGACATCTCGGAGGACGATCCCTTCTCCTGGACGGGCGGGGAGCAGCAGCAGCTGGACGGGGACGAACTCCTCCACCCCCCCACCCCCTCCACAGTCTCTTCAGAGCAGGACCCCACCCTCGCCGCCACCACCACCACCTCCCCCTCCCCTGCTCTTCCTCCCACCCCCTCATCTTCCTCTTCCTCCTCCTCCTCGTCCCCGGGTTGCGAGTGCTGTGGCGAATCCCTCGATACCGAGGCCCAGCCTCAGCCTCAACCCCAACCCCAGCCTCCTCGTTCTGGCTTCTCCCTCCTGTCCGCCTGCAAGGGCCTGCGCCTGCGTCTGCCCTCCTGGACGCTCCTGGACGAGGACGGCTACCTGTGCTTCCCCAGCCTTCCCGAGGAGTCGTTGGCGGCCGTGCTGCCCGCCGCGCTCCAGCGCCACCTGCCCCTCTCCTCCCCGTCCCTGGTGCCCTCCTTCCTGGTCATCTTCGCCGTGCTGCTCTCCGCCACGCAGTCGCTGGGCCTGGCGCTGCTCCTGGCTCTGCCCATGGCGTTGGCTCTCTGCTACCTGGAGGCCCGCGCCTCCTCACGCCTGCAGCTTCCCCGAGTCCTCCAGGCTCCCCAGTACACTGACCTGGGCTCAGGCACGGGAACAACGGGCACGGTGGAGGAGATGTGTGATCCTGCTGCTTAGAAACCAAGCTGCTGCTCCACCACCAACCAACCAGCCCCCCCAAAACCCACCTCTCCCTCACCACCAACCCACTGCTATGTCCCTTATGTCCCTGCTCCCTGTAGGGTGAAGCACCCCTCACGTTCTGCAGTCTCCGCACCCTCCACGCGCTCCTATCAGTGGCACCTGTCTTTGTGTTGCCTTCAATCCTGCACTGCACTGGCTTCCTCTTCCTCTTCCTCTTCCCACTTCCTCTTCCTCTTCCTCAGTGTCTGCTGTTCCCCCTTCCCCCCCCTTTTCCTCACCGCTCCTCTCCTCTCTCCTTTCTTCTGCCCAGATTTTCTGTGTAATTTGTTAATTGGTAGCCATTAAGTCTATTCTTGAAGAAAAAAAGCTTACATTTCTGCTTTTGCAAGAGAAAAAAAACAAACAATACTTTTAGAAGCTACAGTAACGTCAGTGGGTGATTTTTAGGCTTCATCCGTCCTCCCAATAGTTTCCTTTTCCTCTCAAATCTTTTCAAAAACCCCTTTTGTTTCCTGCTCAAGGGCCTTTGTGAGATTAATGTCCAAACTTCTACAGTATTTGCTCACCTTTCAGTCTTAATGGGAGTCCAAGTGTTGTTCTTTTGTATGTTTAGCAAGATGCAGCTTTGAGAGATTTACCCCACAAATCTTGTTTGAAAATCTTTTCTACTGTGCAGATAAGCCACAAAACAAGCCACTAGGCCGTTGCCCTTTGAAATGCGCTTAATATTACATTCAAAAATCCCTAAATTTGTTGGCCCATAAATTATTGTACAATTCCCATGCGAGTGATTTAACACAACCCTTTCTAAGCACTCCTTTGTATAAAGAGCTTCAGGTCTTTTTCTAGTGCAAGGTAGCAAGTTTACACTATTTTAATATTTTATGATGAAAAACGATCCCCCACCCCCTCCCCCCCATAATCACCCTTAAGTACACAGAAAGAAAAAAAGATTGAACCTGTAACCCCTGAACTGCTTGGCGTTCTGAGAACAGCATGAGCAATTTCCTCACCACTGCTTCTCATCCTTCTCTCTGATTGGCCCGCCTCAGAGTGGAACCGGGAACCTTCTCATGACATCACACCATCTGTGTGTGTGTGTGTGTGTGTGTGTGAGCGATAGCTGATGTGCATTTTGGAATGAGGGGGAAGTCTCCCTCTTCCAGCATCATCCATTTCACCTTTTCTTACACCCCCGCCTCTCCCCAAATCCCGCCCCCTACTCCTCCCCCTCCCAAACGCAATGTCAATCAACGCCATCATGGCGGCCACACAGGATGAAGACGAGATGCCAGGTGATGAAGCCGAGGCCGTAACCACGGCCGCCGCTTCCAACTCCGCAGAGGTCCGTGAGGCTGCCACACACCATCTATCCCATAATACAATACCTCGCAGTATTCATAAATTTCAAGTGTGTGTGTGTGTGTGTGTGTGTGTCTGTGTTGGCTCTCCTTAAGGGGAGCTGTCAGTGTACCCTTCTTGCCCTTCTTGTGAACTAACCAATCCCCCTCCCTCCCTCCCTCCTCCCCACCCTTCGATCCGACAGGAGGATGCAGCGGATTCGGAGCCGACTTTGAGAAAGGTTCAAAACGAGTGTTTACGTTTGTCTGTTTTTATTAGTTTTTCGTCTGTCTGTCTGTTTCATTTAATTTGCGTTTTCTAGTAGATCCGTGGGTTCCCTTGTCCTTGTCCGTCTCGTGCTCCTCCTGAATCCTGATCCCTTTTATTTTTATCTTTATTTTTATTTTTAAACTTGTGGTGGGGAGGATGATGCACAGTAGAATCATTCTGCTTGCTCAGCATTGTTCTTGGGTGTTGATTTCTGTAATTGTTTCTGTAATTGTTTGTTTTGGTTAAATAATTTTTACTGTGTGGTCTTTAATTTTTATCTTTTTTTTTTTTTTTTTTTTACTTTGTGATCTGAAACAAGGGACGCTTTGCACAAATGACTTATGAGTTAATTTATTCATCAGTATTTTACAAACAATTTCTGCAGAATTGCAGCCTGTCAGTGAGAAGATGTCCTTTCATATCAAAGGTTTACCAATAATTTGTGGTTCTGATTTCCACTTTAATCAACTCCAGCTTTTGCAGTGCTTGTGTCCCTGATTTCACCAAATGCTTTAATTTCTGTGTCTACTTCACTTTGCACATGTTTCAGTGGAATTATTATTTTTTCCTTTTCACTTTTCAAACGTCTTGTCTGTTTTCCCTCCCTTTTTTTTGTCATTTTGTTTTGACCTCCACAGAGCAAGTTGAGAGTGCAGGGCGAAAATATATATGTCAGACATAGCAATTTAATGTTGGAGGTTGGTATAACCGTGGCTAAAAAAATCAACCTCTTACGACTTTCTCCTGGCTACTATCCTGGGCTGCCTGTCTCTCACTATCAGACTCTGTGTGTGATTGCATGACCGTCGGTGTGTGTGTGTGTGTGTGTGTGTGTGTGTGTTTGATAAACTTGCATGATATGAATGTTGGAATGGGTGCATGTCGGATAAACTGAAATTGATTGATTTTAAATAACGTGGCCACAGTGATGTGCCTGAAGCCAACCTACTTCACTCACTTACGCACCTACTAAGGTGGTTACTGAATGCTTGTGTAGGGATGGGTGAAGAATTTGTTTTAAAATTCTTAGAGAGAAAAAAAGAATGGAATCCTTTAACACCACTAATACCATTTCCCCTTAACAAGACAGGGATATTTTTTCCGCTTTTGGTTGCTGTGGTGATTTTTATTTTGCGTCGTTACTTATGTATGTTTGTTTGTTTGTTTGTTTGTTTGTTTGTTTGTGTTATAACAACTAAACGCTCTAATGTTATTGGGCAAATAAAGACATGGAAGCTGTCTTTTTAAAGAGCCATGCAGTGTTGTGACAACCCCTTCCACTGAAGTGTACACTGAGAAAATGTGATCAGTACAAGTCCATTATCCTAATGCTCTTGCCTTCAAATTAACTCGTTAGTGGTACAGTCGTTTTGCTTTTCAACGGCTGTTTATTTGAATCAAGAATGGACTGCATCCCATCTAAAGAGAAAGAAAATATTTTTCAGATGCAGAGCCACCCCCCTATCACCCCCAGTAAAACTGCACAGCGTAGTGTACATTTACATTCTGTGCACCACAAGCTGACAGTGGACCTTCTTGCATGACTGCAAGTCTGTGTCCGTAGCCTGTGCCAAGTCTCTGATGAGGTCTGTGGACCCTCATATCTTTCCCAGTCTAATAACTCAAAGTTGTGAAATTGCTCTGAGAACCAGAGGGCACACCCGCAAGTCCCAGTCATACCACTGCAGAGGGCTTTTTTTGATTGACAGCTCCATGTCTTTGATGTGTTGGGGAGGGAGGTTGGGAATGCTATAGTACAGTGCAGCTAGAGCTGCTGAACCCTTGAAGGCAAAATCCACCCTACATTTGAATTATCTTGTGAAAGGAAAAGTAGCAATCGTTAAGTTTTATGTTTCTGTTTGTTTTATGGTTGTGTTTGATAAGGCTTATGTTTTTGATCTTTATATTCCCAAGACGGTTAACAGTTTTTTGGTCAATAACTACAGGTATAAGCATACCTAAAGAGCAAAAGGCTATTTTTTTTTTTTTTTTTACCACCGTCTTGTACTGCATGTTTTCCCGGTTGATTTGGTAGCAATGCGTCAAGTTAGCAGCCCATTCTGGCATAGATCAGAACAGGAAAAAGTTCTTATTCTTCTACGGCTTCTTCGTCGTCTTAGAAAAGTGAGGGGGGGAAATAACCCTGTCTAGAATGCAGTTCAACCCCATAATATATGTAGGGTGGATTTTCCCTTTAGGTCTTGTTAAGAAAGCCTCATTTTATTGATGCCCTGGTGGTGCAAGTTAATTGAGGCGCACAGCAACCTCAGGAATTCGCTTTAAAGTGTTTAGTTACATACTGTACCTCTATGGGGCAGAAGAACGACAGAACCATGAATGTTGTACTAGAAAAGAATGTTGCACATTACATTCGATAGCACAACATTATTAAAATTGGATTAAAAACCGCTTTGAAATCCAGACACTTAGAAAGCGTAGAAATCCACACACTTAGTAATATGGAGTGATTTATTTGGATATGACTCAAACCGCAATGACAAAAAAAGAAAAGAAAAGAAATTATAACCTATGCCAGTCCTGTCGCCTGGACCCAGTCATTCTAACTGTGGGCAGTAACGACAAGCAAATAAGCGGCAATAAGCGTCTACGCCAGGGGTGGCCAAACTTTTTGGTTTGCAGGCCGCATACTGACAAATCAGAGCTGCCAATCTAACATAAAATGGAATGTACCAGTTTTGAACCAGTTTCAATTGAAAGAGCGACTGCATTTTGGGTAAGAAAACCCACAGAGATTTATGCTACACACACTATTAATGATAATATTGACCATCACATCACACCTGAAACTGTGATGCGTGATGGATATAGGCTACTGTAATATGAGATTAATTTGAAACTGGGCCATATTACATTAATTTTTTTAATTCATGGTGGGTCGCGTGCAAGAGTGCAAAGGGCCACAAATGGTCCTGGGGCCCTAGTTTGGCCACCCTTGGTCTACCCCCTAAAGGCGTCTCTTGTTGTTTCACAATGTCGGAGAGCGTTAATCTGTGGCGGTACACCTCCCTGCACTCTTGTTGTCGTCCCAGCAGAGGTCACAAAGAGTGGAAGTCCCAGAGGGTTTTAAGTGGATGCCAGGGCTATTAATGAGATTACATGGCCGATTTGAATGTGCGTGACCGATTGATTCACTCGCTGCCGCATCATCCCTGCGGAACACAATAGAGGAGGCCCGTCTTAATTGACTGGGGTTATAGCACCACCTGCTGTGCTTGTGAGGAACTGTTTATTTTTTTTTCTCTCCCTCAATGGGGTATTTATACAATGCACCACAAAGCGGGCATCAATTGAGGCTTGACATTTGTTGTTACTTGATTTTTTGCATTGGTGAGGGGGGGGGGGGGATTGAGGTCTATTGTTATGTTTTGCAAACTAATGCACTTATTGTTGGTGTGTCCCTTTTCCCTCTACTCTCTTACATTCCCCCCTCTCCCCGCCCCCCGTTTCTCCCCCATTCCTCCCCATTCCTCTTGCATCCTGGCTTCGGATGGGATGGGGCTTTTTGTTTGTTTTTATTTTTCCTTGTCTGTTGGGGCTTGCCATAGGACCTGGATAAGACCCAGGAGGATGTTTTGAAACATCAGGCTAGCATTAGCGAGTTAAAGCGCAGCTTTATGGAGTCCACCCCTGAGCCGCGTCCCAGTCAGTGGGAAAAGCGGCTCACCGCCAGTCCTGCCACCAGTCTGCGCCTGCAGGCCCAAGGGGTACGTCTGCCGCGCCTGCTTCTCTCTCCGACCTCTGACCTCTGACCTGACCCGGTGATTCCTTCCCCCCCCTCCACACACCTTATCCAGCCCTACCTGTCTATCTACCACTATCGGTGCCATTTTGGGCCCCCCCTTCCCACCTCTTGGGTTCCTTCCTACCTGCCTGCCTGCCTGCCTGCCTGATCTGGGGTCTGTTTCTCAAAAGCATAGTTGCTAACCAGTTTGCAACTTAGTTAGATGTCAATGGAAAATTGCATTGCAATCTAACAAAGTTGCTAACTGGTTAGCAACTATGCTTTTGGGAAATCGACGCCTGATTACCTGATCTGATTTGTGCCCCCCACCACCACTTCTGGGTCTCTGCCTCAGCAGGAGCTCTCTGATCACATTTGGCCATGTTCTGATGCAAGATGATGCTGACTAGGACGAAAATGTGTTTTTAGTGAGCCATCAGGGCCAAACAAAACGACAACAACAACCTCAAACAACAAAGTGTTGTCATGTTTTGTCTCCTGTGCCAGAACATGGTCAGAAATATCTGAAGGGCTTCACATGATCTTCAGGGGTCAGAATAAATGTGCATCATCATCAACAACAATTAAAACAGGGAAACCATGGCATCTATTCCTGGTTCAGCATGGCTTTTAATTGGAGATTTTGCTGTTGTAATTGGGTAATTGCTTCTGTTTCTCTTCTTGTCTTCACATTCTCCTCTGTGGCAGTTGGGATCCTTCCTCGTTAAGAGAAGCTAAAAACAAAGTCACATCTCATTAGAGTCGGTACCTATAGCAACCTATAGCTTTTCCCCGTTGCGGGCAAACCTGTGCCAGATGCCAAAGCCCACGTCACCGGAACAGCACAACTGGTCCCCTAATTGGATTTAAAGATTGTATTCTACCCGTAATCCCAGCTGTCACATGACTGCCTGGTGGCCGGAGGCCTCTCCACATCAGTCACAAAGCTATTCTTCTCCTCTCGCCCAATGGCAGGGCTGCGTTCTGATCCCTCAGCCAATCACGTGCAGTAGATGCATTCTGATCAGCTGTTGGTTTCCATGCATGCAAACACCAATCTGATCTTGTGTATATATTGTGCCGTACTGTGCTATTTGTGTGTCTACTATGCTCTGTCTTTGATCTATTCTAAAGGAATCTACTTCAGTGTCTCTGAAGGTTCCTTTCTGTGATTTTTCTATGTGTTGTGCTCTTTAAACTCAATTGTGAACTTTGTTACACCCTTTCCTTCACACACTCTGTTTTTCTGTTCTTTGTAAATGTTCATCTGCTATTTATTCTTTTCTTGATGTGCATTTGTGCCACGTGCTGTTTTCTGACTTTCTGAATTTGTCTCGCCAGTTTGGTCTCATGGTCTTGCTGCACCTTCCACTGCTTCTTAGAAAGTATTTCTTTCAATATTCGAAACACTTTCTACTGGTGACCTCTGTGTTGTTTTTGTTTTTTGTTTTCTTTTCTGTTTGCTTTTCCTTCATTATTGAGTGTTTGCACCTGTTTCAAACTCAGTCCTCTCTGCTCTGGCTAAGCACAAGATGCTTCACTCGTTCATTTTCAGGTGTGCGCTTGCCAGAACTGTCAGCCTACTCTTCACCCACATGTCTCCAAGATATTCTCTCACGCTGACCCCCTGTCGTCTAGTGGCTGTGTGCTTTGTGTGTGATCTGTGTGTGATGATCTGCTGCATGTTTCTTTCACAAAGGGGGGCTGGACTGAGACTTTGGACCAGAGCTGTGTACCAGTGGCATGTCTGACAAACACAGCTTTTTTTTTTTTTTTTTTTTTCTCTCTCTCTCTTTTACATCATCATTCATTTTGTTCTATCCCAGAATGCTCTGAAAAGACAGAATTTATTAGCTGTGTGTGTGCATGTGTGTGTGAGTGATGGTTTTGGTAGCAAACAGTCCTGCTAGTCTTTCTAGAAAGGTCTTTGTTTTGTGCTGTCATTTAAAGAACTGTTCTCTAGACTGCTTTCATAGTGCACTTGTAGTGTCAACTCTTGTCTTTCTCTTTCTTTTTCTCTCTATAGGTTTTTCTCTTTTTCAAGCAAGTCTTTTCTGCCTGTTTATCCTTTTGTCTTTGACTTCTTTGTCTCTCTCTCTCTCTCTTCTCATCCTCCTCTTCCTTCCTCCTCTGTTCTGTCGTTCTCTAATTTATATAGAGCTTAGAAGAGGAGCTTACCTCCCTTTTTATGAGCAAGGCCAGCTTTTCCCTAGGCCTGGTCTCTTCTTGCACTACCACAGCTGGACCAGCAGAGGGCACTCTGGTCGCTGTGCCTGTGGGTCAGCGCTCTAACGAGGTGCTTCCTTAGTAGGACCCCTCCTGCTGTGTCCTTTCTGTCTCCCCTTTTCTCTGACTTTTCTGTTCGCTGTTTTGTTTTTTGTTCCATTTCTTTTATTTTAGTTTCTAAACTGCTACCTTATTTTTTTGCTTACCATGCAACAACTAACAGTTTCATTCACTGCTCTGCTACCATCATGATCCATCCATGAATAAGTAGGCTAACTAAAAGCAAGAGCTTATGTCCAGTCCGGACCACCTTAGGTCATTGTGTGCAACATGATGGATTTCCCTGTAAAAAGGACCTGATTGCGTACACTGAGATGCACTCAGGACAAATTGGACTTCGAAGTCCCTGCTGTTATCCTTGATTTTATAATCTAATCAAAGGTTTATTGAAAAATTGTGTTTACTAGATTGGCCAGTGATTAGCATCTTATTACTGAGACGGATTGCTAAACACACAGAAGATGAATTGGTGCATACAAACAACAGCATAGAGCAGCATGAAATTTATATCTGAATATGTTGCTCTCTTTGAAAAGTTCCAACAATCAGATGTAGCCACAGAATATCAATCTGTTGGCCTTCAACTTAACGTGAAACATGTCATGTTCATGTTTTCATGTCGCCTGTGACCTATAATCCCACTGGGACAAGCAAGACTGGGCATAAACTTTGACTGCACAAATATTTGGTTTGTATATATATAAGGTCCCTCTCACATTGCCATTTCTCATGCTTCTGACCGTAGCGCTCGGCTTGTTTGCTCATGACTGCTGTACTGTGGTACTATAGGGGCTTGTGTGCCTCTATACCTCTGAGGCCTATAGGAGAAGAAGGGAGAGCGAGAGAGAGAGAGAGAGAGAGAGATTTGGGAGGGAAGGGAAGGGGTGGAGGTCATGGAGGACCACATTATCCCAGTCCTCCTCTTCCTCCTTCTCCTCCTCCTCCTCCTCCTCCTCCTCCTCCTCCTCCTCCTCCTCTTCCTCCTCCTCCTCCTAGACTCAGAGGGTGGTACCTCCACCGTGGTACAGTAACACAATAACCCCTCCCCCCCCCCCCCCCCTCTTCCCTTGTCTCCTTTTCTCCCTCATTAACCCCTCGATGGCTCCACCCTGACCGTGTGTCCTGTGGTTACCCTTTTTCTATCCCACAGAAATCCCCGCCCCGAATGGAGACCTTCCTTCCCGTGGAGAGCAAAGATGTCGCCAAGGTGGTCTCTCCAGCCGCCCCCCACCCCCCGTTCTAACCCTCTCAGAACATCACCGCCGCCTAACAACAACACAATTCTCTCTCTTTCTTTCTCCTTTTTTTTCTCTCCTCCATTTCAGTAGTCATCATCCATCCATCATCCAGACAACATCCATCGTTCCACTTCATCTTTCTCTCTCACTCACTTTCTCTTATTCATTCTCTTTCCCGATCACCACCTGGAGAAGGTCGACCCCATGGTCACATTACATCGTTGTTGTTGTTTTTTTTCCATAATCATGTTGTGGTCATCCATATCGGTCTTGTCCTCCACATCATTTTTGCTTGTAATTTTTGCGTTACTGTGTTTGTGTAAAAGCTTTTGTTGTTGTTGTTATTTGTTGTTGTTTGTTGGTGGTTTTGCTCCTTGGTTCTCTTTGGTTGTGTGGTTGTGTCATCTTTTTGTGTTCTTTTTTTTGTCTCTGTGTTTTTCTGTCCCATTCCTGCCCTCCCGTCCTACCGACGTCTGGGTGCAGAGCACAGACGACAAACAGAAATCCGAGGCTGTCGCTGTCGCTGCTGCCGCTGCCGCAGCCACTGCGGCGACCGCTGCCACGCAGCCCGTGGTCGAGATAGAGGAGACCGTAATCGTCGAGGAGGTCAGGAAAACCCCCAAACCCGTGGCGGCCGTCCCGGAGGCACAAGCCGTTGCCAACGCGGAGCCCCAAGCGGAAGTGTCTGTGACCGCGGCCAAGGAAGAGAAGCCCGCCAAAGAAGCCAGCGCCTCCTCGGACAGCGAGAGCGAAGAGGAGGCCGAGTACCACCCGCAGATCACCAGCGTCTCCGTCGAGCAGATCAAGGAAGAGCCCGAGGAGGAAGAACAGGAAGAGGCGGAGCTTAACGAGAAGCAGCAGTCGTCAGAACCCGCCCCCGAGCCACAGCCTGAGCCAATCGCTGAAGCCGAACCCGAGCCTGCCCCCGCTCAGCCGGCGGTTGAAGACAGCATCCCTGAAGCCAAAGAAGACGCCCAGCCTGCAGTGGATGATGGGATTGTGGAGGAGGAAGTGATGGTGACTCCGGACGAGGCTCCTAACGGTCACTATGCGGCCGAAGGACAAGGCCTGGGCTCTCTGGAGGAGGAAGAGCAGGAGCCGCGGGTGAACGGAGACGCTTTGCACGTGGACACCGATCACCTTCCGCAGGTTATTTGTTGCTCTGAGGTAATTTTCGGGGGTGGAGGTATGCCTTCCTCTATCTCTCTACCACCTCCTCCTCCTCCTCCTCCTCCTATCTGCTCGCTCGCTCGCCCTCCCTGTGCTCCTGGGAGCTTCAAGCTTGCATTGGGAAACGCCGTCAAAACAAAAAAAATAGAAAAAAAAATAAATATAAACCAACGCTCCTTTATTGTACCTCTCCAGCATTCCTCCTCTTCCTCAACCTCATCCTCATCCCTCTCTTCTCATCCTAAGCGTCCACACACACACTCACACTCACACACATGTACTCCTATTCTCACACACACACACACACACACACATTTCCACCAGTTGCAACCTTCCACCCCTTCCTCATACGTGGACTTTTTTTTTTCTATTTTTCCCCCACAGTGGAGGGCACTTTTTGGGTGGAAGGTTCTTAAAGCTTTTTTCCTCTCTCTCTGTAAAGGAGTAAAGATATGGCCACTACTACTTCCTTTTTTTTCTTTTTTTCCTCACTGAATTTTCATAGTCACCGTTCACACACTCAAAGCTAAGAGTAAAGCGTATAAAATGAATGCGTGAAGACCTTCACTAATCTACTGCTGCTGTTGCCGTGGTTTCCGACTGCATCTCTCCAAACTCAATGCAGCGCTGCAGGGCCGTCCAATCGCGGCAAGGCAAGGCAAGGCAAGGCGAGGAGGGGGAGGAGTCTCTTGCTCCTCGTCCCCGTTTGCCCTTGGGCCAGCCCTCAGCTTTAGCCTCTACAGCGCCACACCTCCATCCAGATACCAGATACCAACTTCCTCATTCCCATCTACCATCTTTTCATCACATCTTCATTGGTGCTTTTTTGGGCCTTCATTTTCTGTTTCTCATTTTTGCTTTGCACTGGTGTCTCCATCCCATAATACCCATGTTTACATTCATACATACAGATATATTTACATATATTTACATACATTTACATTCACATATATGTCCCGTTGTTGGTCGCCCTGATGAGTATGATGTGTGGTATGCCACCTCTCTCCCCGTCTCCCTACGCCTTGGTGTTCCCCGTGGTTTGCAATCATACCGGCTTCTCAGCGTTAGGTGTTGCATGGAGACAAAGCAACCTGCATGTTTTGTGTGTGTGGCGCACGTTTCTGTTTTCAGCTTGTGGCACAGTGGTGATACTGTATGTGTTTGTGTGTGCATGTGTTTGTGTGTGTGTTTGCTAGCCATTTGGGGGAATAAAGATTCATTCATTAGCAAAGTTTTTGAGGACTGGCTTAATAACTCATTGGCTTGTTAAACCCATGGTCGCTTTGATTGGAACATGGGTAAAGTCCCCAACAACTTCCTCATCCATTGCTAATGCATGATTTACTGTGCTGTGCTGTTTGGTGCTTGGTGACCGCTGTAAAGATGAGGGGAAAAGAAAATATATATATATATTATTTGCCTTATGCTTTATTACTTTATCTATTTATTTACTTATTTATTTATTTCTTAATCTTTCATTTCTTTACAGCTCAGTAGCCGTTTGCATGTGGTTGTTTGCATGCACATTGCCCTAAATACCAAAGACATCTAGTTTGTAGTGCTGTTGTTTTTGCTTGCTCAGTCTTGTATTTGTGTTTGGTTTTTTGTTTTGTTTTCCCATCGAGCTGTGCATGAGACAAGCCTTGACCTATTGGCTGTGTTAGATGCAGTGTGTGTGTGTGTGTGTGTGTGTGTGTGTGTGTGTGGCTCCATGCTTGTGGCCTTGACTAGTTTGCCAAGCCTTTCCATCCTGCTGTGTGTGCATGTTTGCATGTGGGTGGGTGTGTGTATTTGTAAACGTGTGTGTTTGTGACACCACAAGTGTCAAAGTCGTAACTCCCTGCCTCTCCTTGCCCAGCCCCCAGTGGTAAAGACAGAAATGGTGACCATCTCCGACACGTTTGCCGCCCAGAAGACGGAGATCGCCACCAAGGAGGTTCCCATCGTCCACACGGAGACCAAGACCATCACGTACGAGGCTGCGCAGGTACGGAAGGCTTATAACCATCCCCCCTGCTTGACCTCACCTGAACTACCTGAAGTTACCTGAAGTTAAGCTTCTTTTGAGTGCAAACATCAGAAGTGAAGCCATCGCCTTGTTGAAATAACAAAGAAACTTCTAACTAAACCCCCCTTCATGTAATATTCATGGGGTTGACTAAGAGTAGGATATTTATGAGTCAAGTGTGTAGTTTTTACCAAGCTACAATGCCCCCCGAATTCAAGATAAGTAACCCTGAATGCTAGCTGTCTTTAGGCAAGGCATATTTACAGTATTTGTTTCGCGCATTTCATACATGATTGCAATTCAGTGTGCTTTACATGAGACAAATGATGTATTTAATCAATAAAAACAAATAAAACATACAAATAACAAATTAAAAAAAAAAAAGACATAGAAACAACTAGTATTAGTTGCCATAGGCATCAACAAAAAGCTAGATATTGTCTTTAGGCAGTTCTTCCCCCCTTCTGTCCTGAGAGGTTGGGAGTGGCTGTTTGAACTGAACTATAACTGCCTTGAAGGCCTGGCCTCTGACAGGGAGGCTACACTGGATGCGTTAAGTCAAAGACTTATCTGCCGTAGCAATTAGCTTCCATTATAAACAATGGAAGTGGCAACACCAGATGCGGCATAACAGTCAACATTCTAAATTCTATTCACCATTCATTTCAACTTATTTTTGATGGAACTTGACTTAAGACTTAACTTAACGCATCCAGTGTAGCCCTAGGGTGAGAGAGAGAGGGAGGGAGGGAGTTTGAACTGAACTAACTGCCTTGAAGGCCTGGCCTCAGAGAGAGAGGGAGTTTGAACTGAGCTATAACTGCCTTGAAGGCCTGGTCTCTCAGAGAGAGAGAGAGAGAGGGAGGGAGTTTAACCCCCCTAATCAACCCCACTAATGGGGCCCTTGGAGCTGGGAGAGAACAAAGACGAGGCTGCCTACCGTTATGGGCCTCCAGTCTTGGCCCAGTCACCAGTGCTGGGGAGACACAGTGGACTAATTAGTTGACTTTTGTCTATTTTTTGGTGTGTGTGTGTTTGTCTGTCTGTGTATGCGTGTGTGCTTGTCTTTCTGTGTGTGTGTGTGCCTGTCTGTGTGTGTACGTGCCTGTCTGTTTGCGTGTGTGCGTGTCTATATGTCTGTCTCTGTGTGTGCGCCTGTCTGTCTGTGTTTATGTGTGTGTGTGTGTGTGTGTGTGTGTGTGTGTGTATGTGTGTGTGTGTGTGTGAATCCCAGTTGGACGGTAGCGGCGACGGAGAGCCTGGCGTTCTGATGACGGCCCAGACCATCACCTCTGAGTCTTTGTGCACGACCACCACCACACACATCACTAAGGTAACACACACACACACACACAGCCTAGTTGGTTCAACTACATAAGCTTCATGGTCAGACATCTTAAAGCAAGCAATGCTTATGCCCTTTTAAAATTTTCTGAGCGCTACAGAAGAACTAGATAGGGTAAAAGCGGAGCGAGAGCGAGAGTTCCAAACGTTCATCAAGTTCCGTAAATCACTCTTTATGCAGGCCAAAGTCAATAATAAAGGTTGTTGAATAAGTTTATATTGTGACAGAGTGCACTTATGCAGACCATTATTAGTCATGTTTGCCCCCATTGAAACATATTGCGTTGCTCTATCTTGGTCTTCCATTGTATTCCATTATCTTTGGTAGCAAACGTGGGATCAAAGAAATCAAGATGCCTGACCAAAAAGGCGAAAGCAGATGCTCTTCAGGCGCCTGTTTCACAAAAGCAATGATACTCACCAGTTAGCAACTAAGTTGGTTGGCATTGGGGGATTACATTAGCCTGACATAGCCCGACCATAATACTGCTGTTCATCCGTATTCATGGTCTGGAGGTTCTTTAACCTGACGCGATTATACTGCGGGGGGAGGGCATTCACTTCTGGTTTGAAACGATTGGACAGCTCGTCTAATCAGCTTCGCTTATTGGCCGGTAGACTCTCTACCGATGTAAACACGCCCCAGAAGACCGTTCCCAGACCATGGATACGGATGAACATTCGTATTATGGGCGGGCTATGTCAGGCTAGGATTACATTACATTGCATTGCATTGCGTAGCATCCAACATAGTTAGCAGCTATGCTTTTGGGAAATGCACTCCTGTCTATGGGAACCTGTCTGTAGTGTAATTGTACTGTAGTTGGTCTACTGGAGCGGAGAGCGAAGTTTTGAATTTAAGATGCAAACCAGGTGCTTGGCAGGATGTCCATGCCTCCTGCTGAGCTATGCACTGTACCTCCAGGCAAGCTGAACTAAGACATCTGCTGTTTACCAACCAGCCTATTCCTGAGGCATAATACCTTGTGAGAATATATATATGTGTGTGTGTGTGTGTGTGTGTGTGTGTGTGTGTGTGTGTGTGCACGCAGTGTATGTGTTCGTGAGGAAGTGTGCATGCACGCAATGTATTATAGGAGGTATTGGGTGTGTGTGTGTGTGTGTACATTGTATGTGTTTGTGAGGAAGTGTGCGAGTGAGTGTGTGTGTATGTATATGCGAGTGTGTGTGTGTGTATGAGTGGATCTGTGTGTGTGTGTGTGTGTGTGTACATTGTATGTGTTTGTGAGTGAGTGTGTGTATGTATATGCGAGTGTGTGTGTGTGTGTGTGTGTGTGTGTATATGCGAGTGTGTGTGTGTGTGTGAGTGGATCTGTGTGTGTGTGTGTAGGAGAGAGAGATGCCAGCCCTGTCTCTTGAGCCAGTGGATAGAAGTGGGATAGTCATCTTTCTGGCACTCGTTGCCACAACATGCTGTCGCTTCTGATCAATATCCTGTCTGGCCACGGAGCTGTGGAGACACCTGTGTAAACTTTCATATGCGCTCGAGTCTCAGCAGACATATCGGCAAACAGACAGGCAGGCTGGCAGGCTTAAATGATCTGGGTTGCTTGGCAGTGCCATTTTATCACTTATTAAAATAAATTGTGCAATGCCGTCGGTAGCAAAGCTGTCTAGATCAAAGATTCTCCCCTTGCGATTGTCTCTTTAAAGCAATTCGGAGGCATTTGTGTGTGTGTGTGTCTGTGTGTGTTTATTGAGTACATTCATGGGTGTTATTTTCATTGGCAGACACTAAAAGGAGGGCTGTCGGAGACTCGAATTGAGAAGCGCATTGTCATCACCGGTGACTCGGACATCGACCACGACCAGGTGAGAGGCCCTTTCACCCCTTGACTCCATTCTCAGAGGAAAGGACATCACAGGAAAAAACAGCAGCTTTCCTTTCAATTTAGCATGTCAGGTTATGATATATGAGATGTATAGGGGAAAAAAAACACGTACCGGCTCCCTCTTGTGGATTGTGAGTGGAATTGCTACCTGACCTCACCTGACGACAAGTCTCCCAGCAGCAATGGGTCTGTTTCGGTCAAACCACTAAGGAGTCATCTTGAGATCCCAAGTCATTGGCCATGACTGACTGGCTCTTTTTACCATAGAGCTCTTAACATCCGTCTCTCACTGCATACTAGCTGCTTCCCAAGTCTAGCCAATCTCTTACCTGAGACCCCTGGGTTGGCCCTGTAGACAAACACCTTCAGTCACTCGTTAAGCACCTCATTAGAGGTGTGCTCAGGTCTATAATAGCTCCCCACACCTCAGACTCGTACATCACAATAACAAGCATGGAGAACTCCAGACAGAGTGCCACTGAAAGGTGAATCCCTCATCTGCCGCGTGACTTCTCCCCAAGCGGAGCCTAGTCTCTGACCCCCACCACCCAGTGGTGTCAGTGCCTTCAGCCGAGCTTCTTCTCTCTGCGCCCTAGAAAGAGAGAGAACCTCATTAAATCCCCGCCGCCGGTTTAAATATATCCAGACAACCCAGCTCAGACCTGCTGTTTGTCTGCACAACAGGTAAGACGCCACACGGAGCATCCGTAGCCGCCTGTCTGACTGTCCGTGGTTCGTGTCACGGCCTCGAGACGGAGGCATTGATCAAGCGCCCGCAGTGTGTCCGAGAGCTGAAGACCAGTCTGCTCTCCATCTCGCTCTCTTTTTCAAATCACCCCCGTTTTAGTTGCGTGCCTTCAGGTGTCTGCAAGAGAGGGAAGCATTGATTTATAGTCCTTCAAGCGAACCTGAGGAGCTGTCGGGAGAGGTGAGGGAGGGAAAAGAAAAAAAAAGTTGTTCAGGTATCTGTTCAGTTTGACGGTCACCACAACTGCAGTCGCGACGAACATAGTTGCCATAGAAACGCGTGCATGAATCACTTCCCATCGGAATGCAGAGCATACCTGACCAGCAAGCCCAGTC
Organism: Sardinella longiceps; assembly: GCA_027497455.2. NCBI lineage: Eukaryota > Metazoa > Chordata > Actinopteri > Clupeiformes > Clupeidae > Sardinella > Sardinella longiceps. The sequence goes on from JAODXP020000025.1 coordinate 27,109,454, forward strand.
CGTATGCTCATGGAGAAGCCTTGTTAACATGGTGGTAGTGGTTTTTCACTTGTCCCTGTGTGTAAACGTCTTGTTTTTTTTTATGTGTGCATTTCATTTCCATGTTTATCTGACCAATGTAGATCCTAAATAGTAAGTAGCGGCTTTTCTAACGTCTCTGCCTTGATTGTGGTTCATTGTGTTCATCCACATGAACAGTTTCAATCAAGTCCTTACTAATATTCAAAAGCAAACAAAAAGCACATTTAAACCCAAGTTTGATGTTCTTTTGAGTTGTCTGTGCTCTCATTTTTTGATTTCATTTGCATTTAAGTTCTTTATTCTTTTGTTGTTGTTATTGTTATTTGTGTTTTCTTTTCGTTAACGTGGTGGCTTCCCTTCCCTTTGTTTTTTGTTTTTGTTTTGGTGGTTTGTTATGGCACCGCCCCCCCTCGACACTCTGCCCACTTCCTGCCGCCATCTTGGCTTGGCAGGCCCTGGCGCAGGCTATTAAAGAAGCCAAAGAACAGCACCCCGACATGTCAGTGACGCGGGTGGTGGTCCACAAAGAGACAGAGCTAGCCGAGGACGAGGACTGAGAACAACAGGTGAGGCCCCCAACCCTGACCCCCACCCCCCAAATCCCCTTCTCCCTTACCCCCCTCCCCCCTAAACGACCTCTACCGCCGAGACCGTGACCGCTTTCGCCAGTCCTAACTCGACCCGACGGCGGTCGCCGCCAGCCATCTGCTTCCGGGGTGGAAAAACAATCCTGTTCCCACCAGACCTTGACCAGCTATCAGCCCTGTTGCCTGGAGATCGATCAACCAATCGTCTTCCGCCATACCTCCAGATTTTGTCTCGCTGGCTTTCTTTTTTTTTTTAATTTTCCATCACCTTTTTTTGTCTTTCGCTTTGTCTTCCCCTCCCTAACTGTACTAACCCTGTTGGTTCCCTTAACTGAAGCTTTTTCCCCCATTCACTTCCTCTGTGACCTGTGCTAAGCTGCTAGATCGATGTAATGTCTTGCAGATGTATCTGTATGTCTGCTGGCATGTGCTGGTGTGTTTTATTGTTTTTTCTTTTTTTTCCTTCTTTTTTTCCAGCCTTTCCATCATGTCGCTAATCAAGTGCTTATGCTTTGCTTGAGGCAGGGATGCTGATGCTATACACATACTGTATGAGTGGTCTTGCAAAGCTTTCAACTCTCTGACCGCAGTAATTTATGACTCACAACAACCTCTTGCTGATAAAGAACGGCTCTGAGATCCATAAAAGGACAGTTAGTTTAACACGGCGTTTCAAGCCTGCTTAAGGCCAGGTTATCAGGGGGTTTGGAAAGGCAAGCTGTTCCCTCTTAGATTCCGAGGTCATTTTCCTTTACTGGCGGTTATCCAACATACTTTTTCTCTCTCTCTCTCTCTCTCTCTCTCTCTCTCTCTCTCTCTCTCTCTCTCTCTCTCTCTCTCTCTCTCTCTCTCTGACCTTGCATTGCTCTTTGTCAGTGACAGTCTACAGGAGATGCATCGCTGGCTGCTTGTTACTCTCCCTGGTAGACATACAGATATACAGTACACAATTTTTGCACAGAGGTTAATCTACTTACTTGTGGATAATGCAGGTCCTTATCTTTTTTTAAACTTCCATCAACCTATGTGTGTGTGTGTGTATATGTATGTGCAAACTCCAGCCCTGGTGATGTTTTAATAATGGAATCGGCTGTCTGACGCTAATCTGGCATCTTTCAGCGCTCTCCTCCCCGGAGGACGTTTCCACTAAGCCATGAACGAGAACCAGCTCCAGTATCTCCGCTGCACGGCGTTCTCTTAAATTCATCCGATTTGTCACAGAAATAGGCTCAGGGCTGGCCGCGTAGAAGATGATGCTTGCTGCGGTCATCTGCCAGGGCTCAGTTTTGACATTTTATTTAACAAATAACAAGATGATCGCTTAGCCTCCAGGATGCCCTACAGTCAGTGTTGCTTGTAGAAATTACTTTCTGGCAAAAGACATAGCAGTACAGTGCATGGTTTCTTCTAATAGTATTACTTCATTCATTTAGAGATAAGTACAGCATGGGCCAGCCATCAGTAATTTATACTTCTGTAAGAAAACTGTGAAATTCTTCCTGGGGAAAGGTCAGATGTGAGAAAAGAGATGAGAGATTGTATTTCTATTTCTTCTCTCCATGCTTAAGTGAGTTAGCAGTGAAGCACACGCGAGCGCACGCACACACACACACACACGCACACACACACACACACACACTTTTAATTATTTTCTTCTCCGCTTCTTTCCAAGCTGCTCAGTTGACATTTCAGATGAAGAAAAATGAGGAAGTTTCAGGCTAAAAGAGATGAAAGGCATAGGTCTTATTAGACATGGGACTGTATGGGCTTTTCTAAAGGACAGAAACACTAGACCTTGTCAGATAACTAGATTGTCTTCTCTCTATCAGTTATGTGCTCTCTCTCTCTCTCTCTCTCTCTCTCTCTCTCTCTCTCTCTCTCTCTCTCTCTCTCTCTCTCTCTCTCTCTCTCTACCATATGTTACCTGTCAGGACATTGTTTGAGTCTTGAGTCTCTGCAGAATGGTGTGTGACTAGACAGCTACACTACTCGTGTAAATACCCCCCAAAGAGACGTCTTGTCTTCAGAGTAATCCCGCATTGCTTTGTAATCAAGCTCAGCTTTGGTCTTTGCTGTTTCCACTCCAAGCTTTTTCCTTTTTGATCAAATGTAGCCACTGTCTGATATTTGCTTGGAAAAATCAAGATTGGGTCTATGCAGATGATTTTGTCACAATGTTAGCTGTCCAGCTAGAAAAACTAATTTGATGCATATTTTGGATCAGTTGCATTTTTTTCCCTTCAATTAATTTACACCCCCATCTCAATTCCCCTCCCTTTGGCAGAGTTGAAGGATTCCACCCACCACCACCCCTACCCCACCCCCATCAGTGAGACGGTTATGGAGTTGGATAAAGAGCGGCTCCCTGGACACTGAGGAGATGGGAACCGAAAAAGGCTGGCGATGCTGCCCTGTCTGTGCATTGCACACACCTTCATCTGTCAATTGCTATTTTTAATCATTCTGAAAACGAGAACCACTTAGCTAACATTTGTAGCGTGTTTTTATTTTCTAGTGCAAAACCCCCCCACCCCCATCCCCATCCCACCCCTGCCACCAGTGTCCTCCCCGCACATACATACACACACACAAACACACCCACACGTACCCACACACCCAATCCCCTTGCCCATTCCACCTTTTTATTTTCAAAAGAGCCTACCGTTGTAAAAGCCAGATAGGATTTAAGTAAGTGGTTATTTTTTATTGTTGTAGTATTCACCACATTCCTAGTGTGTACAGTGTGGGGGTAATGTATTGAAGGGGAAGAAACAAAACAAACAGCATTTTTACAATCCATCGCTGGGTTCACAATGTTGAACTTTTTTTTTTTTAGAGTGATTGAGCTGACAAGCTAGCTTTGGACTTGGTTTGGTACAGTATGGTAATTTTTTTTTGTTTTGTTTTTTTGTTTTTGTTTTGTTTTTTGGAGGGGGCAAGCAATTTTTGTATCATTTTGGGGGATGGCTGGGAGGGGGGTGGAGGGTGGGGATGGAAGGGGTTAAGAAGAGGGAGAGGGACATGAAAACAACTTCCTGAACATTTCATTCATTGGTGTGTTTCCAAGGGACCAGCTAAAAGGACGGAGCACTGTGTCATTTTGTACGTTTGCACAACAGTGCCAACAACATTCTCTTTCTATGCAGTTGAGGGAAAAAAAAGAAAAAGAAACAAATGCTTAAATAAAAACATTCCACATCAGGGAGGTGCTTCCACAACTACCTCCCTCTGAAGCAAAACAATAACAACAATTAATTGTTTTTAAGAAAAAAAATATTATTGAAAAAAAAAAATCATGAAACAAAACTAGGCAGCTTGGAAACTTTTTTGCTTTTTCTGTAACTTTCTGGCTCCTTTAATCAGATATATATTTGTAGAAATCGTGTTTTTTTTTTTTTTTTTTTTTTTATCTTTTAAAACTGTCTATCTGTAAAACCAATTTAGATGTCATTGAGGTGGGTTTGTTTGCCCTTTTAAATATTTTTAATATATTTCCTTGGGGAACTTTTTTGACAAAATGAATTGGCGATGACACAAAAACGAATCACCAGTTTCAATCTTTCACATGTAGATACCAGAGCTAGCTTCCCCCCTCTGCTTTTTCGCTCTCAGCTTTCTGAAATCACAGAAGAAGAAAAAAAAACCTTTGATGGTGACAACTTGCTCTTTGGACCCTGTGTATAGCAGATGATAGTTGGTTTTAGCAGCTTGAAGAAAGAAGAAAAAAAAACATTTGTGTTTTGTGTTTTTACCCTTCTTCCACGAACCCATGCCCTCAAATTCAGTGTAACACTGTTCAAAATAAAAGTTTGTTTATTCTCTAATTATCAACAGGCTATGTGAGATTTTGTTTTTGTTTGTTTACATAATCTATAAATGCAAGGAACATCTGTCTGTGTGTTTTGTATCTGTCTGGATGGAGAAAAAAAAGGCTCGGCAGGGTCACCCGTCTTACCATTCAAAGGAATTGGTAGCGCCTTGAAGATACAATCTTGCAACAACATGCATTGCCAACACAAACCCACGCTGGCAAGAAGCCCGTGAAAATGTACATGAAGCAGTTGCTTGACCTTCTGGGTACTGCTTAGCCTATAGACTAAAAGGCGTTTATTCAAAAATCACCTTAAAGGTCTGTATCAAAGACGTTCATTGTAGTTTGTGATTAGCCTGCAACACAGGCAAATGCCAACACAGGCAAACCCATCTTGGTTATAAGTCAGTTGACATTCCTTCAAAAACAACTTTGGAGATCTATAACGGGCAAGGCCGGTGGCATGCATGAAGTCCGGCATTTCATTAATGCCAAAAACATAACATTGGTATGCAATGGCTACTGCTACGTCAACCATTTTACAGTGACTTTGCAACCTCCATAAAAGAAAAGAAATTCTACAAAGTGTCTTGGAAAACATTTACATGGGCACTGCATTCGTCATAATAAATACCCTAAAACTATCAGGCAGAAAAAAAATTATTCTCAAGATATGTTTACTTATTTAATCCATCTTTTTGTTTGTACAATCACTTTGAAACATTTTTAAAAGTCCAGCCCATACACTGTTCTTCACAAACATACCATTGTAGGTACCTTCTGGGCCTTTCCTGGTTCTCCTACATCTACACAGACCCACACGTGCATAACAAAAATGGGCCCTTTTCAGATTTATAAACAAACCGTCTGACTCCAGAGCATTGTGTGCACTGCTTGCAGGTGTTTGCTGAGCTGGTGGGAGGAAGTCCAATAAGAGGCTTTAATCTTAACCACCGGGCCTGAGACCGGCTGTGCCCACACTTACTGTTCAGCAGTACTGTATGCTAGACACCAATATTACACCTCCAGCCCCCCAACAGTCAGTCATAGGGCGAATTCAGTAGTCGTGACGTTTTGTAGCATAACAGTTCCCATATATATGTATCAAAGATCTTTAAACAGTCCCCTTGAATCCTCTCTGACTGTATGCTAGACACCAATGTTACACCTCCAGCCCCCTAGCAGTCGGTCATGGGGCGAATCCAGCAGTCGTAACATTTCGTAGCGTAACATAACAGTTCCCATTCATTCCTATGGGTGATGTATTAAACATTTTGTAGCGTATGTCATTTCGAAAACGCCACTGGCTTCTTGTTCTGGAGGCTACACAGCCAAGTGCCATGTTGGGCTGCATTAAAACCCACTGGATCTTTTTATTTTTTTTATTAAGTCCACAAAACCAGCAGGATCTCTCTTCCTCCATGCCACATTTTTGCATTCCCCAATCCCAGGGGTCTTGGCCTGCATGGTCTAAAAATTCCACTGAATTCTGTAGTAGTAAATGTTGACCCATGTGATTTGAGTCGGCCTCTTTTGGTGAACGTGCACCACTGTGCCCCACAAATATCCATCTGTAAGTCCCCACAGTCCTAGAGAGCTCACTGGGCCCCTTCTCCAGCTTCTGGTGATCCATCGGGTCAGGTGTGCATGCGCTGCCCTGCCCGGCGTCGCGGCGACCCCCGTGCACCGTAGCAGAAGCGATAGACCGTCTCCCTGGGGTGCGGTGTTGCTGACAGCTCTGCCTCAGCTGCAATTCGAATGACATTCACACACACACACACACACACACACACAACAAAAAAAGACAGAAATTACATTTCTGTGTGTGTGTTAGACGGTCCTTTAATCCTCAGGATTTAAGTCTTGCTGAGAATGAGTGTTTCCCCCGTTTGTAGCTGACTTTCACTATAAGCTCCAACCTTATCCACAAACTCACAGCAGGCTAGCCTCCTCACCAAGAGCAGGAGTTCATGGAGGGTTCAATACTTCATGCTGCTGTATTACCATCCTGATGGATATCGCCGGATTACAACTTTTTTTTTAGAGACCTAGGTGTTAATTAAGACTTGCAGAGGCATGACTATCTGATTAGATCAAACTGTTTTGCATGAAGCATAGACATTCCCTCATTCACGTTAAATTTTTAATGCAACAAGACTCTCCAGCATTTACAGTTAAGTGATGTCCTACATAAAAAGGATTTAATTATTCAGTTACTCTGATGAATTATGTTCTTCCATACAGTAGGTCTCTCAAGAATGTTTGTTTGATCTAAAATGTTCTCTCTCTTCTCCACACACTTACCTCATACAGTATGTCAGATGAATTCAGATTTTTTTTTTTTCCTACACTGTAAAAAAGGATTTTTAATGGTTACTTGAAAAATGTGTGGAAACTCGTTGCCTCAAATGAGTTAAGTATCCATAACTTGTCTTTTTAGCTGTAAAGTGCTTTTAAATTGAAAAAGAAAAGTTACAGTTACTGAACTCATTTGAGGCAACGAGTTTCCACACATTTCCATTACAAATCCTTTTTTACAGTGTACTTTTCTCACTTTACCCTACAGTAGCCTATTGCCAACAGCTTTAATTTCAAACCATCTGAATTTCCATATTTTTTTTTTTTTTTAAATTTCTCTTCAAACTTTGACCACATCTTGTATACCCTTGATGAAGTTATTTAGTCATTCTGCACACTAAACCACACACTAAAAAAAACTGCCAAACACATCAGCCACCACAAATCCTTGCGGACGTCTGCTTGCTGTAATACATGTAAGATCTGTCATATGACTGGCCCGCATATGGTTACTTACTTTCCTGTAGTTTCCACTGTAGATGAGCTATGAGCAGAACCAAGAGCAGGGCGACCGGCAGAAAGATCCCTCCCCACAGGAACCATCCTGGGAGCTCATTCAGGAACATTGCCAATGGAGACATGGTTCTCTCTTTCATTCCTCTCCACTGAGTGGAATGGTTACTTACTCCAGGGTGGTCTTTCAAAGCCAAAGACAGAACCCCCCCAACCCCTAACCTCCTTCAACTCCTGTGATAAAAAATAATTAAATAAAATGCCGCCTTGCTTTTTGGACAATCCACTTGAACCTGTTTGGACTTTGGGCTGTTTAAACAGTCCCGTGATTACTAAGAGGATTTACTGCTTTTGAGTTAATAGTTCACCAAGGCTCTTGCTCCCAGGGACGTAACCACCATTTTTTTCCCCCTCCTGAATGTTTGCTTGTTGTAAACAAATGCCAGAGTTGATGTGGTCATTTGTGATTTTGTGGGGTGATCTCCTTGTCTGAATTAACCAGTCATAGCCAAAATAGTCTAGATAAGAAAGATTTCAGCACAGAGTTATTTGGTCACAAGGTGTTATTTTGTGCCTGTTACACAAGCCTACTAGGCCTGTGATTTCATCTGTATAATGTATATCTGAAAGGATTAAATGGACAGAAAGAGTTTGACCTCTTCAGGTGGATTAACGATTGACTGTGAAATATTCTTCAGGGTTTTACAAAATTTCAAAATGTTAATTTATTATAAAGAGACATTACAGACAATCAATGACCAAATGTCTTAAATATAAACATTTGTAAATGTAAACATAAACATTTGATCTTGTCTCAATAAGGGCCCCATTGCTGCTGTAGAAAGGGAGTCATGTTAGTTCTCATATTTTGATTCAAATCTACAGTACAGTACATACTGCTGAAATAACAGCTGTTTCTCCACAGACTCTGTCAGCGCTTTGTGGGTGAGAGGAGAGTTCTGTTAATTGAGTCTTATAGATCTGATTGCACAACCAGCGTGGAGCTGAGCCTCCCGAGAGACAACCCAACACACACACAGGCACACATTATTGCAGAGAGCAACTGCTGCACACACTCTGTAATCTGTTGTTTCCTACTGTTTATGTGTTCGTTCACATCTATGAATTAATCAGGCATGTGAGGCAGAAGCTGTTATCTAATCTAACCGTTTTTTTTTCTTTTCTTTTCTTTTCTTTTTTTAAATCATCCACAGAGGTAGTTGTACTAATGAGGAGAAAACTTTCAGAAAGGTCATTTACATTAAGTGAAAATGTCTACACCCATCTGGTGAACTTTTCCCAGGGAGGGGGTGTTGGGGTGCGCGCATGGGGGATCTTCTATTCTCGGTGTGGAGTGATCACTGCACCGTGACATTTAGAGACAAGGCTGTCCAATAATGCTCTGGTCTCGGTGTGCTTCCCTGGGATCAATACATCAGCTTCTCAGCAGGCTTGGCACAGCCGATAGCCATCGAATCAAGGCAGATGATCAGCCTAGGCGGAGATCAATACTACCAATTGTCTGATCACTTTAAAAAGCTCTGGTTGGATGCATCGTTTCTTTTTGTCTTTTGCTCTTTGAACTTCATATTAGCAAGTCTAAAATCATTGGTTTCAGAGAGCTTGAATGCTAAAATCTCTCTTGACTAAGATCCTGATTGTGTTTAGTCAATGGTGTGCGCTGGGCCATTGTTGGTATGTTCAGAGAGAATTTCTGGTGTTGTAGATGAACTGGAGGTTCAACACAAACAAACCTTGATACTGAGACACCACACACACACACACAAAAAAAACGGGAGCGAGCCTGATTGATTTGAGCATCTCTAAGAGCCAAAATTTCAACCTCTTTACAGTAGAGCCAAAGCAAAAAAATGACTAATTATGCTGTTACTTTTTTGAACTGATTTCACCTTTTTATAGTACAGTATAGTAAGTTATATATAATACAGTGTATATAACTCAATGTTTAAGTTCACAATAATGTTCTTTCTCAGTGTTTTCTCTTCACTTTCACTTTACCTCATTGATGTAAACCTATTAGAGGGGGAGGCACTGTTGTATGGTCTTTGGTGTTTTTTTTTTGTGCTCTCAGCGCCGCTTCCCAGGCATCGCTGCCCTCAAGGCACTAGGCACTTCCCCTAATTTAGGGTTCGGATGAAGGTTGAGGGGGTTAGGTGTAGGGTAGGGGTCTCCAACAGTCAGCTCAGGTGCTATACCAGTAGCTCGCCACCCGTCACCTCACGTGAGTAAAGAATAGACGTCAATTTAAAGTTTTCAAAAGAATGCAGCACAACCAAAAGAAACCTGTTTAGTTGTTGTAGGCTACTACTTTTGTTGTAGCAAAACCATTATGTTGCTGACAAGTTCAAGTGCCATTCAGCATGGTTGTTATAGCTACCATTCAAAGAGCATTGATCTAAAACGGATGTTTGACTTTTTACGCCAGATTTACTTCATCAAAGCTGTGCTGAAAATAACAAACACCCTCCCGGCCAATCAGAAATCAGTACTCCATTCCACGGGGGTGATAAGAAAACAAAGATAATGTTGATCATCATCACCACCAGTCATGAGACTTTCAGAGTGAGTAATTGCTTTTGTCTGTCTGTCTATCTGTGTGTCTCTTTTGGTCTCTCTCATCTCTGCTTAACCCAGCCAACCTCCTGCCAGCTCCAATTCAATTTCACCACCAATACTCTCCAGTCTCCCTCCCGCCTCTCTGAAATGTAATCAGTAGGTCATTAATATCTGTCTCTCAACAGGCGTCTCCCATCCCGGTCCCTAGCCAGTAGACAGAGTGGAGGAGTTAGTCATAACTGACATTTGGAGGTCTTGAGCACTGGGCCCCCTAGTTATTATCATTCTAATGCAGCTTTAAGGGCTATTGGCACTTGGTGGCCGTCTCAAGCCCAGTAGGGGTCCGGGGGGGTGGGGGATGGGAGTGGGGGTGGGGGGTCTCCTTAGGAGGGATGGATGGATGTGTGGTGTTTTGTCTGGCGGTCTGATGTGACGTCTGTCGGCTCTTATGAAAAGGGAAGCTCTCGGGGATGCTGCACTCGTCTTTTGTTTGTGTGTGTGTGTGTGTGTTTGTTTGTTGATTTATGTTGGTGTGTTGAGTTTGTTGATGGAATTCTTTGGTAGGTTTTTACACAGGCTTTATTGCTGGGGGATCACTTAGATTTGAAAAAAAATCATCACTGGACTTTTTTTTCTTTTTTTTTTTTTTTTAAGGCGTAAATGTCAGACCTTAGGGGAAATATAGACAAATCCGACGAGCGTTTTGTGTAGGCTGCCATCTTGTGGCGGCGCCATTGTTGGACTGTCAACAAACCTTTTTGCCAATGCACAGTCAATGACCGCTAACAGCAAAGACCATGGAACACTCTGACATTATACAAGTAGTAGTGAATCTCGTAAATCACGGTATTTTATGGTGTGCTGTCGTTATCCCTATGGACAGATTGGTGATCTGGGTAGCTCAATAATGGCGCCTGCTTACTTCAGGTAGTTTCGTCGGATTCGTCTATACACAAACCTTTTCTTTTTTAACCATCTTAATGGACCTCATATGAAGGGCCTGATGAAGGCAATGTGTAATCCCCAATCATTTGGAATGATTAAAGCTACCTAATGAATGACTTTTGTGTGTGAGAGCTTGAGTGATTGGTTTATTGATAGGAGGTGAATAAGTCAAGCACTATTGACCATAGCTTGCTGATCCACATTGCATCTCCCACAGTTAATGCCTCCTTTTGGACTGTTAGTTATAAATCTTATACAAGCATGACACATACACACACTAGCATCATTTCCCAATATGCTATATATAATAACTACAGATTTTGTTTAAGCAAATCACTAACTGTAAATTAAGCATAATTTGTTTGCATGTTTTATTTAATCTTACATTTAATGCATATGATTATGACTGATAAAGTAGGCTATTGCAAGAAGCACATGGTTTCCTTTAAAAAACATCTTTAATAAGGGCTGGATTTGTCTTCTAAGAAATGTTTAGATTTACTGTCAGATGCTCATTGGTCAGACGTTTGCGATACAAATTGTCTAAGCAAGAGGCACAAAAAATGCATCATTTTCTCTGTGAATGGCAGCTTATTAAGTCGTTTCCCTGGCAAATTGCATGCATTATGTATGAGAGACTGATGATTTTAATGTGCATTTTGTGCTCGCATTTTAATAAATTACCCGCTGGGAATTATTCCTATGTTATAGACACCCTTATTTATTTATTCAAGACGGAGTGTCTGCTTTCCATTAAAACAGCTCTGATATGCATTTTGAATTTCATAAGCGGTTTGTGAAAGCACCAGTCAGTCTTGGAGGCCTCTGCTGTGTTTGTCTAATTAGCTGTATGAGGCACAAGAGAATATTATAAAGCACAGAACAATTTTTTGGGCCAAATCCAGTGATGTTTCTATGTTACATGTACAGTATATGGGTCAAATCTGAAGAGTGAGAGATGCAAAACCCATTGCAATTCAGATGCAAGTGCTATTGCAATTAATTTATATAATTTATATAATTTTGATGGACTGTATCATCACGCCAACCCAAATTTCATTGATTAGACCTGATTTGTACTTTGTACTTGACGAAAAACACTGAAATTGCAGTTTGATAGATAAACTTATTATTTAAACA
>JAODXP020000025.1:27126345-27191345 GCA_027497455.2 Sardinella longiceps
TGTGTGTGTGTGTGTGTGTGTGTGTGTGTGTGTAGAGTATGTCCAGTGTGGATGTGAAATTAGCAGCACGCGAGCAGACTGTACGGCACGCTGGTGGCGTTCCCGGTGTCAGTGGGGGTTAGTGTCATGAGGAGAGCTGCTGTGCCGTGGGGAAGGAGAGAGAGAGAGAGAGAGTAGTGTTGAGGAGAAAGGGATGCGCATGTAAAACAGCTCTGGGTCTCCCTAGCTAAACATCCTCACCACCATTAGCTAAGTGTGCTGTAACAGCAGGAGCAAAAGAGGTTTTGGGGTCGTACAGAAGGCATTTTGTGTGTTTGTGTGTGTGTTTGTGTTTGTGTGTGTGTGTGTGTGTGTGTGTGCTTGTGTTTGTGTGTGTGTGGTGAGGTTGAGTACAGTAAAGGAGGGGTTCATTCTCTAAACATCCTCACAGGGAATGATGACTCAAAATGTCAACATATATTTGATGTGCACCATTGCAGATTATGTCACGCAATCCCCACTCTGACAGATTTCAACTCTCACACATTTACATGCAGAGATGATCTGAAAGATAGAAACACACAAATAACATCACATTCATGCTCCAGGTCAAAAAAACATAACTTCAGAGATTTGTTAGCTGGTAGCTGTTTGATCTCCAATATAACAGTGTCTGAAATAGATGAAGAGTGTTACTTCAGATCAACATGTAGATTGACTGTTAATCTGAATTAATGATCAGATTAGTGATGATAAAAGAATTGCACCCCTGTCTTTTAAAGTGATAATCTCAAACACCATGGTCTTTTAAAGTGATCATCCTGAACATTCCTAGCGCCAGAGAAAACATAACCATGATCTGTAGGTTGCGTTTTAGAATCACAATTGTCTGCATTAATTGGTCTAGGGGTCAATAATGTCCGCATTGTAGGGAAGATTGAAGTCGGACAGATTAAGCAGGTAACTTTCATGTGATTTTTACCTCCGCCAAGGAGGTTATGTTTTCGCCGGTGTGTGTGTGTGTCTGTGTGTCTGTCTGTGTACAACATAGCTCGAAAAGTGCTGCACGGATTTGGATGGAATTTTCAGACAACGTGTATTTTGAGACAAGTAAGAACTGATTCAATTTTGGTGGTGATCGGTGACCTAGAACACCATCTGTGACCACATTGTCTTGGCGGAGTTCTGCGCTCTCTGAGCGCTTTTCTAGTTTTTCATGTTATTATTCCAGCATACTTTAGCAGTAAGTAGGATAATTTATCCCTTGATAGTTTTGTTACGCCTTACCCAGTACTTCATAGACAGTAATTTAGAGCGCTACCCATCTGTCTTATAAAGTGGTCATATATCTCCAACATAAGTTTAGCTTCGGTTTTATTACCAAAGGTACCATTCAAACCAAATAGCGAGTGAAACTATGTTTGAGATGATGTACAGTGTAATCAAGGAAAAATAATGGAAAATTCAATCTCCCTTAGGCTTGCCAATGTCATTCCACGTAATTGCTTCTGTGACACTGAGGCAAATCATAACCTTTTCCCTTGTCAACAAAGAGAACTACACAGATGATTGTACCCTTTCACACAACTGCAAAAGCTCTGAGACAGGTAGGGTCATGACACAGGCACAAGAAAACACAATGGTGGTTTTCAAGGGCATGCATTTTAAATGTGGATATCAGGCTGTTACAAATGAGAGACTGATGTGTGCAAATTACTAAGCAACACCACTTCTGTTGCCGGATAATAGTTTATAATACTTCAATAATCTCCAGCTAATTATAATTGGAAAATGCAGTTGGGAAAACAAGTGCGGCTTAATGGAACAGTCAGCGGCTTTTTGAAGAACAATGTTTGTTCGGAATGGATTTTTAGAAAGGCCTTAGTGATCTTTTCAGGCCTTGAGATGCACCTTTGAAAAGATTTCCAGTTTTGTAGTTTCTTTAGACCTCAGGTACCCTGGGAGAACCCATGCATGCAGCTTTGCACACTCAATTTCCTTTCACCCTGCGCACTTGATTTCATTGTATACGTCATTTGGTGGCTCTGGTATAATTGGCAATGATTGTCTATGAGCCACGTAACATACAGAAGCTTATGATAAACCCAATAAACAGACCTGGACAATCTTAAACCATGTTACTTTGTGCTTTACACCTGCTTTAGCCAGGCTAGATCTAAAGCACACTGCTAATGCCTTCTGAAAAATGCATTACGCCGATGAAATGGTCCTATTTCAGCAAGGCTTCACCGAGACTTTGCATGATGAGGAGTCTCGTATCACTCATCCACTTGTCCATGTCTCCCCCCCCCCTCCTCTGTAACTGGGTCAGCAGAGCTGGGGAGATTGTTGGAGCAATGCTGCGAGTTACGTTACACATGTTTTATTTACTGGGCTTTTAGCGTTTCGTGACATACAACTGACAGAGCCTCGACCAACTCTCTGACTCTTCTCAAACCAGACATACAGTAAGTGCAAGGATGGGGTTGGGGGGGGGGGGGTGATCTCCAGGGGGCAGGCCCGTTTCAAGGTACTTGGGGGCCCCAAGCAAACAGGACATGGGGGCCCTTCATTCCCCGTAAATACTTACATTAACCACATTGTTATAATTTTCAAACATCATCAATATAATTATTTGTATTGTACAGTTGTCTAACTCCAGTTTAAAGTCATTTTTTTGTTGAAAAACACCACCAACTTAACTACTAAAATGATTAAACAGTCAATCTTGGGGGCCCCTTTCAGCCTGGGGCCCCAGGCAATTGCCTGGTTTGCCTGCCTTGTTGCGATGGCCCTGCCAGGGGGACAGGATGAAGGTTGGAAGATGAGCAATGCAAGTGTTTGCTCTTCCTTTCTACCCACATTTTTCCCACCCACAGTTCTGTCAGATTCACTTTTTTTTCTGAAGATGTCTTTTCATTCTGAATGTAATCTAGCAGTCTCAGCCTTGCAGCGAGCGATTGACCTGCATGGCATTTTAAGTGCCTGTACCCCATGCATACAAAAATTTAAACGACAACCTGGAATTTTGCACGTAGCCTACTTAAACGGTAGAGGTGTTTTCACGGTAGGAATAGGCTGCCTGTCCTGATATGACCTTGATGCCCTGTAGGCTTGTATGGCACTAACTGTGTAGTAGCTGAAGTTGAAAAATTGGCGCAGCTCGATGGGTGAAGGCCCTCCATAGAAACTACATGCAGCACTATCTCAATTCATGCACACATGCATGTCTACACTATCTACACGACTGTCAAAAACAGCCTAAATTCGACAGTTGACCGTTTCCATCAGTTTCCATCTTGACCAACTTGCATTCATTCAGCTGAAACATCAGTGAGAAAGGATTGTCCTATCTATCTATCTATCTATCTGTCTGTCTATCCATCCATCCATCCTTCCTTCCTTCCTTCCTTCTGAAAATGCTCCTTTGTTAGTCCCTCTTACTATTCTGTTATTCATCCAACAAGCGCATACATGTACAGCATCTTCCCCAAATACATGAACTCCTAAGGCTGATATCACAGAGGTCTGGAGGTGATTATATCACATTCATTGTCATTCCTCTGGCAGGCAGGCAGGCAGGCAGAGCTGTAGCCTAGCCTACATAGATCAGTTGAGGATAGAAACTCCCTAGCCTGCTTTCACTGAAGGGGATGCTTGAGGAGAAACAGAAAGAAGAAAGCATGGAATAGTTTCGCTCACAAATAATTTGATGCACACCTATCCCCCCCCCCCCCTGGAGCCTAGGGTCCTCTGTGAGCCTGATAGGTAGATTATGCCTCTTTTCTGAGCAATTTATGAGGCGTTTTCTCACACTCGTGAGATAGGCCTACCGCCTTTACTTTGGTGTCTTTTCACCCAGTGTGTTTTCACGCTGTAGTGTAGCCTATCAAAGGATCGTCACTTCAAAGCCCCGAGAAGTTCAGACACTTCAGTATTTATTTATTTATTTCCTTGTTTACTCGTTTTATTTATTTATTTTGATCAGTCACACACAAATTTCACTTTGGGCTATGCATTGGCACGGCACTGAGTACCCCTGTCAGTCTTTGGCAGAAGAATGTCTTATTTGGGCAGACGTTGTGTTCGTTGGCTTTATGTGTAATATCTAATTAAAAAATCTGTTTTGGCTCACGGTGTATTTGACGAGCTTGAAGGATTATGAAATATGTGTGTGTGTATATATGTGTGTGTACACCCCATGGGTGATTATCCCCCCCCCTCATATCTCCGTGCAAACTTGTTTGGTAAAATGTTGTCATGGCAACAAACACTTTATTTTAATAAGCTCGTCTGGCTGCACAGGCACAACCAAACAGTATTATGTCCTTCAAAATTGTCCTCGCTTTGTGTAAGGTTTTATTCCTGCTGGCATCAGAGCATTTTTGGTTGATTGGTTATAATTTGTCCTCCTCTGTCATGGTAATGCTGTGTTTTGGGTAAACTATTAAACCTAGGGTAAGTCCATTTGAATGCTAGCCTCTCTCTCTCTCTCTCTCTCTCTCTCTCTCTCTCTCTCTCTCTCTCTCTCTCTCTCTCTCTCTCTGTCACGTTTGTTTCTACATTTTGTTATGCCTTTTAGTTGTAGTGTACAAGACTGATGTACTTTGTTTTTAATCCAGAGTATTTAGGTTTTATAGGTCAGTGAGTCAGAACTGGAAGAATTTTACTTTTAACCACAAATACATTTGTAACTTCTGAATATTAAAAAAAAAATCTTTTGTAACTTCTGAATATTAAATAAAAATCTTTAGGTGTAGATCAATCTTAAAGTCATCTTCTTTGGATCAGTAAACTAATGACAAGTCCCTGTATTTTTGTCTGTCAGATTAAAGTCATATTCAGGTTTCATAAGCTGACATTTCTGTGTTCTGACACGGTGTGACTCCTAGATGCGTTGGCTGTGTGCTGCCCTTTCGAAAATGATTTGGGTAAACGTCAAGGGCCACAAGGAAGGCTCCAACACCGCATCGCCCAGGACATGATATCTCTTCTAGAAGTCAGGGGTGGTAGTGTGTGTGTGTGTGTGAACAGTGATGCCGGAGAGCATAATATTATAACACAATTATAGACACATCTTCACTGCACACATTTTGCCTTTTATCATTTTAATCGCAAACCTTTAATTACAAGAAACTGAGTGGGATGTCAACACAAGCCGACTCTGAAACAACTTGCCCAACTGGGCAAAAAGGAGAAAAAAAGAACACATAGAAAGAGGACTCTAAAACGTCTCTCTCTCTCTCTCTCTCTCTCTCTCTCTCTCTCTCTCTCTCTCTCTCTCTCTCTCTCTGTGACATTGAAATGCTTGGTCACCCCCAGCTTCCAGACAGATAGGAGAGAGAGAGAGAGAGAGAGAGAGAGAAGTGTGACTGATTGTGGTGGATGAGTAATCCCGTCCAGACACGAAGAAGAGCCCACTGGAGGTACTTGTTGGCTTAAAAGTTTTTGCGGAGGGTAATGAGGCCGTCTCTACCCCGCTGCAGGTGCGTACAGTATAGGCTAGGCTAAATGTCTTTGGCACGGATCAGCCTTCATCCTGTGCTACTGGCAATCATTAAAATCTTCCCCCACGGGGGCAGCAGCAGCAGGGGTGGAAAGGGAAGAGAGGGGAGTCTAGACAGAAATAGAAGCCGTTCTAGCACACACACACACACACACACATATACACACACACACCCCTGCTGTGACCAGTGGCTACGGTGCGAGCGGAGTGTCACACACTCCACTCCACTCCACCACTGCAGCGTCACAGAGTGCATGTGTGATCACTGGCTGCCATGGCCACAGGTGCTAATTAGTGTGTGTGTGTGTGTGTGTGTGTGTGTGTGAGTGATGAATAGAAGGTTCTGGAAAATGGAGGATGATGGGTGGAGGGAATGAGATTGAGGAAGAAGAGAATTTGACGTTTTGAGACGGGGGGTGGAGTGGGGGTGGTATTTGACTTTGGTGACATGAGAAACTGTTGTGTTCTGTGCTTTTATTTGAATATGGGAATAAGGCTACCTATACAGAATTCATTATGAATGTGGCACTGTGGGATGTTACATGTGTGTCATGAGTTCTGCGATGTGACTTGTAAAGCTTGGTTGATATACTCTGGTTCCGCTGTCATTTCTTACACTAAAGCGCTACAGAAACCTCTGCTGGAAAGCCAGTCTTTTTAGTCAGTTTTACTGAATTGATATTTAATTGGGCAGTTCAGCTGTAAATCAACAATGGAATTGGAGTTTAAACGACATGTTCAGCTCCCCTGATGTGAGTTTCAGCTCATCTGAGTCTTACATGCAACATCTCCAATTACAATAAGAAACTGCAAAACAGACAAACAAACAAAAACAAAACAACAAATCAAAAAGAAAACGTGTGCAAATAATGGCGGCCATGACGGACAGGCCACTGGTCTCTAATGAGGGCACACAGGCTAATGAGCTGACAGTCCTGACCAAACTGATTAAGGAGACCCCCGAGAGAGAGCACGGTCAGATCAGACACCACCATCGGGCTTCAGCAGCCGTCAAGGCAGCGCAGTTCTGGTGCACTAATTTCTAATCCATAATGAACCAGAGCTGGAGCAGTTTTGGATCAGTGTCCAGAGGACACTTGTCAGGGGTGCTGGATTAAAATGAATGTATAGCCTACCGAAGAGAGAAAGTATTTCTGTACACCGTCTAAGCTCCCACAATGTGATATTTTTAATTTCTGACAACGTTTCCACCACAAATGGTCTTCGTCAGGTGTCTAAGTTTATCAGAAAGTAGGTCTGTAGTAGAAAAAATCTTGAGTTCCCCTTAAACTTCCAGTCATCCATATCAGTCATGTACACATTCATCAGTGTCATACATTAACATTAACAGCATTCACATAAAAATGACTTTGTATCAATCTCTCTTAATAGGCCTATCATCAAAACATTTTTTGGATAGTTGTTTTTTTGACAGGCACCTGATGAAGACAATTTGTGGTTGAAATGTGTTAGCAAGAAAAATATAACATTGTGGGGGTTTATATAAGAGGAGTCATGTATGCCAATTTCTCTGCTTTTTTCATGTTTCAAGGTGTCTTTAATGTCCCCACAGGGCAATTTGGTTTGCAGCCAGCAGACAATTACACTCACCAACAATAAATTCAATAAATGCCATCAATATCATCACAGTTAGACATGAGAACATAAAGACAGAAATACAGATTGGCACATCCAAACAAAAATATTCAACTGCAAGTATTTAAAAGGAATGGTTACAGCAGGTAAAAAAGTGAAAAAAGAAAAAAAACATGAAGGCATCCCAAATCTAATTCTGTTGAGTTTAAGCTACATGATTTATGACATCCTGGTACTGCCCAATTAGCCGTTTGATTTCCTTGTAACTGCTGCATGCTTACTGAATACCTGACTGGTTTCCTTCAGGGTGAAACATGTAGAATATGCCACCTCCTGCTGGGAGCCCTTTCTTCTCCGTCTTTTTTTCTTTCTTTCTTTAGCACAGCAGTCTCCGCAGAATGTATTCATCTTTTGGGTCATTCCATGTCAAATCACCCAATGGATTAAACCCCACCCCCTCAGAAATTGATGAAATTTGGTGTGTAGGATCATCACACCTGAACATTTAATTTCTGAAAATTTGAGCTCAATCGGACCAACGGTTCCTGAGAGACACCAGGTCCAATTTTCAGATTTTTGCCAAAAATGGGCTGACCAGCCCCCATTGACATTACCCTAATTTGCTTATTTCTGGGTCAAATTCGATAATCTTGGTGTCGTTTGAAAGCTAAGACCCCCAGGAATCTAATTATATGATTACTTTCTATGATTAGACCCATTTTGACTAAATGACCCTTTGACCTTTACTTTGGACCTGAATTTGACCTTGTGGATCATGTGACCTTCAAGCGACCCCTGGTCTAAAAGTTACCTCAGCATGTTTTGTAGACAATATAAAAAAATCAGAGGTATAATATTTTTCGTTTGTCAGCAATTTTAAAACAAAGTTAGGTTGAATGTGACAAAGGAATATTCCATGCTATCTGGCTACATTACATTCCAGTGTCTATGCTAAGCTAAACCTAAAATAAAGCTAAGTTTGGGGTTGGCAGACTAGGAAAATGCATGCACTTAAACAAAATTTGGTTGAACGTGATAAAATGGTCTTTAAAGGAATATTCCACCTTTTTTTAATCAAAATTGGTTATTACCTAGAGTTGCATATGTGGGTAAAAACACTTTGGTTTCAGTGCATGCATTTTCTTAGTCTGCCAACCCCAAACTTAGCCTTATTTTAGGTTTAGCTTAGCATAGACACTGGAATGTAATGTAGCCAGATAGCATGGAATATTCCTTTAAAGACCATTTTATCACGTTCAACCAAACTTTGTTTTAAAATTGCTGACAAACAAAAGATATTATACCTCAGATTTTTTGATATCATCTACAAAACATGTTGAGCTAACTTTTAGACCAGGGGTCGCTTGAAGGTCACATGATCCACAAGGTCAAATTCAGGTCCAAAGTAAAGGTCAAAGGGTCATTTATTCAAAATGGGTCTGATCATTAAAAGTAATCATATAATCAGATTCCTGGGGGTCTTAGCTTTCAAACAACAGCAAGACTATTGAATTTGACCCAGAAATAAGCAAATTAGGGTGATGTCAATGTGGGCTGGTCAGCCATTTTGTGGCGAAAATCTGAAATTTTGACCTGGCGTATCTCAGAAACTGCTGGTCCGATTGAGCTCAAATGTTCAGATATTAAATGTTCAGGTGTGATGATCGGTTACACCAAATTTCACCAGTTTCTGAGAGGGTCAGGTTTAAAATTCACAAAATTTTGGGTGATTTGACATGGAATGACCCTTTTAGTGATGTCTTAAGGAACTGCTGGGTGATAATATTGCCGCGCTGCTCAATAGACGGAAGAGCCTGCTGACATTTCGAAAGCACAAACACGTCAGTCAAGCCAAGCCAAGCCAAGCCAAGCCAAACGGAGCCAAGTCAAGCAATAGCGCTTCCGATGTCCCCAGCCCCTGTGCCCTAGAGTGCTAAAAATGTCTTTGTCCAATGACACAGATCCCCATCTTCTTTTTTTTTCTCTTTTGGCACCTTGCGGTCTCAGGTGGGTCTTGGCACTGTTCTCTTTGTGTCTGGAAAGGCTCCAGATTCACACTGTTATAGGGGGAAGGGAAAAAAACCAACAGCCATCCTACTAAACTCCTACTTGAGCTCGATCAAGGTCAGTGACTCAGGTATAGCGGTCTGTGGATTTGGAGATAATCTCCACTTATTCTGCAAATACATTTTTTAGTGCTCAGTCAATACCGTATTTAGCTTTCACAATCACTTTTGCTCCAGGCATGAATACAGCAAATATGAAATACAAGAATTAAATGGCTTATTATCGTCCTCACAGTCCATCATTACTTCATTTTATGAGGGTAACTTAGCTGGATAATTGGCCATTAGTGTGCTGTTTACGCCGGAGCGGTGAAGGGGGGTTCCTTCTGACATCTGTCACTGTTTCTATGGCAACCCAGGATGCACGGAGGGCACTAACCTCTTGCGTAACGCCTCGCCTGTAGGATCAATCTTTAATTTCCACGCTGGCATCGCTGGATGGCAGGCCACGAAACGAGAAGTCCACACAGCGGGCATCCAATTTCACCAACCTTCAGACTAAGTAGGGAGTCACTTGTTATTACATCGATGGAGTTTTTCGATTTGGCCCCGAGTAAAGTCAAAGGGATTTTGTAGGAAGCCTGGTTGATGATGGCTGGCACTAGACACTGAGGATGAACTTCCAGATGTGATCTAACCTATCAACTTCGAGCAGGGCCGGACTAGGACCAAAAAATGGCCTGGGCATTTTTGGCCAATGGCGGCCCACCATGATTTTATTCAATAATAATAACGTTGTGGCTAGCTAGAATAACACTGTAAGTTGTACATATTGCATGAATATGAGAGATTTAATTAAACTAGCCCAATATCCTTAATGAAAATTATGACTAAATGACAGCCCCGGCCCAAAAATGACTGTCGGTCCACCGGGCATTGCCCTGTATGCCCTATGGCCAGTCCATGCCTGACCGAGTAATAATTGTATAACTCATACAAAACTGGGGGTTTAATTGCTTTTTCTATTCCTATTTCCTGATTCTTTTTCCTACCTTCAGCACTTGGTGACTTTGAACAACAGGGCTATGGATAGGTTTAAACTGGATTTCTCCTTAAAGTAACTACTTTGAAATATAAATTCAGCCCTATGAACAGATTTGTATTGGGGTTAACAGAAAGTTTGCAAAAAGCATTTGGCTGCTGTGAATACTAACTGTAGGTGCTCAGCCTCAGACCCAAGCATATGAAATATGCTTACACTAATTCCACTTCCTTCCACGACCTTAAGAGTCTTGGCACTGATGTGACTGTGGATCGCTCCGCTCCTGCTCCCCGCTCCTGGAAGCCTGGAACGGCATCAATCACACGCAACGCTTTTGGCAGACATTCATTCTAATGACATTTCTTTAACCCAGGCAATCATCTGCATACCAGTAAAGGTACTAATCTACTGGTACTTGTCACAGACCCCACACTCCAGCAATCAGACCGTTAATCATAACCTGCCTCTTAAAACGACATGGCTGGGCAGGTCTGACACACGGCGAACTCTCTGACGTCGAGGCGTATAGAATAAAGACGGAAAGTGGGCGATGAATCATCCAGGAATTGTACCCGGGCCTATTTTCCTCTTTGCTTAATTGAATTTTCATTTCCAAATAAGTAGGCTTTATGATTGAATGCCACCGGCTGCACCTCTGTAGCTCAGGACCAAACTATAAGCCGCATACAGAGTGGTGCTTAAGGTGCCGAAAAAGACGGTAAGATAACGTCTCTCTGCTTGTTATGCATGTCTCGTCCGCTGCGAGATAATATTGGCAGAAACCGAATTCTAAATTCTAAAGAGGCTTTTTTTGTTGTTGGCAGGACGTACATGCAAATGTGATTGAGAACCGCTGCTAAGTACACCAGAGAGGCCGGTCTGATGTGGAGATGCAAAAAGCTTTCCAATTAACAAATTAAATCTGTGCTGATGTGTCCAAAAATGTCCAAACAATAGTATGAGCATGCAAAAAGGGTATAATTTATGAAGAATAATTAACGACACAGAATGTGAATACTGAAAGACTCTCTCTGTGTGTGTGTGTGTGTGTGTGTGTGTGTGTGTGTGCGCGTGTGTAATGGACAATGGGGTAATGCTTTACAAATAACTCTTACTCACAGGTCACTGTATAATTGCCCATAATTTAGGTTTATCTCCTCCAAATACTCAAACAGAGAAGAGTTGCTTTTTTTATTTTCATCTCTAAAAAGATAACCATAATCTGACCCAAACCTCTCTAAACACACAAAGTGGTGACATCTCGCCCCAACAAGTCTAGTCCTTCACCTTGGCTTAAAGTTGTTTATGCAGCCAGAAAGGTCACTCTGTCACCGCGGCTTGCTGCGCTGCTCTTTGTCTAGTCACACTCAGGGCCGTTTCAAGGTACTTGGGGGCCCCAAGCAAACAGGACATGGGGGCCCTTCACTCCTCATAAATACTTACATGAACCACATTGTTATCATTTTCAAACATCATCAATATAATTATTTGTATTGTACAGTTGTCTAACTCCAGTTTAAAGTCATTTTTTGTTGAAAAACACCACCAACTTAACTACTAAAATGATTA
This sequence comes from Sardinella longiceps, assembly GCA_027497455.2. Classification (NCBI taxonomy): domain Eukaryota; kingdom Metazoa; phylum Chordata; class Actinopteri; order Clupeiformes; family Clupeidae; genus Sardinella; species Sardinella longiceps. The sequence goes on from JAODXP020000025.1 coordinate 27,138,044, forward strand.
AACAGTCAATCTTGGGGGCCCCTTTCAGCTTGGGGCCCCAGGCAATTGCCTGGTTTGCCTGCCTTGTTGCAACGGCCCTGGTCACACACTGCCTACAATACCGTGTTCCTGCAGGACCAGACGGACGTGTTCCGCAAGTGCAGTGATTTGTTAGCACAAGCACAAGTACTTGGACATTTCACAGGATTATTATAATATTACTCTGGATGTGACAAACAAGTGGAGAATTATTGCACTGAATATTGCCTCTTACAATATCAGAGCATTATAGCCTGCCTTGTCCTTGGCGAAACACCAGAGAGGGAGCTTAAACACACACACACACACACACACACGTACACACAAATGTACTTTCGCTTGTTCATTTTCCCACAACCCTTCTTCCTGTAGTGCACACACAAACACACACACACACACACACACACACACACACACACACACACACAGAAAGAAAGAAAGAAAGAAATAGAGGGTGCATGAGTGAAATCTGCAGGAGACAGGTTGCCATGGGATACTGCTTCCTGCTTTCGTAAAAAGTAGTCATTATGCAGCATCCTTCCTGTCACACACAGAGGGTTCCCTCCTCAGACATGCAGAGAGACTGAGGAAGAATTTACAGGCTTGACACACAATCTCAGCTCCCATTGTCTGTCAAAGGATGTGTGTGCAATGCATGCAATACAGTACATACTTACACACTGCACACAGGTGGCTCCAACCTGGTCTCACAGAATTCCGTGGTGGCTCAATGTGTTGGTGTAAAATTAGCCTGGCTTTGCCTTCCTACGTAGCTCTGCTCAATAATCATTTCCCTCCACGACTCCGTCTGGCATTGGTGACTTGGCCATTGGTATCGTTTGCAGAGATTAATTCCATATCGTGCAAAAAAAGCAGGCAGGATCGGGAGTTGTGAGAGATAACATCGGGTTTCAGTTGTTGTAGTGTAGCTTAACTTCACGACCAAGCTGGAGCATGAAGTGCGATCCAAAATGCGATTGGGTGAAATCAGATTTAATCGTTTCAAACTTCTACAGTTCACTAGCCTGACATAGCCTGCTCATAATACTGCTTTTCATCCGTATTCATGGACTGGAGGTTCTTTAATTAACCTGACACGATTATTGGGCGGGCGTGGGGCATTCAGTTCTGGTTTGAAACGATTGGGCAGCTTGTCTAATTAGCTTTGCTTATTGGCCGGTTGTCTGTTAACCTAGTAATCCCCCCCCCCCCCAGAAGACCGTCTCCAGACAGCCATATTATAGGCAGGGCAGGCTATGTCAGGATAACAGTTCCTACCTCCAGCTTGCATTTGTTTGTCAATGGTGAAATGCCAGACCCTTGTACAAAGCTAAAGCGTAGACCAAGGGGATGGTGTAACTGTCTTAGAGACAGATTGAACAGGCATTTCTACATTAATATGTGCTGATATGCATATGGAGATTTTATGTTAATTTCATGTTTTTATTTTGTTTAAAAAATGATTTCATGTTGACACTTTAAAAAGAGGCATACAGTCTAATGTACCATTTCATGAAAATATTTGCCTTTGTATCAGGCCCCAAGTTTGTGCATACGGGGTCTTGATCAGGGAATTATGGGAAATGCGCCAATAGAGATATAAGCCAGGACTGGACTGTACCAAAGTCTCTGACTGAACTCATCAGAAGATGGACTCTGCATTAGGTTTATGGCGCTAACGTTGTCACAGTGTTTTTTGACTTCACGTAAAGACAGTATAATAAAAACTCGAAAAATCATCAGTATGAAACGAGCCCTTATTAAACCAATGCAGCTACAGATGGCCAAAGCCAGGCGAGTGTAAAATGGGACCCTCAAGGAAATATGAGGGTGTTGGATACAGTATGTATTTTCTGATAGACAAATGAGACCCGCTACAAATGAGGCCCATAAGGGCAGTTAGGGACTAGGAAATAAAAAAAAAATCCTCTGTAGTGAAACTCAAGTTCAAGACTTTAAGCTGTGGCAACTCTGTTTTAGTCGAATTTCATGAAAACTGTCTTGAAGTAGTACATGACTATCGCTATTTAGGAAAAAACACAAATTCAATAGCTGCATCTATAGCCTGTAATCATGTTTGCAAAAATCCAGCGCTCCCAGCAATGTTCCACCAATCAAGTTCGGAGGGAGGGATACCTGCCTGTCTATCAAAGTTTATGAACAAACCGCTGACAACGTGCACTATCTACAGAGAGGAAGGGTTTGAAGACTGTTTACAAGTGTACTGTAGAAGAGGCTGGGGAAGGGACCAGAAAGTTGCATTTTGAATTTTTGTTTTGTTTTGAATTTTTTGTATTATGTAGACTTGCCGAATACAGCTTTAAAACTCCCATCGGACAAGAATATTGATACACTGGCACACAACATTTTTTTTTTTTCACTGCTGTGCCAATAGTTTCTCCATGATTGGTCATTTGTTTACACAGTATAGGCCTAGATTTTCTCTTAATTAAGACTAATGACTGCATCACCATTCTCTCAGTGGCCCATTGGTGTGGCTTTTTCCCAGCTGTGTCACCCAGCTGTCCTCCACCATTAAAAAAACCAGACCGCTGTAGCGATCCTGCGTGCCGTTGGGATCATTTCCCCCCTATGTGGTGCTTGGGCGATGCGGCAGGCATTTATGTTTTCTTAAATGTGGCACAGCGAGGTGTGGTGATTGCTGCCATCCATCTAACCACTTAACAGTTCCTTCACGTCTGGAGCCATTTCGTCTGAGGAAAGGAGAGAGAGAGAGAGAGAGAGAGAGAGAGAGAGAGAGAGAGTGTAGCAGAGAGGAAGACATGGCCTAAAAAGGATGATGTTTTGGTTGGGCACTAGAAGAAGGCGTTGCTCCTTAAAGACCTTGTAGTAATGGATGGAAAAGGACAGCAATAAACTCTGTCGTGCCTACTCAAGTGCACCGCTAACCAACTGGGCCTGTTTTACACTCGTGTTTATGTATTCTGCTCCGTTCCCTGATTACTTTGGCTCAAAGCTGTGAATTTCACCTTCCACTGAACTGCCTTGCCTTACCTTGCCTCCTCTTGGCCGTACAAAACGTAAAGCACATAGTAATAGTTCCCTCTCAGTGTTCTGCTCCCTATACAACCCCACAGCAATGATGTAGTTAGGCAACATTTTTATTTTTACGCTTAATGTGTTTGTACTCAATTGTTTTATTGTCACATGGGGACTATTATTATACTGATGGCCTAACTCTTGATGTGATCTCAGAGGTGTAGTTTCTACTTAATGGTTTGCAGGGATGTTAATTGTCCAGCAATGGATACTCTTGTCTGCAACCACACATAAAAACCTCTCTCTCTCTCTCATTCTCTCGCTCTCTCTCTCTCTGTCTATCTCTCTGTGTGTCTCTCTCTCTCTCTCTCTGTGTCTCTCTCTCTCTCTCTCTCTCTCTCTGCTTTTCTACAGGAAAATAGCACTAAAGAATAATGCCCTACAACAGTATAATAAAACTCAAAGCCGTATGGATTTGACGTCAAGGTTATGTGTCCTTTGGGAAAGGGGAATGAAGCTGCTAATACAAGAGGGTTAAGTACAGTGAGAGAGAGAGAGCGGCTAAGAGAGATGTCAGCTTAGCACACCAAGAATGGAAGGGAGAGACGAGAGAGAGAGAGAGAGAGAGAGAGAGAGAGAGAGAGAGAGAGAGAGAGAGAAGGAAACAGATGGCTAGATGTATTCCCAGTAATATTTCAGAGAGGGGGATTAGTGTCACATAACAACTTTGTCATTGGATATAAATACATCTCTTTTGACTAACTTAAGTGACTAGTAAGAGGGAAGACAGGATTCTATTGCCCCTAGGCCACTTCAGTAGCTTCATGATTGACCTTATGATTCAAATGTTGTGAGGGTTTAAGGCTTTTGACTTGTGGGGAGACATTAGGATTTATTCAAATTTGCCCTTCAATTTGGCTTCATTAACCAGCTGATCTTGTAAAGAAATGTGTTCATTAAACCCACTTCTGCAGTTTTAAAGAGGAGTTGTGCTGACAAATTGAGATTATTTTATTTCATTTATTCTAAATGGGATCTTCGGGCCAAATGTAAGAAAAGTCTCAGGAATATATTTGTGAATAAGACCAATGAAATGATGTCAATAGAGGCATTTTCATATTAGTTTTCTCTTCTATCAGAGCCTCATCAAAAATAATTTTTGAGTTTGGATTGTCCACCTGGCACCTGCTGTGTATGAGTGTGTTGCAAGAGAAGGGTAGAAAAGTGGCCGCATGACGTAGTAGATAGAGGGAATATAGATTGATGGAGAAAGGAAAGGGATAGAGAGAGAAAGAGAGAGACGTTCTCTGTAAATTGGCTTACGCCACCAACTGCTGCCATTAAGGACAAGGGCACAACACTCTGGATGATGAAAATGATAATTTCATATGACGGTTACAGAGGACAAAACCCCCATTCACTCCTGCCGCCTCAAGGGCATGGAAGAGCTGAATGGTAGGCTAGGCTATGGAGAGCCAGACAACAGGCTGCTGCTTCTCTTGATAACTGCTTTTTCATCAGATTGTTCAATAACTCTCAATGCCTTGTTGGTGTAGGTAGGCCTACGTAGCACAAAATGTGACTCGTCAGCCTTATTTACAACACCATATTTCACACTGAATATAAATTGCTAGTCATGATTGTCAATTATGTGTTGTTTTGCTAATGCGGTGTAGCCTCATTTGACCCTATTATTCAAGTCTTTGAAAACATGCTGTAGCGCTGACAGCATTTTCACTGTTTAGAGACGGTGGTGCGTGTATTGTTGAGACATGGGGAGGAGGACACCCAGGCTTAATCAGCAGCTTGCAGTGGCATGCATGAGGAGAGCCGAGTCGAGCTCATTTAATAATTTATTTCTCCGCATCTTGCTTGAATAGGCCCAAAATGAAACTGTCATGAGGGAGGGCATTAAAAATGTCCGGCTTCATTGTTAGGGTCTTAATAGGAGGACTAGACATATTCTCTCCCCACCGAGACAGGAGAGAATGATCTAGAAGTTATTTCACTCGGAAGAACAAGGTTGAGGTCCAGCATGGAGACTCTTGTCCCATTTTCTTGACTTTGTTACAGGTTTCCAGCATTCCCCTACATGCTTATTGTTCTTAGTTTGAAATGTCTCCTTGCAGGTAGCCTACTGTATACATAATTTAACACCAACCACACAGCTAAAAACGTGGCCAATTGTCTATTTTTTGGGGGGGAAGGAATAATGTGGTTACGTCAATATGTTTCAATATGAATAATTAAAAAACTTTGCTGCCTTGGTGAGAGTCACTGGAGAAAAGTTTATTTATTTATTTATTCATTTATTTTCATTTTCGTTCTCCCTGTTGAGGTGAGCGGAATGCTAAATTTTTAAAAAGCAGAATGGAATAGCAAAAAAATAATAAAAATAATAAACAGTCTCAGAGAAAATGTATTATTGATGAAGACTCACCTCATGCGTCACGCAAGCGCCATTCTTTAACTCCAGAGGAGACTAGGCAGCATGATTACTTTCCAAAGAGTTACAAACTGCAGGCCCTTGCCAGAAATCGTTGAATGTGAGGTGTTTACGACAATTTCACGGGTACTCAAGGAGCTCTTTGTTGCTGGCCTCTCTCAACCCCAAGCTTTTTAGGCTGATGCCGAGGGAGATGGTTGGAGCCAGCACTTACTGATGATTGCTGTGTGCTACTATTTATCTTTGCAGGAGGGAGGTGAGACCAGGCATAGTGAGCAGCAGCATTTGTACGTACGGCTCAGCTTTTGAAAGAGCACAAATGCTGCCAATCAGGGAGAGAGATGGCGACCTCAGGGTGGACATGGACAGGGCCGGTTCTAGGCATAAACGAACTAGGCGATCGCCTAGGGCACCAAATATCAGGGAGGCACCACAATACATTTATTGCTTTTTAAACTTGTTTTTCACTTGTATTTCTAGAAAAGAGGGGGCAAAACTCAAATCTAGCCTAGGGCAGCGAGAAGGTTAGATCCGGCCCTGGACATGGATGTTTAATTAAGTGTGCTTGCTGAAAGCAAGCACAGTTATAGTTCTTCTTAAGTGTCGTTTATTATTATTTTTATTTTTCCCAATTTTTGGCCCCCTAAGGCTCCTGGGGCATTCGCGCTAGAGACTCCGTTTTACCTCTCATTTGTCCATCCTGTAGTGAAATAGTTAGCTTGTATTCAGTTTTTTGATAGACCTTGTCGTTTTTGCGTTATTTACGTTTTTCGACGCAATTTTTTCCCATTGAAATGAATGGGGACGCTCCGAAAAAAATACATTTTTCGCTCTGTAGCCCAAACGGTAAGGCGTAAACCAATGAAACTTGATACACTGATAGAGGGTCGGACCTTGATTCATGTCACCAAGTTGTATGCTGGTACCTCTCACGCTCAAATTTGGTGGTATTTTGCCACTAGGGGGTGCCATAATGAGCAAAAACATGTATCTCATGAACGCTTTGATGTATCTGGACCATATTTGGTAGTATGACTTTGGACACCATCACAACTGGGCTACTCTAATTTGGTGTCATTTGGCCACCAGGGGGCGCCACAGTGGCATCAGAATTAGAAAGAAAAATTATTTCTCTAATATCTCAAGAATGCTTTGACATATCGCACTCATATTTGGAGGAGAGCATTTGGGCACCATCCAAAGTGCCCTCCTCAAATTTGGTGTCATTTGGCCTCAAGGGGGCGCCATAATGAGCAAAAACGTGTATCTCGGAAACACTTTCACGTATCAAGACCGTATATGGTGGGATGGCTTTGGACACCATCCAAAGTGCCCGCACTCGAATTTGGTGTCATTTGGCCAATAGGGGGCGCCATAATGAGCAAAAATATATTTTTGGCATATCTCTTTGCTCTCTGATGCCCTATCTCGGCGTAACGATCTGCCTTGCGTCTTGATGCGAAACTTGTCAGCGCGGCGTGACGGGTCGTCTTGGCGGCGCATCGGGGCAAGCACACTTCTGCATTTTCTCCGGAAATGCATTCTAGTTCTCTCTGTCGCTGTTTCCGAAAATGCCTGCTACTTGACTGCTACATACTACTCGTATACTGATCTCTGTAGAAAGCAGCATGTAGCATGTGTTATAGATTCGGTTGAAGCTGCCTGTTGTAGGACTTGTTACTGTGGGCTAAACTATATTATTCCATTATAGATATACAGAGGCAAGGATGCAGTTCACAACTTTACCGAGACCGTTAAGAGGAGTTCATCAGGCATACACAGTCGAACACGGCACATTCTTTACAGTCTAATACAATCGAGCACAGAGTGCTTTAATAATACACCACATCCCTCTTTTGCAAGATAAAGAAATATGCATATTAAAACAACGGTAACACTTTATATTACAGTGTCACTGTTACAGTGTATTTACATATGTATAGTGGTACAACCTGTGTAACAATATGTAATATCATGTAGAAAACTTGTACTTACATTATGTATTTTTGTGTACCACATACTGTTGTTACATTGTAATATGAAATGGTTTTTATAATACTTTGCTTAAGTGCTGATTTCCTGAAATTAGGCAATGAACTGAAATTAGACCCAAGGCACCCTGATGCTGGAATGGCTGAATTAGCTCTCAGGACACCCGGGCAACTACTTTAAAGAGAGGGGCAGTGTGCAAAAATGTTCATGTAACCGCTCTGTTGACATATCCTTGTTACTCTTTGATACAGTGGAATAAACACATTAAAATAAAGTATACCAGGTTTCTACCTGCATACATATGAAATAACGTCTTAAAACAAGCAGGCTGTTACACAGCAAAGTACATGTAACATCTGTGTTGGTACATCCCTGTTACGCTTTGATACAGTGGAATAAACACATTAAAATAAAGTGTACCAGACTAGTACCTATATACATATCACATGTGTGTTTGGTCAATGTCATAAAACAAGTGGGCCTTTACACAGCATACATGGTTAGAAACAAAATCTTTTGTTCTATGCGTGGTCGTTACAGGGAGGAAAAGGAATGATCCCGAAACATGTATTTATCGAAAGACGGTTTATTGGTAACAACACAAAGTACAGCAATCCAAAGTGGGTTGCTGGAGAAGGTGCATTTCTACACGTTCGGCTGAGCTTTTAGGGACCATTGTATACATTGTTGCAAACCTGGTTGATTCCCAGAATGTCAGCGTTTCATTTTGTTAGGACACAGTGTCCAGAACAAATTATTCTTACACAACTGTGTTGGTACATCCCTGTTACTCTTTAATACAGTGGAATAAACACATTAAAATAAAGTGTACCAGACTAACCTAACTGGAACTAAGCATGGTTAGTGCAAAGAAGTGCCATTTTCCCCTGACCTTGGCACCCCGAATTATCTGCTCAACATAAGGGTGTCCTGAGGGTTGATTCACCCACTCCAGCATCAGGGTGCCTTGGGTCTCATTCAGCTAATTTCGGGAAATCAGCACTGGCAAAGTATTATAAAAACCATTTCATATTGTAACAACAGTAGCCTATATAGTTACACAAAAAGACATAATATAAGTACAAAATTAATACATTATATTATATGTTGTTACACAGGTTGTACCACTGTATTTACACAGGTAAATACACTGTAACAGTGATACTGCAAAATAAAGTGTTACCGTTTGGCGTAAGCCAAAGAGCAAGCCAACAAAGGACCCATTCAAACTGCCTCCATCAAAGTTGAAATAAAGTAGAGAAAATGCATTGAACTTCCAGTAGCCTATATGTACTGTTGTGCTATTTAGAAGGGACACTGGTGCACAAATCAACGCACAATTCAGTTGGCTGACCTCAATGACTTACATCAAATAGCAAAATGGCAGCTATTGATGGTCAATGAGTGTTAAAAACTACATTTTCGACTTCTATTTCTATTTTGTCCCTATTGGTTAATTACTACTAAGTATGCCAAAAACTGTGCATTCACATAAAAATTGTACATACTATCTGCTAATAGAGAGGCAGCAGGTGTCTGAACAGCTTCACCCTTGTGACCCCAGAAACTGGTGGCCTGATGCCACATTGCTGACAAAAACTATGACAATATTCGTAAATTATTACATTATCGGGTTCTGCAAAAATGAGGCTATGTTTTTGTATTGTGTATTTGGATAAAAGCATCTGCTAAGAAGTAATACAGCTATGTAGCTATAACCATAAACATTTAGGTTGTCTCTGAGAATGGTCAATCTCTCCATTGGTAGTTGTGTTCAAATTGCATAAATTAATTTGACTTGAGCAAATTTCCTAAAAGGTGAGAATCCTTTTCCAAGCAAAGATTAGGAGTTCACTATGAAGATGACTACCCCTATTCCCAATATAATATTAACTTTACCTGTCCTTTTTGATAATACCTCACCTCTTCTTCAAGATGACCCTTATCAAACTCATAAAACAATATCCATAGCGCACTTTGACATTACTTTAAAATCACATGGCCATTTCTCATAATCTCTTATCTACATGATAAGCAATGAAAAGAAAGTGAAAGATATGCAGTCAGAAACAGTCATGTGACATTACATTTACACGTAATTGTGCCCTGAAAAGGAGCAGCAACATTACCAATACAAGTGTGCCAATGATTATGGAGGGCGCTGTAATATTGAATACAGGTCTCATCCAGGGGCACAAGGATTACATCTTGGCCTTTTGATCCACTTAATTTAATACCAGAGTGTTACAAGTTGCTCAAGAGTTAGAATTAGATGCTGTCACCTCACTACCAAGCTGGTGTCCAGGTGTCAATTGCCAGATATGCTGATGACACCATTATTTATGTGATTAGGGTGATAGGAGCGCTCTACTCACTGTATTACTATGTCTTTGGGTGCTGGTTTAGATTAGACGTTAAAAACCGCACTCTCAGTGTATCTTTTTACATATTGGAACATGTCCGCAAGTATGTGTTTCGGCACTAGACCATCATCAGCTAGTAAGTATAAAGCATTCAATGCACTTTTAACTAATGCAGGTGAGTGCGGTTATGTCACCTGATTATTATTTATTATTTATGTGTCCACTAAAACACCTACAATGGCAGGCGAGCATCTGACGCATGCATTACTAAATGTCTCTAAATGGCTTGAAACATCTCATTTGACTCTTAATGTAAAAAAACTGTGTCCATTTGCTTCCCCATACATAACAGGCCTGATCATGATACTTTTGTGGTCAAAATCAAGGAAGATATCACTGAAGTAGTAACTAAAGTGAAGTACTTAGGCATTATCCTGAATAGACACCTAAAATTTGAAAGTCAGGTTAAGTACATTTGTAACAGATTCAGACCAAACAGTAAAGGGGAAGTTTGGTTTTTAGCATGTTTAGACCCTTTTCTGGAATGTCTAGGATGAAATAGTCATTCACACCAAAATTCTGATGACTGCTCCTGTCTCTGATATTTAGCCAATTTAAAATCCCACCTTTTCTGCTTCAGTGTGGCTTGCTTTGTGCATGTACGATAATGTCCTTAAAGCAGAAGTTCGCCCAAAGTGATGTTAAGCCTTATTTTCGGATATCCTACGATGAAATATGATGGTTAAGATTGACATTTTGACAAACGCTGGTGTTCCGAGAATTTTCGCTTGTTGCTGTAGTGTCTAAACAGCAGCCTATGGTCATTGGAACAATCCGTCCTAAAACGCATTAAACGTCTGTCTACAAAGATTTGACACTCACCGAGTGGTCTGTAGTGTTCACTGATATGCTGACATAAATATCACCGCAAAATATGACCTCTAGCAGCTTCTAGCAAGTTTTATTGAAGTTTGTAGTCAAACCCCACTGACTGCTGGGAAGTAATACGTCACTCACAAGAAATCCAAAATAATGCTAGAAGTTGATAGAAGTCATATTTTGCGATGATATTTATGTCAGCATATCGGTGAACACTACAGACCACTCTGTGAGTTTCATAGCATGGAAATGGCATCACTGACACATCTTAAGACAATATAACTTTATCACCGCTTTGAAAATTTAAAGAAATTCACCACTCTTATTTTCTTTTTTAAATGTCTACACAATCATGTGTCTTCTGTTTTCTAAAATGGCTACCAGATGTCAGAGCTCAAACAGAGCAATTACAAGAGCATCTAGAGCACGATTGTCTTATCCCAAGGTGTAAGACATCTTTCTGTCAGACTGCGATCTCTGTAAAGGGGGGCAAACTTTGGAAACTCTTTACCAACTGAATTAAAACTAGAGACTAGCAAGAATGTTTTTAGTAAAAGACTTACATGGCTAAAGTAAACAGTGCCTATATTAATTGTCTAATTTTTTAAACTTGTTTTTCCCTTTTCTTTTTTATTTATCTATTCTCTTACATAAATATAATCTTTTTTTGTTTTTGTTTATGTGTTTTCTTTTTCTCTTTGAAAAGCTGCCTATGGACTACTGTTGAGAATTAGCACCTGTGCTAAAACACTTAAACGATGCATCTGGTTTTCTCCAATACAGTAATTGCTATGTCCATAAAGTAAACTATACTATACTAATCCCAATCCTGATGATGTATGATTATTAGATGTTAAAGAAACATTACAATAGTCGATATTTTGAGATTACCCCTATTTTATTATCATACATACAGTGGATAATGCAAAGTAAAACACCCAAACAACATGTTGTTGTTTGTCTTTATGCAGCGGTCATAATGATGCCATTAACCTAATCAGGATGCAGACAGAATTCAAATATAATACTTGGAAACATGTCAGTTTTGCATAATTGGCTGAACACAGAATATTTGTAGATTTACATAAATTCATAGTCCAACACCAGATACTACTATTTGTTTATGATTGGACTGGGAGACTTTATCACAAGACGACAGATGTCACAAAGTCCATTTCAAGTCTTCATGCAATTCATCCCTCCTCCGTCCAGGGTTAGTATAACCATGATAAGGGACTTGTCCCTTAAACCACAGTCAGAGAACTTTTCTGGGTCATCCAACTGCTTATTTCCAAACACGAGTCGTAGCTCAGAGGGGTCTAAGATAGTAAAAATAATTTGTAAATTAGCAGATTGAAAGGAAATCACATTGTAAACCAGCCAGCACAGTTTTGCAGTGTAAGTGAATAGTAATTTCCACACCAACAAGACACCAACATAATCATAAACTTTCATCGTCATTACCACTTCCAGATACGTGAGAGGAGCAACAACTTTACCCCAGGATGACAACAGAACAGGAACATTTAATATAAACAATATCCAACAAGGATCACATGTTGGCCACTAGTTTATTACCTAAGAATCACAACTTGTTCAAGTTGTTTAAAAAAAATGTGATGCTGTCACCTGACTCATCACAATCCTGACTCCTGACCTGTATGATTATTAGATGTTATTAAATGAAAAAAGATACAAAATCCAGATTGTCATAATTTGGTTTTGTCTCAGGTTAGTGTTGTTGCATTTCTGTCTTTATCAATTCAAAAAGCTTTTTATTGATTTGATTATTCAGAATCCTCGAGGGCTTAGAGTCACCACAATCACTAACTGATTGGTACTGCAATCTACTGGACCTGGTAATGTTTTAAACTTCCCTTAGATGATACAGAGTTTATCTTTCTCCAAAATAAAACAAGTTATAATATTATTATCCTACAGCAACAGTATAAATATGACTTCTTGAAAGGGTTATTAAAGTGAAAAGGTACAAGCTGATAATGTCACTTTTCAATAGTGTTTTTCAGTTGTTCAGATGTTTACCTTGCAAATCAATCCCAGTTACACAGTGTACAATAAGTGAATAGAACTACCACATAATGTAACACCAAAATAAATGACATTCATTGTCATTACAGTACCTTTTCCTGGCAACTCTCTTGGCAAAAACTTGATAAGTTTTCCCTTGAATTCCAGAACAGTTGTGTTTTGAAAGTCTTCTGGTGTGTTTGCAACGTCAATACTAGTTCTTTTGCCTTCTATTCCCAAAATAATTATTTGGTATACCCTAACCATTTTGAAACTAAATAAAACCCGACCAGCACCCGGCACGGTGTTCAGCTCAAACAGTGGAGCTTTGTGCTTCTTTCACCTTTTATTTTACTGAAGTGAAAGTAAAACCTGCTGAAAGTTATTTTCCTCTTGATTTTCATATTCCTGAAAATCATTTGAGCAGTTCTCAGAAAGAAGGTGTGGTATGTAGAATAGTGAAAGTAAAAGACATTTTAAAAGAAACACAATCTCCTGTGAACTTGACATTACATTTGGAAGCAGGAGAGGAGCAACAACTTTACCGCAGGATGACAACACACCAGGAAGAGGATGAAAAGAGATATGATCCATCTGACTCCACACTGATATTTGTTGATTTGCCAGATGAAATAAGTAAGTGGATTCAGTCTTTGAATGCTTATTTTGTTTTAACTGCCTATTTCTACAATCAAGCAAGACTTATGATTGTGTATATCTTACCCAACAGCTGGGGATAATGATTCAGAGTCCAAAAGGGCACTGATGTCTTGTGGTCATGCAGTCACACCACAATCACTGACTGGTTGGTGCCGCAGTTTACTGGATCGGGTACTGTTTTCAATTTCACTTAAATGATGAATTTATCTCTCTCCAAATAAAACATTGTGTGTTTTGTTTTCAAATTCAAGTTACAAATATGTTTTACAACTAGGCTATTATTATCCTACAGCAACAGTATGAATTTACTTGTACAAATGCATCGTGTGGGAAAGAATGGTCCTACGTAGAGATCCGTAAGATGGCTTTGCTGACAGAGAAGGAGCAAGAACATTTTGAGGAAATTTTACCTCAGCGGGCTGCTGCTCGCTTTTGTGAATACAAATCAGTGAGTAATGGATTATAACATCACAAATTATACTTTCTTGGAACACATTTCTAAACCTACAATTTTGAAGTATACCACCACTTTTTAATTCAATTCAATTTTATTTGTAGAACACTTAAATACAATACATTGTCTCGCGGCGCCAGGGGCAAAGAAAAACTCCCTTTACTTAGGTCTACTAGTAATTAATTTTTTGGGCAGATCCACACCTCACAGGCTCAATCCATGACGCCTGATGTTTTATATAGAGGAAATCTCAAAAACTGTATGTTGTGTGCCTGGGTTATCAACTGCTCCAGAGCCTCCAGCAATTGCACAGACATTATCTCAGAATCTCAGCATTCTGTAATTTATTTAACTTGTAGGCTATATGTTTAAAAGAGAAATATGCCTATGTGTCGCCAACGGCATCATCTAATCACAACTCTAAGTGTTTAGGGCGGGCTTCGCTGATCTTGTTCGTTGCTACGATTGGCCATAGCCTATCTTGTTGGATCCAGAAGTAGTTTGAGAGATAGCAGCGTTGTTCAGTTCAGCCCATGATTGAGTTCGGTTTATCTCTTGATGCCAGACTATACATTTCAATGATATAGGATGGTCTGCCAGGCTATACCTTTGCGTCTTCAAACGGAGAACTGAAATTAAGGGGGCAGGGCACTTCAAACTTCAAACCCTGCCTAAAATGTTTTATTTTGCCCTAATAATGACGCAAATAATGTGTAGTAGCAGGGGTGTAGGAACAAAAATTTAAATTATACATAGGCTACATAACAATATAAGGCCATGTGGGATAAATAAATTAACAACAACAAAAAAAACGTGGGGCCTTTCAGCATATGCCAACTCAATATGAAGCATTCTTATTTGTACCTTTTCTATATGTGTGATCCTTCTGATATCTTATTACCTTTATAGTCAACATAGGTCAACTTACTTTTCGCTAGTTCCTTTCCATGTAGCCTATATTGACATAATAATTAAGAAAACATACTTGTCTCTCTCTTCAAATGTATTTCATGGTCACATGTCATAACTTAATGTTCAAGTTCATTTTTATAGCACATTATCATACTCAATAGTCATTCAATGTGCTTAATGTATTGAAGTGAAAGTCATAAGTACTCTAAAATTTGAATACTGATAGCCTAGGCTACTGAAATGGTTAATACTCATACATGAAAAATTGTCTTAATAGGCCATATACTTGTGTGTATATATCCTTACAGTAGTTACTATCTGCTTTTGAGAATTAAGGTTGACATAATTTTTAAAAATGAGGCTTACTTTATGATGTCTTAATGTCTGAATAGTGTCCTGGCTGTTTGTCATTGGTGGAGAGAAGAGACTTGACCAACCTGTGTGTTCGCTGCACCGTCTGTCAGCCAACCTTTCAGTTCTGCTGGCATTGCTCGAAGACTTGGAAAGGACCTGCTCCCCGGTCTGACAAGTGTGAAAATGAAGGGTGTGTGAATGCAAACATTGAGATGTTGGCCAAAGCTAAAATAATAACCTTATCCAGAGTGAGAACAGAAAAAGGAGATCTAGTGAAATGTCCATCTGTGCGTGCCTGTCCCACGTGTGGTTTTATCATAGAACACAATGGAACCAAATGCAAAATGATGATGTGCCGTCGATGTATGAAGGAGTTTTGTTTTCTCTGCTTGAAACTCAGAGCTGAATGTTTTAAGGATAATTCTGAATGGTATAAACTTTGTACTGTAGCTGACAGGCAGACATCAATTCCATCATGGGTGAAGTAGCTGTGTTTACATTATCATGTTCAGTAGGCTATTCATCAGAGATTGGTTAGTGTAAGGTAAAACTGTTTGCCATTATAGTGAGAATTGCATTTACAAAGTGGTAGGCTGCAGTGAATATTATAGTGAAATTTATAGTGAAAATTACATTTATCTGATTGATACACTTGTGTTGTAATATAGGTTTATCATAATTTCTGTTAACATGTAAATTATGTATCTTTGCATATTCTATATTGGGCATAACTGATGCTGATTCTGAAAATACACAGTAGATCAACTAACTACATGAAACTACTAAATATATTAGGGTACTGCACTACAGCATATGTGAAGTGGTAAGGGTCTTGGCAGTTTAGGTTTGTGACTATGCCACGAGGGGCCTTTTACCCCAAGATATGCTTTACACTGGGTTTTATCTAGAACACCTAACTTTGCACAAGTAGGTTCCCACACACAGGTAAGTTAGTAAAAGGACAGAGGCGTGTTATTCCAAAACAAATAAATATTTATTAATAAATAAATCAAAACCAGAGAAATTATATTGTCTTGGTAGGTGTCTACCGGGCTAATGGAGGCAATATGGGGGGAATAGTGGCTGCCACCACAGATACAGAAAGTTAACCAAATGCACAGAATAGTAAATCAGCAATATTGGGGATTACAGTACCTGTCCTGGCAGACGAGCTACACACACACACACACACACACACACACACACACACACACACACACACACACACATACACACACACACACATCCGGTGCTCATGGGTCAGGTGCCTGTTGTTCACACACACAAACATGCATACGCAAACATACACTAATGGGCATAAACACTACAAAAGGTGATCACTGGCACTGCAAATGGTGAGGTGCATGTTACCACTACAAAAATAGGTGTGAGGCGCGAAGACTCGGTTCCAGTGACACGCCCCGTGGACAGCCGTGATACTCTGTCTAGCCAGGAGAGAGAGAGAAGACAGGTTAAAGGAGAAAGCCGGCATGAATCAACACGTAGTCCTACTGTTTTGTAGTGGCAAGCGCTATTGTTAGCCACCTTAATCACTGGATTTCATGCAAGGCAGACTGAGATAGCGAAACGGCAGCTAACGTTGACAGAGTGGGGCATTTCAAAACCAAAGCAAATCGATTAAGTTTCGTTTTTGACATGCCTCATTCAGTTAGTGTTAGCTGCCGTTTCGCAAACTCAGTCTATGATGCACAAAATTTTATCGTTGAGGTAGCTGTCAGTAGCGCTTAGCAGTATAAAACAGCAGGGCTAGGTGTTGATTTACGCCGGATTATACCTTTAAGGCCTGTTGGTTAGGCAACATTTAACAGCTAGGCTAACTCTTATAGCCAGATACACTTAGCCTAGGCAGCCACTATACCCTCCTACGAAGCCTTGCAGTTGGCGAGTGGGAGGAAACAGAAACCAAAGAAAGAAACAAATAAATACACAAGAAAATGAAGGCAGACATTTACATAAAACTGCGTTCCAACATTGACACGTATGAAAGAATGTGGCGCAGCAAATTCAACCACGGGAGCCAGCTTTGGTAGGGAAACAGCACACATCCTACCAGGAAGCCTACGTCATTGTGGTATAGTGTCTTACCTCCTCCGTCCACCTGGTGGCACCGTACTGTATTATGACATTGGAATGTGTACATTCTATACGAGTCAGTTCTATGCATGAAGTGAACCACTAAAGTTGTTATCAAAATGTACAGCCCGTGTCCGTTCTTCAATCCTTCTTAATCCTTCACATACACAACATATTGGCGACGAGGATGGCTAGTATCGGAATCTCACAACCTCCTGCATTACTGGAAAGTCCGGGTGAGCCGACGATGTTGTATACAACCTGGATACAGATGTTCGAAAATTACCTGCTAGCATTGACCACGAATGAAATGCCGGACAAACGTAAGCGCGCATTACTTTTGCATTGTGTAGGCACCGAAGGCCAGCGTATTTTTCTTTCATTACCTGACACTGGCACTTCTTACAAGTCTGCCTGTGACGCGCTGAAGAAGTTTTTTGTGCCGAAAGTGAATGTCGTGGCTGAGAGGAGTAAGTTCCGTCAGCGTGCTCAGAGACCGGGCGAAACAACTGTACAGTACATTGCTGCATTGAGGGACTTGCTAGTGAACTGTGATTTTGGCACGTTAGCCGATGACATGATAAGAGATCAGCTGATCGAGAAAACGTCCTCCACACGGATTAGAGAACGTTTACTGTTGGAAACGGACTTGAAATTGGATAAGGCAATCACGATCGCCACTCAAATTGAATCTGCGGTGGCTGAAGCTAAAGCTATTGCTCCCATGCATGACGCTACGGTGAAACTCGTTCAGCCGAGAGGAGGCAACGGTGCTTACAACAAGCGTCGGGGCAAAGGCAAACCGCAGGCACCAGTCCAACGTACACCTACACAGCATAGGCCTACTTCTCAAAATAAAACGTGCTACCGTTGTGGATCCAACTCTCACTTAGCAAACGACCCCAAATGTGCTGCCAAGAATGCAAAATGCAACAACTGTGAAAAAACGGGACATTTCAGTAAAGTGTGCCGCAGCTCAGTTCCCACACACAGTGTGAAAGAGGTTGCTGTTCCCGATCTTACAGTGCTACATGTTGCTCCTACCGCTTCTGTCTCCCAAACAAATCGCCTTACCTGCACAGTGTCTCTTCATGTTAAAGATGGACAGTCACTTACCACTGATTTGCTTGTTGACACTGGTTCAGCAGTCTCCATTCTCCCTGAGAGCATCTACAGTCAGTCATTCATGCATGTGCCTCTCACTAAGCCTACTGTACGCCTGGTGACTTACATGAAAAAGCCTATTCCTGTACTTGGCTGTCTCCAGCTTACTGTGACATACCACAATCAGAGCGCACACACTGACTTTTACATTGTCCCCGATGGCACACCACTGCTTGGAATGGATCTGTTCACTGCACTTCGCCTTCACATTCAAGATGGACAGATCGCCACACCTGCTTCACCTGCTGCACCACTGGTGAGTCACACAGTCAACACTACAAGCGCATTAGGCGTTGCTACTGGATTCATACACAAAGTCAAAATGCGTCCAGATGTGCCTCCAGTCCAGCAGAAACTACGCCGACTCCCGTATGCTGTCCGCGACGATGTCTCCGAGGAGCTGAAACGTCTGGAAGCCGACGGCATCATCGAGAGAGTCGACTCATCTGCCTGGGTGTCGCCGCTGGTGATCGTCAGCAAGAAGTCAGGTAGTCTTCGTGTTTGTGTGGACCTACGTGAACCAAACAGGGCTGTGGTGATAGACAGTCACCCCCTGCCACACATCGAGGAGGTCTTTACAGAGCTCCGTGGTGCTACAATGTTCTCCACAATCGACCTACAAAATGCATACCACCAAGTGCAGTTGCATCCAAGCAGCAGAGATCTTACCGCGTTCATATCGCATGATGGACTCTTTCGTTTCACACGAGTGCCCTACGGCCTGGCCTCAGCACCCAGTGCATTCCAACGCATGATGTCTCAGATCCTGGCGGGTCAAAAGGGTGTGCAGTGCTATCTTGACGACATAATTGTCAGTGGAGAGACGCCTGAAGTGCATGACGCCAGACTGAAAGCCGTACTTCACTGCCTACAGGAGAGCGGGTTGAAGCTCAATGTTGAGAAATGCCACTTCAGACAGACAGAGTTGCCTTTCCTTGGGCATCTCATCTCTGCTTCTGGCCTACAACCAGACCCTGGCCATGTCCAAGCTGTGCTTCAAGCTCCGCCTCCACACGATGCACAATCTCTACGCTCCTTCCTGGGCCTGACTGCGTGGTATTCAAAGTTCATTCCCAACTATGCCATGCTTGTGGAACCTCTCCGTGCGCTACTACGCCAGTCCACTGCTTTCCACTGGCCAGAGGAGGCGCAAGAGAACTTTTGCAAAGTGAAAGAGATCATCTCTACATCATCTGCCCTTGCCTTGTTCGATCCTGCCCTCCCTACAATCGTGACAACAGATGCGTCAGACTATGGCATTGGCGCTGTGCTGACACAGATGAAGGGCAATACAGAACAGACCATTGCATTCGCTTCGAGAACGCTTACTGCATGTGAGCGCAACTACTCTACAGTCGAAAAAGAGGCCTTGGCATGCGTCTGGGCGTCTGAAAAGTGGCGTACTTACCTCTGGGGCCGTCATTTCACTTTACGGACTGATCATAGCCCCCTGACCACTCTACTCACTACCAAGGGCCTTGGACGTGCAGGCATGAGAATAGCTCGCTGGTCTGCTCGCCTGCTGTGTTTCAATTACACCATCGAATACAAACCTGGCCATGAGAATGTTACAGCAGATTGCTTGTCACGCTTGCCCCTGCCCATCACAGATGAACACGAGGAGATGGAGTTGGAGATGGTAGCTGCTGTGTCCCTGTCCCCCGACTTCTCTGCAGTTACAGCTGATGAGTTCTCCAGTGTCTGTGATGCGTGCCCTGTGCTACAACAAGTGCGACACTTCATTGCCAAGGGATGGCCTCGCACTGCAAAGGGCCTAAACCCTCTCATCGTGCCATACTTCGATATGCGATACGAGCTGGCTGTGCAGAACAGTGTCATAGTGCGTGGCACTCACCGTCTAGTCGTACCCAAACAACTACAGGCCAAGATGATCCAGCTTGCTCATGCTACACACCCAGGAATCGTTCGCACAAAACAAAGACTGAGAGACTTGTACTGGTGGCCTGGAATGGATGCGCAGGTCGAGTCTGCCATCAAAGAATGCCTTACCTGCCGTCAACATGACAAAACCGCGAAAACCCGCACTGCTCCACTTCAACCTGTGCCTACTCCTACTGCTGCCTGGGAAAAGGTGGCTGTGGACATTGTTGGTCCAATTCAAACTGCACCTGCTGACTGCCGCTTTGCCACTACACTCATCGACTACTACAGCCGGTGGCCTGAGATTGCTTTCAGCTCTACTGTTACCTCTGCCACTGTGATGACTTTTCTTGCCACTGTCTTCAGCAGAGAAGGAAATCCCCTGGAGCTGGTCAGTGACAACGGCTCGCAGTTTGTTTCGGCTGAGTTCGAGGCGTTCCTTGCCGACAGGAACATCAAGCACTGTCGCAGCTCTGTGTACTACCCACAGGCTAATGGGGAAATCGAGCGCTTCAACAGAGTGTTCAAAGACTGCCTACAAACAGCCAACATCGAAGGTAAACCACTGAAACCTTTTGTCACTGAGTTCTTGCACACATACAGAGCCACTGCACATGCCGTGACTTCAGTGTCACCTTCTGAACTGCTGCATGGTAGACCTCTCAACACCAAGCTGCACATCAGAGGTTTAAACTCCATGCGCCCCTGCACTGACATAACAAACCTGCAACAGAACATACAAAAGAAACAAGAAAAATCCAAACAATACACTGACAAACGACGTGGTGCGAAACCACCCAACTTCCAGATCGGATCTGCTGTCCGCATCCGCAAACCTGGAATTATTGCCAAAGGACTGTCAAAGTTCACAAACCCCCTGAAGGTGGTAGCCCAAAAGGGTCCTGCCACTTACCTGCTGTCCGATGGAAAAGTGTGGAATGCCTTCCACCTTGCCCCCTCATCTGCCGCCTGTGCTGCTGTTCCAGCATCACAGCATGATGATGCTTGTCCCCTGCCAAGCAACCAAGGTGCTGAGCCCGAGCCACCTGAACCTGAACTTGTGCCTTCACCGCATCAGTCCCCTCGGGTACCGAGAGCACGACACGCTCCTGCATGGCTCGAGGATTATGTGACTTAAAAAAAAAAAAAAGAGAGAGAGAGAGAAAAGATGTGATATGATGTAAAATGTGAAAATGTTCATTGTTTACTGTTGATCAATATACAGTTTGCTTACTTACCTGCATTTAATGTCATAGGGTTCATATTGTGGCATGATACTTACCTTTAAGATGTGTTTACATTAACTAGGTCCTACTTAGTTGTTACTTATTGATAGTATAAATTCTTACATTATAATTGTTTATTTTGATACATACTTACCTGCCTTAATGAATGAGGTTTATGTTTTCTACAGGTTTTAATACTTACCTAATTTGAATTGCTTATTTCATGGATTCAAGTTACCATGAGTTTCTAGTTTTAAATACCTGCATTCTTATGCTACTGTTCAGCTTATTCTTACAAAAGAGGGATATGTGGTATAGTGTCTTACCTCCTCCGTCCACCTGGTGGCACCGTACTGTATTATGACATTGGAATGTGTACATTCATATACGAGTCAGTTCTATGCATGAAGTGAACCACTAAAGTTGTTATCAAATGTACAGCCCGTGTCCGTTCTTCAATCCTTCTTAATCCTTCACATACACAACAGTCATGCTCGTGAAAAGCCTTCATGGGCACAGTGTCGGTACACAGTTGCAGTCAACGAGATTCCCATGAATGTTACTTGGGCATAGCATCTTATAGCTAGCGGTATTAAGCTCAATGAATGAACCGGCCCCTCCAGTGTTAGCTGAGGGGCGTGGCAAAGCTGATTAAAGCTACGGTGGCTTCTAGCTGACAAAAATCAAAAACATGGTAACAGCCACCTGTTACACATAGACTTCATTTTAGATCGATTACACAATTTTTCGAACCAGCTGGTCTCATATTCATTGAAATGAAAATGTGTATTTGTATTGATTCAATAAACTTTTGACACTCAAATCACACATATCTGTGGGGTTTCAAATAAAATGGGCTTAAAGTTCTAATATTCTGAAAATAAGGCTTTTTTGTATTGAATTTCATCCGCATATCCCTTGGTCATGCACCTACAGTAGGTGACTAATAGCCCTTTTCCACTGATAATTTTAGCGCCTACTTAGCCCTACTCTACTCTACTCTACCCGCTTTACTGACCGTTTCCACCGGCCATTGTAGCCCAGACCCGGTCCCATTTTCGGTCCCTGCTTTGAGCAGGTACGAGCCGGGCTGAGTAGGGACCTTCTCGTGGCTGCTGATTGGTTATACACGCGGCCATGCCACTCTGCTGAGCGAGCATTGGGGCAGAATTTTAAACTGTTTTTAGCATCGTAACATGCTCCAAATTTCAGCCCAAAAGCCATGCAAACATCTTACAACATAGAATGGCAGCGTGTATGACTTCAAGTGACTACAAAAGTGGTTGAAACAGTGCTTGTTAAAGCAGCCACATAACGTTACCTATTTATCCTGGCTTCCGCTACTTTACTCCCTTGCAGAGACGAAAACTTGTTTGGCAGACATGAATTATATTCCAGAATATTCCAGTCTTTTGTGCTGCCATTTCAGCTATTGTAATGCTCATGACAGGCTATTGTAACATGGTAAGAAATGTTTGAACACAAAAAAGGAATATTTTGGAATATTTTTCACGTCTGCAAAATACAACTTAAATGGCGCCATCTTGCCCCGGAGTTAGCGGTTAGTTAAGCTGTAACTTTTTTACGGCCCCATCGTAGCTCTGGTTCATACACCCAATCACATTTTTTTTTCACCCGAAATTTTTTAATATATTTTGCGAGTCTAGTCAGAGATTGTTGCTAGGGTCTAATTCCGGGGCAAACCCAGAATGCATTGTGTGATGACGACACAATCTCTATTGGGAATCTCTATTGACTTGGATTAGCTGGAGCCAGAATGTAAACAGGTATGTTGCTGCTTTGACAAGCAAACTGCTTTAACCACTATTTTAGTCATTTGAAGTCATACACTCTTCAGTTCTGCGTTGTAAGGTGTTCACTGATGTTGCACAGCTTTGGGGGTGAGATTTGGAGCATATTACGATGTTCAAAACAGTTTAAAATTCTGCCCCAATGGGTTAGCTGTCGGTGCTAATTCTCCGCTAATTTCTCTGAAAAGTGATGTAACCCCACCCAACCCACCAATGTCATTTGGGCCAAGTCGGTGTTATGTTTTCAGTGGAAATGCAAGCCAAGAGCGGGGTAGAGTAGTATAGGGCCAAGTAGATACCAGGCTGAGTAGGTACTGGTCTGTATCGAAAAGCCCTACAAATACGAAATCTTGAGGAGGACTGACATTGTCCTGACAATATCTTAACCTGGCTGTATTAAAATGTCAGTCCTTCAGGAGGATGGGGTGCTTTTCACCATGCAACATACTCCAATTGTCCCCCTTATAATGACCGCCTGGCTTAAGGCAGCCACAACATAAAAGGGAGACAACACACTGCTCAATTTGACTTATTAAAGTAAAAAACTATGTACAAAAGTCAGTAAATGGAAGATAAAGCAAAAAGGTAGTGCAGGCCGCCCTCATTATTTTCTTTGCTTTTGCAAAGAAATGACAATGACAATCAGGCTACGCGTGACCCAGACCAGCATGGACAAGCTGGGGGCTTCACATCCTTGTGGCCTTTGGTTTGTTTTAGCTACAACTTTATATTAAGTTTCTGATAGTGTTTTATATAATAGTAGATGATAATTTGGTTTATTAAATATAATTTCCATGGTTTAAGAAGAAATATACACAGTATATTCATCATTGCTATGTAGACTATTTTCTTTTTCAAAATGTCTTAGTCATAGAAATATATTTATTCTGTATTTAATTTATATAGTCATAGAATAGTATTGTCCTCTTCCTGAATTAGGTTTTTAAAAGCAGTCTCAAACTGATTTGCTTTGACAGCTTCCTCACCCTGATTTGACAGCTTGTTCAGGTGTCATCATGAGTGCTGAGTGCTGACAGCTAATCCGAGGGAAATCACACGCCTTGATTAATTAAACTGACAGAGAGATCCACATGGTGAGACAGAGATAGCGCTTACTGCTGGGACTGCCATACAAAGCACAGCCTGGGCTGGGTTCCTATCACACCTTCTGTACCTCTGTGTGTGTGTGTGTGTGTGTGTGTGTGTGTGTGTGTGTGTGTGTGTCTACCGCTGGGACTGTCAGACACAGGCTGGGTTCCTATCACACCTACCACCGGCTCTCTCTCTCTCTCTCTCTCTCTCTCTCTCTCTCTCTCTCTCTCTCTCTCTCTCTCTCTCTCTCTCTCTCTCTTCTCTGTGATAGTAGACATGGACAGCTGCCAACACTCCCTTTTCCCCCCAGGTTTCTCACCTATTTCAGAAACATCTCCCGTCCATTTTTCAATTTCTCTCGTAAGCCCAAACTTAAATGTTCTCTGCTGCCCCACTCCCACAAAAAAAAAAAAAAACACCTTTCCCAGATTCTGCGACTAGTTGGCACCCAGGCAGGCAGGCAGGCAGGCAGGCTAAGGTACTGTAGAGGGTGGCACAGGAGGCTGAGACCTGTAAAGATGAGAGAGCGGAACCCGATAATGGGCGCTTGATTCTCCAGACTGGGATAGCCTCCCCCTTCTTGCCTGTTTCCGTGCCTTAATTGGGTTATTAGTGGCAGTCTGTGCCGGGTAACAGAACCGACAGAGCAGTGGGGGTGTGAGATTGAAACAGACACTCTCATCACCAAGCCAGACAGGAGGCCCCTCGTCTTTGATTTTCTGTGGACTGCGATGAGGTCCCCTCTTTTCGGTGGAATAGTCTCAGCAGGCATTGTCGTTCTATGTTAACGGCCCTTGTCACATTTTGGCATTCAAATTCAGTATTTCAGAGGGGCCATGGAAACATCTTGTTAGCTTCAGTGCTAACAGGGTTAATGCCTCTAAAAAATAATCATGTTTCCGTTTATGTGTCTCCAAAAGGTAAGGTAACCAATAAGCTTTAGTGACTACTTTGCTATCAGAGGTCTTAAACGTAACAGAAATACTCATGTTATCAACAGTGTCATTAACACAAAGTAACGCTTAGAAATGGATATTGGTGTGGACATACATACTCTCCGATTCACACAGAAGTAGGGCTACTGTACGTACAAGAACACAATCCAAGAAGCTTAATCTTCAGCAGTAACAGCTTCAGGCCCTTGATACAGTAGTTGCTGTCCTCTACACCTGCAACACAATATAATCTTCAGTAATATCTATCTTCCACTGTAACTACTTGATCAGAACTGAGAGGAGTGTGCCGCAGGAGTTGTACACACACACACACACACACACACACTCACACACTCACACACACACGCATACACACACACACACTCACACACACACACACACACACACACACACAGCGTATTAGTTAAGCTATCCATCTTCAGGCTCATATTCTCTGGCCAGCCAGCCTATTCGTCATTTATATATAAACACCTAAAGAGAGAGTGGCAAAGGCCAATGACATACGTTCTTTTGGAAAACAAGAAAACGTCCCATAATTGGCCTCTTGGTAACGTTCACATTCACACACACACACACACACACACACACACACACACACACACACACACACACACACACACACACAGCACACTGATAGATATACCCATCTGCAAACACATACACTCTAACATCTCATTTCTGCATGCCATGCTGTTCCTGTTTTGTTAGCTCTAGTCAAAACGTGTCTCTCACAAAGAGCTCTTCCCGTGGTGTGCTGGGAGTAGTTACACATTTTATTCCTTCCCCATGTCTGAATGTGGAGCTGTCTGTCTCACACACAGAGAAAGAAAGAAAGCCATTCCACTCCTCAAAGATAACATTTGGCTCCATTCCACCACGCTTGTGATTCATCTGATGTCTGGCAAAGCACAGCATTTCCCCGATACACTTGTTTGACTTTGCTCTAATTGTACCATATCAGACACAGCTGAGAGAATTTTTGCTGTGTTTTTTCCCCCCTCATGCTCTACTGATTTAATTTTATTATCACAGATGTGAGGCCGTTAGCTAGCAGTCAGATTTGGGGCTACAGTATATGATAATGGTTCTGGATGAGTTGCAAAAACCCAATCGACTTAAAAAAATAGAGGGTATCTCATTCTATGGCCTCAGTTTCTTCTAAAATGTGAAGAGGAATAGCCTGACTTTGGCCATCCCCTTGGTCTACGCTTTAGCTTCGCACAAGGGTCTGGCATTTCACAATTGACAAACAATTGTAATGGAGGTGTAAACACTAGAAGTTTGAAACTATTAAATTTGATTTCACGCAATCGCTAAGTAGATAAGCGACAGTAACACCACAACAACAGAAACCCTACTTTATCTCTCACAACTCCCGATCCTGCTTGTTTTTTTGGTGCAAGCTAGAATTGATCTCTGCAAACAACGCCAATGGCCGGCATGCCAGACGGAGTCGTGGAGGGAAATCATATTGAGCGGAGCTACGTAGGAAGGCAAAGCCAGGCTAGAAGAGGAAGCTCTCAGAAAGAAATGAACAGCACCCCTGTGTCTGTGCCTTTGCACAAATGCGTCACCCCCACCCTTGCATAAGCTTATCCTGATGAGGGGGCAAGGACGAGGGTGGGCGTCCTGATGATGGTAAAGGCGAACATCTGATTCGCCTTCATTAGTGCTGTGGGAGCTCCTTCATCCTGCTCCAATCACAGCTCCTTAATTTCCCATGAGGCTTTGGGTTTCAAAAAAAAAAAAAAAAAAAAACACTCAGTGGGGAAGTTACTGTCAGAGTTGCTTACTGACTGCATGCTGCACTGATTATCTTTGATTTGAAGTGTGTGACTGTGTGTGTGTGTGTGTGTGTGTGTGTGTGTGTGTGTGTGTGTGTGTGTGTATGAGTGTGTGTGTGTGTGTGTGTGTGTGTGTGTGTGTGTGTGTGTGTACAAAGTGTGAAAGTTATACACGTTGTTCTGATTGTTATAGCTTGATAAGGTGCCTGTTTGTGGTGCTTGCCTATGGGGTGAATGCAGTCGATTGCTGCTGTATAATGATGAAGGCATCAGAGTTCTATTTTAAGGAACCGCTTAGTGTGAATGTTCTAATTGCCCTCCTCACATTAAATCAAGGAAATTTTGCAGTTCATTACTCTAATCGCCTGGTATTTTGGAGTGCTGTTGGAAGTCTCCTGTGGAAACTTCATTGCAACAAATTCAAACCTTGTATATTATTTTTTCTGTGTTTCAGCATGTCAGTGTTTTTAGAAACCTGTGAGCCACTAGAGAAGATTGAGAACATTCAACACTGTAAAAAAAAACATAGCTATAATATAAAACATTAAATAAAATATAAAATATGGCTATAAATATATAATATCCCTATAAATATAAAAAGTGAACCAGTTCTATGTTAACCCAACCAAATTCACCTTTAGTCAATTATTTGACACTAGTGTATGTTTGACCATAGTCTACATGGAAAACCACATTATGTTTGAACAATAATGGTGTTTTTTAGTCAACTTAACTAGAGAGTAAATGAAAAAAAGGCAAAAAATATTTTTACAGTGCCGTCCTATAACGTCACTTTCTATTTTCAGTTTTGAGATGTTTACAGGTGGTTTGTTCAACAGAAGGGGTCTTATTGTTAATGTTTCATACAAAGCCACACTGCATTGCATACAATACTGCATCATAGCATAAGCATTCAGCTCAGCTGAACCAAAGCATTACTAATAGGAGAATAATAGCATCCTTAGCCAGTCTGAATGCTGGCCAATCAAATGAATTCACTACTGATGAAATATTCATATGCGCAATGAAATATTTACTCCCATACAGTATATGTGGGGATTAGTATGCAGTTTGCGAGGAGACTAGCCTGGTCAATTCGCCTTATTCACCTGGCGGCCATTTTGACGTAATTTAACGTAATTTGACGCTTGAGGTGTACGGAAGTTAAACGAAGTGCCTGCTCTTTTGGGAAACGGTGGAAAGTCTGCCCACGGTATGATTTTTTCCTCTTTGAGGATGTGCATTTCAGCACACAACAGTGAGGCGCCATGACAGCTGGCTGTGTAGTAACGGTGTAGCCGAGTGTACCCCTGAAGTGTACCCCTCAACGTCTTTAGAACGTTCCAGGTGAATAAGGCGAATTCTCTTCTGCCTTCAGTACTCTGTATGGGATTCAGGCCATTGGCCTTCTTCGCTCAGGATGCCTCCCATCCTAGCCAATTGGAACACCTCCAGCAAGCAATTGTTTCTCAATAGCTGGAATCCCAGACCCTTGTACAATACGAAGTGAAGTGTACACCGAGGGGTGATGACCAGGCTAGGTGGAGACTGGATTTATTTATTTTTATTTATTTATTTATTTTTGAGGGAGTGCATGTGGGCAGTGAGAACCGTGCAAGAGTGCAGAGAGGTCATATGTAGGCGTGAGTTTTGCAGCTTGAGTGATTAGCCTAGCGGGTAGAAATAGCAAGGTCAGGGAACAGGAAAACAGTTGGCGTATGGGTTATTTGACCATGTGTGCACTGAGCGTATTGCACCTGTTGGATGAAGCAAAATGCTTTTTTTTTCTCTCTCTCTCTCTCAAGCTGGACTCTAAACACGACTGTATAAACTTAAAATACTTTGAAAAACATGGGTACTCCTCGTTGAATTTACTCTTCTGCGCTGAGCATATTGCACCTGTTGGATGAAGCAAAACAACGTTTTGTTTGTTTGTTTGTTTTAAGGGAAAATCTCAAGCTGGACTATGGGTGCTCATTTATAGTTACTCTGCACACTGAGATCATTGTCAAAATGAATTCCTACTTTCTATAAAATGAGGTGCCAGTCCTGCCTGCCTTTGTTTAGTGAAGAGCTTATATGTCATCTAAATTCTCTGAGCCGCTACAAATTATTAAGAGTAAGACTCTGATTCAGTATGAATCCAATGAAATGATACATTGTATGATTATGTATTCCTCCTGATATAACACACGTGAAAAAATAAAAGAGAATAAGGACCCTGGAGGTCACACCATTATTCATAAGCTGGCATTATTAGTCGCCGCCACACACACACACACACACACACACACACACACACACACACACACACACACACACACTCCTGGATCCTAGTTGAGGATCATGTTAAACAGTTCCAGAAATTGGCAATCAGTAAAGCTCTCTATCATGCTGCTGGTTGTTCCAACAGTGGCAGTGTTACTAATGGATGGAATCCACCTCCATTTCACCTTCACTACATACACTCTCATCCACGCCAGGATGTGGAAATATTCTTAATCAGTCTTCTTATATATAACCATATGCTGTATTATGTGTATAATATGATCAGTGGTTAAAGTGGGATTTGGCAGGAGGGGGAACTCAAAGCAAAAGTATAGAAAATGTATAGATAATATGATACTTACTGTATATATACATGCATATTCCCCGCCCCCCCCACCCCACTTTAACTCTGAATATGATATAGAAAGCAATGACAACCTTGAAGGCGCCTGTATTAGGCTAGTGGTTTGTTGTTCTCCCACTTCTACTCTTCCTGTAGCTGCTTG
Organism: Sardinella longiceps; assembly: GCA_027497455.2. Taxonomy (NCBI): domain Eukaryota; kingdom Metazoa; phylum Chordata; class Actinopteri; order Clupeiformes; family Clupeidae; genus Sardinella; species Sardinella longiceps. The sequence continues at coordinate 27,167,932 of JAODXP020000025.1, forward strand.
TGTTGAATGTTTTTCTGTGTCTCTTGTGAGGTCACGTTGTCAATGGTGGCTTGTTGCAGCTGGTGGGGAGTAAGGAAGGGAAGGACCGAGGCAGGGGAAGAACATCGGGTTTGAATGGGTGTCTCTCTGCGTCAGTGTCACCATGGCCCTCAGAATTGGTTCTGTAACCCCAACACCTCCACTGAACCTGACCCACCCCAGCAGCACCAACCCCCACCCAAGCCCTCTCTCCTCATCCTCCCCCACCTGAGCAGGCTCTGGAACAGGGAACTAATGCATCTAATGAGCCTCCGGAGGTGTTGGAGGTCTGGCTCTCTCCAGTCACCCCTAGGAAGGACATACACACACACACACACACACACACACACACACACACACACACACTTACACACATACAGTACTCAGACCACAGACATACACAGAGACCACAGACATACACACAGACCACTGACACACACACACACACACACACAGACACACACAGACACACATACACACACTGCCCACACTGGTGGGGGGAACACACACACACAGACTCGCACACACGCACACTGCCCAGACTGCCGGGGGGAGCAGAGGGCTGCTATGCAGTGACAGCTGAGGGCTACCTCATGGCTCTACACTGTTTCCCTCAGACCAGAAGACCAGCAGTGTGTTTCTAAACAGACAATAATATGGCTCATGGCTAGACGTACTTAGCCTGACATAGCCCCACCATAATACTGCTGTTCATCCATATTCATGCTCTGGAGGTTCTTTAACCTGATGCGATTATACTGCGAGGGGGAGGGCATTCATTTCTGGTTTGAAACGATTGGACAGTTCGTCTAATCAGCTTCGCTTATTGGCCGGTAGACTCTCTACCGATGTAAACACGCCCCAGAAGACCGTTGACCCCGACCATGGATACGGATGAACATTCGTATTATGGGCGGGCTATGTCAGGCTAAGACGTACTCACTTAGCAAAACAATTTGCTACCGCTAGGATACATCTATCTCTAGGTACCTCTTCAACATCAATAACAGGCCTCTGCATGACGGTCCTTTTCTCCTTGATTAGCCCTCTCAGTACTTTTCCTCCTTTCACTCTCTCCAAACAAACAAATAAGTGGACAGTATTATTGCCAAAGATGAGTGACAGGCCTGAATGTTCTGCTTTTTGTTGTAGTCTTCTCTGCAGCTACTTGCATCAAAAAACATGCATTATGATGAACAGCATGCGGCCGGCTTTGGCAGGGAATCAAAGGAAATGGTGGAATCACCGTAGCTGCATTAGCGATGGATGCATTCATAAATGCAAAAAAAAAGAAAAAGAAAGAAAAAGAAAAAAAAAGAACGGTAATGTGTCCCTCTCAAGCACTTCAGAGGATGAGGAAGTCTGGAGAGTCTTTGTCTCACCTTATTATTTTATAAGAGGCTTGTAGGAGGATCATGCATCATGGATGCTGTGCTTCGGTGGGCATGGAAACCATGACATCATCTGGAGAGCGGGAGAGAGAGAAAGATAAAGAAAGAAAGATAAAGAAAGAGCGAGAGAGAAAGAGAGAGAGAGAGAACGAAAGATAAAGAAAGAGCGAGAGAGAAAGAGAGAAAGTGAGAAAGAGAGAGAGAGAAAAAGAGAGAGAGAAAAAGATAAAGAAAGAGCGAGAGAGAGAAAGAAAGATAAAGAAAGAGAGAGAGAGAAAGAGAGAGAGATGAGAGAGAGAGAGAGAGAGAGAGGTGGCCTTGGAGTGCATTGTTGATGTGTATAAGTAGGAGTGACAAGCATGACAATGAAAGAACATGTGTGTGTGTGTCGTGATCTATGTGTGTGCTGTGTGTTCAGTGGGTGTGAAGTGTGTGTGTGTGTGTGTGTGTGTGTGTGTGTGTGTGTGTATGTGTGTGTGTAGGGTGAGAGGGTCAATGGAAATTCAGAGGTCACCACCGGCATTTCCAAGGCTGGTTGTCTGCTCCTGTCTTTTGCTCGCTCAAGGCCGTCCAATAAAGCATCTACCAAGTGGAAACACTCGGATGAGTGCAAGTGAACTGGAGCCAGAACAGCTCTGGTGAAAAAAAAGTGTAAGTGGCCATTTATCTAAAACTAGAACAGGATTCAACCAAACACTCTGGGGTAAGCTAGAAGAAGCATTATTTAAAAAAAAAAAAAAAGGGAAAAAAATGCCCTTCATCCAGCAGTTCTTCACAGACTCTCTGGAATTGTTCCTCTTGTCATGACTATGTCATGAGCTCTGAGACAGACCCAGGCCTACTGTACTGCACCGTACTCCCTCCTCAACTCTCCCATCATCCACAAGCTAAATGCAGCACAGGCAGGCAGCACAGGCAGGCAGGCAGGCAGGCCCATCGCTGCATACAGTAAGTCTTCTCCCGTCCTCCGTCCTCATCTCCTGCTGTATGCTAGCAAGGGGCTCCTTCAGGGTTCTGCTTGGCTGCACTTGACTGCACATCATCACAGCGCCATCGGTGTGTGTGTGTGTGTGTGTGTGTGTGTGTGTGTGTGTGTGTGTGTGTGTGTGTGTGTGTGTGTGTGTGTGTGTCAGTGTGTGTGTGTGTGTGTGTGTGTGTGTGTGTGTGTGTGTGTGTATGGAGGGGGGAGCCAAAGCTGGATGAGTCGGAACGAGGGGGGATTGGGTTTATCTGCCCCACACACACATGGGGTGAGTCATCATCGGGCTGGGGCTCCGACAGCTGACTTTGCATTCAGTTCTCCCTCCCTCCCGAGGATGAGGATCTGATAAGGGGACGAAAAAGGCACAGGGGCTAGACTAGAGTGAATGCTTTAATCCATCTCTTGGAGATCCATCAGTGCTGCGCTGGGGTACTTAGTGGGGTACTTTAACACTGGTCTCAAACACCACTCGGTTCAATGAGTACATGAGCTTAACAGGCTCAATTAACATGCACTCAACAAGTCTATTGTAATCAATCAGGCATTGGAAGAAATCTGCAGACGTGGTCAGTCTCAAGCAGAAGGGGATTGGTTGCCCCTGATTTATAAGTTGTACTTCATGCTTGATTATCCATTTTATTCCAGTCATTTGGTAGAAATTAATAGAGCAGACACAAATGTCAGTACTGGGGACCGTATCTGGGTCCTCCAATGAGCTTGAGGAAAATGTTTATATCTGGCAACAACTTGTAAACAGAATGTCTTCTCTACAAGACAGAATGTCTGCGCAATGAGACATGCAAATCAAAACAGCACTCGAGCTGTCAAGCCTTCTAAGGGCCCTTCAATATTAGAAAGTCTTTCAGGTTTACCTCAATGGCTCCTCCATTATATAGCAATGTCCTCCGATCTACATTTTGTTCGTGATTGGCTAGTCCAGTGGAAACAAATTGGCTTTGGTCACAGCCTTCTCTGTCTCATGGCAGCGAGATAGATCAATCATTATCTGGAAGCACTTCACTTGATAGTCCCTCAGCAGCCATCGCTGCTGATGTGGGGAAAGCGATCGCATCCTTTGCCAGGAGCCATTTTTTTTTCCACTGCCTTCTCACCAACTCAACAGAGAGAAAGAGAGAGAGAGAGAGAGAGAGAGAGAGAGAGAGAGAGAGAGACAGAGAGAGAGAGAGAGAGTGTGTGTGTGTGAGAGACAGAGAGAGGGGGGGGGCAGTGTGTGAGAGGCGAGAAGACATACTCATCCTGCTTAGTTAAACAAAGCTACAGCATACAGTAATACACAATACAAAGCTAATAAGTCCTCATTATTCATGTGGGATATTTATCCGTAATGAAAGAGCAAAAAATAAATAAATAAATAAATAAATAAATGAAGCAAACTTTGTTTGGCTGTTTGATTGCATTAACACAAAGAGGCTTAATTAAGAACAAGGAAGATGAGAAAACGTTTCATCTTTATTTTGAGAAACAGATAAATTATACATTGATGACTTTTTCAAAAAATAGCAGTGTGTTTGAACAATTAATTATTTACAGCCTCTTAGCAAAATACCTTGCTAACTCTGATACAGCACACAGATAGTGTTTTAAAAACAAATAATACCTTCCTTCTCTGTTAAGCAAAGACAATGGAAACATTGTACATTACAACACACCAGTTATAAGTGACTCCATTTTGGAGTCCCCTCTGTGTCTCCCCTTTAGAAAGTTTTCTATCACATTTCAGAGGTTTTCCCAATGGCTTTGGGTCATATTCCACCCATGTCATTTTCAATTTTTTTTTACTCATTTTTAGACTTTTTCACTCATTGAATGTCTACCTGAGTACTGTACCTAACGTTTACACAACGTTTGCAACAACGCTACGGTGCACTGCAAGAGAACATAAAACATACAAAAACCTCAAAACAATCACTGTTGTATTGCGGTCGAATTTTCCTATCACAAATAACATGGACAGATTTTGTGTGTGTGTGTGTGTGTGTGTGTGTTACGGCACCTGTGAACACCAATGTCCATTTCTAAAACCTAGTCTCTGAGGTCCCTCTTTTCAGAGAGCTGCTCATGAACTCATCATGTTCAAAACTTAAGTTGTTATGAGACCTCGAGATCATTAGCAGTTTTTCTTTCTTCGTGTAATCCCTTTTAACGGCCACCGGGGGCACTAGAAGCCGGTCCATGGGGTCCTCCTTGTTCTCCAGCTTCATGTAGCCGCCCTTACTGTTGCTACGATCCAGCCGGGGCCAGCTAGGGTGCTTGCGCTGCTCGGGCTGAACGGTGAGGGTGGCGTGACCGCGCTCCAGATCCAGCGACTTGGAGTGGGCCGACAGCATGTGGATGGAGCTGTTGGAGCCAAAGTCCTTGCGAGCGGCGCCCGGCGACAGATAGCGGCTACTGGCCGACATGGGGGAGAGCGAGGCTTGGAGGAAGGAGGACGTGGAGGAGGAGGGCGAGTAAGGGGCGTCTGTGGCCGAATTGCTCCTGAGGAGGGTCACCGTCGGGGGCTTGTAGGCTTTGGCGATGTCTGGCATAGGCACGGCGAGGGATTCCATAGAGGGAGGACGTGAACCGAGGCGTATCTGACTCTCGGAGTCCTCGGTGATGCTGTCGATGTCCGGCTCGTCGATGACGCAGTTGTTGAGCTTGATAACCGGAAGGGTGAAGGCGCTGATGGAGGACGAGACGATCGAGCCGGTCTGGCACTTCTTTCCTCGGTCGTCCCAGGGTCGGACGCTCTCTGGCTGCAAGCCGAAGATGGATCCAGAACGTTCTCTGTAGTTGGGCCCGAGGTGACTAGAGGCGAACCTGGCTTCGCTCAGCAGGCCCTCCTCTTCTTCGGCCGAACTAGTGCGTCGCGAGAGCCGAACGTCATTCCCGATGCCTGAAAACGACAGCAAAGTGTTGGCCGCTAACCGTGAGGCACACTGGTTCTCGTGGTGAAGGTGGTGGTGAAGGTGATACGCTCTGGAGACATCATGCTCCGCGTAGGGCCCCGAATACGTGGAACCCCCGTTCATGAGCTTGTGCTCCTTGATTCTCAAGCTGTGGATGTCGATGACGGTGGAATACATGTCCCGCATGTGGATGATCTTCGTCTCGCGGTCGCGGTTCTCGTGCAGGATGGCATTGGCGCAGATGAAGATGAAGATCCCGATGCCCATCGTGAACGGACCCAGCATCTTCATCTTCTCCGAGTGAAGGTGCTGCTCGAAGAACTGCGCCACCACGCCGCCCGGTTCTGATCTCACGCTCGACGCATTGCCGCCACCGCTACCGTCGCTTGTGGTCGGCAGTCTGCCGCTTGGCGGCCGCTGATGAGGCTCTTTGTGTGGCCAATAGCCAAGCACCGCCATAGCTATCCCGGCCATCAGCACCAGCACCCCGAGAACCAGGAAAAAGCCGGACGCGGAATAGAGGCGGAGTTTCCCACGCACCACCACCACATCCGACCGCGGCTTTCGCTTCGCCTTCTTCTTCTCCGGGGCCGGCGACTGCATCTGGCTGGGCAGGTGGTGCTGGGAGCGGGACGAGTCCTGCCGCTTCAGCGCCGCCAGTCCCGTGATGACACCTCCCGTCGCAATCATCGCTGCTCCTCGTTTTCTGCCAAACACACAAACAAAGACAGCATATGAATAACAAAGTGGCTCAATGGTGTTTTTTGCCCTCAACGGCACCTACCAGACAGCACTGTCTGAAAGGCACTACCCTAACCCTAACCGTCTTAACCCTCACCCTAACCTTAGATTTAGGGGGTGAGCACCCTTGAAAGTGGGGATGCCTGGAAGACGCTGTTGCGGGCAAAAAATACCAAGGACCAAGCTATCAAAGTCATTGTTTTTTTTATATACCAATATTGTCTCTGTCTTTGTTCAAGTGAGCTGGAGATCCATTAATCTGTTTGTAGCTGTTTGAGGTGAATTAACTTTGGGGAGAAAAAAGGTAAATCCAGGCACTCCAAAAAGCGATCAGTGTTGAAGGTTAAAAAGCCTTTATCATAGCATGGCTAGGTCACAATTTAAAAATAAGCCAACATGTTTCGACCCACACTGGGTCTTCTTCCTCAGGGCTTATTCTGACCTCGGGGAGAATTGATAAAACTCTAAGGGGATAGGGGATGATTTCTTCTTCACTGCTGTTGTTCTGGCAACCGGAGTCAGTTTTCAAATGGGTTTAGCTGTGTTTGATTACAGATGACGGCATAAGTGTTCCACAGCTCGACTCAACAGGCAGAGTTGCTGAAGGCCAACACTGTGCTCTTTTTCTTTTCTGTTTTTCCCCCTTTTTCTCTTTTTTCACATTTTTTTGCTCACATGAGCCTTGTTTCAGGCATGTGATTTCTATTTCAGATTAAAATAATAGGATCCCTCCGTATTCCAAAACAAGAACCGGATGATAAATTGTCTCCAGATTTAGCTGTGAGGACAGAAATGCACATTTCAAAAATGGCCTCGCTGTTATTTCTTTTTTCTTTTTTTTTTCTACAGCTGCACTTACTGTTCCTTTCTCTCCCTGGTTCATCTCTCCCTGTGATTATACTCAGCGTCTTATCAGAGCCATCTTTAGTAATACAAGGCTTAATGACTCCTTTGCAAAATATGCATACAACAAAAACTAAACAGCACAGCTCTGGTCTGGTCTGGCAGAAAATCATCTAAGGACAAGACACAGAGTCTGACTGTGCACGAACAGCCAGACATCCGGTATGAACTGCATGACAGTGGGTGGTCTTACTCTCTCTCTCTCTCTCTCTCTCTCTCCAGCTCCACTGTAAAAATAAATAAATAAATACAAGAATAAACCCCCCTTTCAAAAGCCATACTGAACACTTCAGCTTCCCCTTGTCAAGGCCTGAGTCCTCCAACTGGATCTGGATCTCGTTCTTCCTTCCTCTCAATCAATCCTAGCTATTCATTCTCAGTCGAGAGGAAAAATCAAAACACTCAAAAGAGTTCACTCCATTCCCCTGGGCTGTTCCACGCCATAAGCCTGGGATGCTGGGATGTCTGGCACAGCCACAGCCTTGGTATTGCTTGGTCTCACTGCCTACAGAGGTTAGTTAGACCTCTAGGCGAATCATTAGCTCTGACACCCTTCAGCTATCCCAAGAGCCCTGACATGATGTGGTGTGTGTATGTGTGTGCGTGTGTGTGTGTAGGGTAGTAGCCTACGGTTCCCCGCAGAGACCTGTCGACTGTGTGGCCGAGTGAGACGCAAATCACATTTCAGACGTGATCTGGATTTGGAGTTACTGTGAGGATCCAGGTAATCCCTGCGGTTCCTATATATCTTAAAGCATGAGGGGATCACTTTAATGCATATCACACACAGTGATGGACTTAAACAAACACACACTCACACATTCCTTATTTAGATACATGAAAAACACAAACACATCTAGTGGGACCTTCTATGAAAAACAACAACTATTGCCTGAAAGGATATTTTCGGCAACATAGCGTTTATATGTTGTTATATATATATATATATATATATATATATATATATATATATATATATATATTGTTGCAGCTTGATTGTCATCCCTCTTTTGTAAGTGGCTTTGGATAAAAGCGTCTGCTAGATGCATAAATGTAAATGTAAATACGTAGGAGCTTCTTTCTGGCAGCTCTGTGCTGCATGTGCGATATCACCAAAGAGGGACCCCACGGGAACAAAGCACCATAGGTGTTAATTCTGTTTTTATATACTCAAGTTTGGAAGAAGAAGAAGGTGCTTCCAAGTCCATTTTCACAGTTAAGCTTTTAAATCAGCCTGTGTGGGAGGGGCTGATGGAAGAGGGGTCAGCAGACAGGGATTGGATGCCCCTCACATGTGTCCTCTACTGGGGATAGGTGTGGGTGTTGCACCCTTTTGATGTCGGATTCACCACAGCCGCACATAGCCAAGGTGATTGTGCTGGGGGTGGGTGTGGGAGGGAGGGAGGGTGTGTTAGCAAGAGAGAGAGGGGGGGGGGGGGTCTTTCAACTTCAGCTGTTAAATTAACTCTCAGGAAAAGAGAGAGTTTCATGGGAGCAGAGGCTTCTTATCTGCTTTTCTTTTCAGCTTCTCTGAGTGACTGTTCTGGGGCCTCTCATCAGCTCTTGTGGAGGAGAGGTGCTATGATGAGAAAAATGAAAAATGGATGTGTTTTTGTCAAGACTGACTGAGGAGGGAATTGGGCTTAGAATCTGACATTATGTGGCATTACGTGGTGCATAGACTGATTGCCTAGGGGATATCCTTTTTTTATATAATTCAAAAGATGTGGCAAACAATCTTTTTCTCATCCTTTTTGTTGTTGTGCATGGACTTTGTGTAGAGGGGAATGTAGTTGAGTGAGTGCAATTAATCTCTATGTCCACTATGGAAAAACAGATCATGGCTATTATAAACTTGTTATTACTTAGTTATAGCATGGAACAGTTTCAGTATAAAACCCTCAACACCACAAACAGTAATTGAACTGCGCTCTTTGGAGTCTTGTGGTTCAAGATCAATGTTTGGAAACAATCAAACGATTCAAGTTTAATACCAAAAGAGGTTTGAGAGCTCTGCAATATGTTTGTACTTAGAATAGTTGCCTATGTGAGATTGGTTTTCTAGAACGTCAGCTCCGTTCGCCGACTGGCGTAAAGGAACAGCGACAATGGTAACGGAAAGCGGAGACGTTCGTGCGCTCTGAGTGGGAGGAACGACTAACGTGTGCAGTACATTCCGGGAATCCACAATTTGGACCAAAAGCCATTAAACACGTCACACAGAAATCCCATATTAGATGAACATTGTCTGTCTTTGCATTTGACCGGAAGTTTTGAATTTGAGAAGACAAGGTTTCACGAAGGCGTCGGGCAAAACAATGGGGTTCTAACTCAATGCTTAGAAATAGCCAAGTAACAATTGTTTTTGAATAAAAAAAAGGTGTGAAATATTGTTTACATTGGTCTGCAACATGTTGTCGACATTAGTTTGCAAGGAGTACTTATATTGTTTCAAGTGAATGGGTAAAACTGTTATTCACTTACCAAATAAGAATGCTACGAAGGTTTTGTCTTATTTAGCCATTGCGCAGAGAGATTTGGAATGCAAACCATGTTTTGGGAGCTCAGGATCGCCTTAATAAACCAGGGAATATTTCCATTGAATGCAAGTAGGGATGTTACAATGTTAAACTTCCATTTCGGCGAAAATGTACAACCATTTCCATCTCAAAGACGCGCACCAGAGATGGGCACACATGCACCACAAGTACCCCATGGCTTTCACGCGCACAGAATCGGTGGCAGTCTACGGCAACCACCCGTGAATGACCCGGTACCTCAATTTAAAAAAATAGTTTTTGAAAAATATATTTTCCCCACCAAGATGTTATTCCACCCACAGAAGAAAAGTGGGGGTTGGACACGTCACCAACTGTCACTACAAAGGTATTCCTGAACTGATCACACAGTTTCTAATCGGAAATGTAGTCAAATGTAATCCAAGAGAAACTCTTCATTGAAAAGATAATCCATTTTAAAGCAGTTTCAATTCCTCCGTTTCACTCGCACATATGAGCCACGGTTTGTTCCTCACGGTGGTCGCCTTCCTCTCAACTGTGCAGCTGTTCAAACAAGCGGAGTTGAAGCTACCTCTGCTTCCCCACGTGACGCACCACTATGAGTGACGCACAATGAGATAGAAAGGATGAAAAAATTATGCCGATGCAAATGTGTTCGCCTGTAATTTATTCACGCTGAAAGTAAGTGCGTATGCGTGTCAGCACAATGCCACGCCACAGTGGTCGGGAAATGCATTTACGGGAACCACATGTTGTGTTGACTTCACTATGCACGAGACACAAGGCTTTTCAAGTGAGGTGAAAACAACAAACTTGCGTTTTTGTGTGCTATAGAAAGCACAGATAGTCACAATTAAGATTCAAAATAATAATAGTAATAAAAACTTTATTGTCTATCACATAGGGGAAGATATCTCTTACTCTATGTTCATGGGTCAAGAGAGAGGTCTGTTTTCTTTTTTTTTGTCGTGCATATGTCGAAGCATAGAACAAGATTTCGTAGGCTATAAGTTTTGTTTCTGGCTGGGTGCTCTGAGCCGTTTTCCTGAGGGGAACAGCTGCGAGGAATGGGAGGGGGAGAAGACTGATGGATCTTCAATGGTGGAGTCTGTCTTTCTTTGTCACTAAATACCAGTAGATGTCTGAGAGTTGTGTTTTCGTTTGCGGTGCATAAGACATTTTATTTGTGTGCTTGATCATTCTTGAAGGTTTCTCTTGTTTCTCACTGTCAAACAGTACATATAAGATACATTAAAATTATTTTGAGGTATTGGCAATTAAGAAAGGTGTGACATTCATAAACATAGGTTACAATATTGTTACTGTCAATTAAAGACACACACACACACACACACACACACACACACACACACACACACACACACACACACACACACACTCAATGGCAACTATAGAGTTAAAGCCTTCAGATCTTCATCTAGCTGCAGCTGTCAGAATCCTTGCCATTTCCTGTGTTTATGCTATCCATATCGTACTTCAGAGACAGACCAGGGGAACATTCTCTCAAAGCCGTGCCGTGGGAAAACAGATGCAATTGTCTTAGTACATTTAATCAGTAAAAGGTGACTCCTCTCCTCACATTCTTCCACTGTACTGTAAACATTAACATACCATAACTGTATATAAAACCCCCTTCCCCCCCCCCTTTTTTTTGTAAGGGAATTTCCCACATTCCCTGTTCTTCTTCTAGACCTCTGTTTCTTATTAAGCAAGTCTCTTGGATTGTTAAAATGCTGATTGACAGGTTTGGGATCTAGGGGGTTTGCCCAAGATTTATTTTAAGGTTTTCCAATTGGGTGAGACCCCCCTGGAGGGAGGGGCTCTGGGCCCTACCCAGGTCCCTGATGTAATATGAGCATGCAGGAATGCCATTCTACCTCTCTGTCACTCTGTAGCACTCGGCCCCAAAGCTGCCCTGGAAATATAGGCTCTCGGACCTGATCTAATACAACAGCGTAGGTTGTTACAACCTAATACAACCTAATACAACCTTTTCAAATGACTGGAATAGGCGCTGGTGAGAGTGTGAGTGTGTGTGTGTGTGTGTGTGTGTGTGTGTGTGTGTATGTGTGTGATTGTGTGTGTGTGTGTGTGCGTTCATCAGAGGTGCAGCAGGGATTATGTTTAGAGAGGGTATGCAATACACTGATAGAAATGGAATGCCTAATATTAAAATGTGAAAAATAGCCTCTGTTCAAAAGACCTTTGGGGAACGCCATACCCCCACGTCCAAAAGACCCACTGCTTCCTGGTGTGTGTGTGTGTGTGTGTGTGTGTGCATGTGTGTGTGTGTGTGTGTGTGTGTGTGTGTGTGTGTGTGTGTGTGTGATATGTGAGTGAAAGCCTAGGACTGTAATGACACCCATACGTAGTCATCATCAACATGATGAACATGTGGATGCAGGAAGCCTTATAGGTGCTCATGCATGTGATAGTCTGTAATTAAACTCTCCCAATATGCAAGTCTAATGAGCAGCGCTTCCGTGTGCCGCCGGGGCCTCTGCAGCTGAGGATTCAGACAGATACAATCACACTAAAGCAATCATACAATATGGCCCCTCGGTGCGCACACACACACACACACACACGCATGCATGCACACACACACACACACACACACATATATATGTGTGTATATGTTTGGCACACACACACACATTATATACAGTATATGTGTGTGTGTGTGTGTGTGTGTTTGACATACACACACACACTCACAGTTTTGTGTATTTTTCATCAGGCTGTGAGGAAACAATGCAACTCAACGTAGAGAGACACACTTTGCCACTGCGGTATGCATGATTGAAAAATAAATCGGAGACATGGCTGTTATTCATTTTCCATTGCACTTGGAGCACCACCACTACTACCGCCAGCCAGGGCCAGAGAGAAACACGGGCCATGAACCACTCAAGCGGACAAATGCTCATTTCCTTCTGAATTCCAATGCATGATCCATATGCATGCACACACACACACACATACACACACATACTCACTCACACACACACACACACACACACACACACACACACACACACACACACTGGTGTACTACACACACACTCACAGACACAGGCACAAACACACTCCCATGTTCGTATGCAAACTTGTGTGCACAGATTCACACACACACACACACACACACACACACACACACACACACACACACAAACATGAGCACATACTGTACTCCCATGCACACACACACACAAACATGCGCACATACTGTACTCCCATGCACACACACATACTCCCACGCACACACACACACACACACACATGCCCAAGGCCTGGACATTGCAGATGATATCCTTCAACTGCAGTAAAAACATGCACATCTCCTCTGCCACTATGGGAATGACCAGCCCTCTAAAGGTGCCTACAGACCAAAGATCCACAACGAGACGGGCTGGGACGTTCTAAAATCCTGGACATTCTAAAACTCCGAAACTGCGATTTGGCATGTTACATGTAAATCTTTTGCGACGGCTTGCAACTGCTTGCAACAACCTGCGATTATTGATTCACACCGCCGCAACTACTCTCTAAAACCGCCTCGTCTCGTCGCGGATCTTCAGTCTGAATTGCCCTTGACTCAAAATTCTCAACATGCATCACAAGACATCACAAAAATCCAAGTCTCAGTCAGGGCATACTGCCAGTCAGACAGACAAACTAAAAATCCTTTTATCCATCACTTCTTGGCTCAGAGAGGTTTTGAAAATATGACCTCCACCGTTAACATTCCTCAGTGGTGTTATAGGAGGAGGAGGGATGGTTTGCTGGTTTTTAAACACCAAGAAGACATGAGGAGAAAGGTAAATCTCCTCTTCCGCTGTGCTGACATTATGCTGAATTTACTATTTCTTCTCACGGATAAGAGCCTTTAGCCTGCCATGCCACAGGCCTTTGTGTAGGAGTGATCACACCAGAGAAAGAACGACATAAAGGAGAAAAAGGGAGAGAGAGAGAGAGAGAGAGAGAGAGAGAGAGAGAGAGATGTTCGTTAACACAACAGAGGAGTGCAGGAACATAGGAAGAGTGGAAGAGGGAGGGAGACTGAGAGAGAGAAAGAAAGAGAAAATGTTGGTTAATATGACAGAGGAAAGCAGGAACACACAGGAAGAGTGGTGGGAAGAAGGGAGAGAGACAGAAAGAAAAACAGTATGTTGGTTAATATGACAGAGGATTGCAGAATCACACATGAAGGGTGGAAGAGAGGGAGGAGAGAGAAAAAGAAGAAAGAGAATGTTGGTGACTGTAATATGACAGAGGAGTGCAGGAACATACAGGAATAGTGGAAGATGGAGGGAGGGAGGGAGAGAGAAAGAAAGAAAGAAAGAAAGAAAGAGAATGCTGGTTACTGTAATATGAAAGAAGAGCACAGGAAGAGAGGAAGAGGGACCGAGAAAGAAATAAAGAAAGAAATTGTGGGTTAATATCACAGAGCTCAGGAACATACAGGAAGAGTGGAGGGAAGAAGGGAGAGAGAAAAAGAAAGAAAGAGAGAATGTTGGTTAATATGACTGAGGACGGAGCGCAGGAGGAGAGGAAAAGGGAGAGAGGCAGATGGAGTTCAAGTTGTTGTGTGATGTGTTGATGTGGTATTATGGTCAGATTAGCACAGCTAATTAGCATTCCTGGTGTGTTTGCTTCTGAGGCCAGTCAGTGACATTAGCCATGCTAGCTAAGCAGCAGTCTGGAGCCCTGAGAACAATGCTGTCTGATGAACACTCCAGCGACCATTTTTTTCCCCCACCATCACAACCACCATAATCTGCTGCTGTACTGTCCTTGAAATGATTCAGCGCTAGCTGTGCAGGCGTGGCAGAAGTCGGTTTGATCATAGGAATACAAATTTTAAAAAATAAAGAAGCACAATAGAGATTTACCTTCTTCACACACACACACAACTGCTCTTTTACATTGTGACGGCCTGAAAGAAACTGTAGGTTGCTTTTCCCAAAAATGTTCAATGTTCTCTTTCCTGAACCTACCTCAGACACTCAGTCTTTCTCTAAATTAATTCTTATTCAGTCCTTGTTTGAATAATTATATGCTATACAATCTCCTATAAAAGGATTTGGACATTCTTTTGAAACTGAAGGATTTTAGGATGCTAGTACCTGGTCAATAATAGCCTAGTTTTGTCCCAAGACTTGTGATTGTTATTCAAACAGAGGACAGAATTTCTTAATTATTCAGCCAGCACAGACTCCAACCGAATAATCCCTACAAGGTGTTGCAAAATAAATAAATAAATAAATAAAAAATCCTAAAAATATCCTATAGCCTTATAACAGAGTTGAAAATTGCCACTGTTGTTTGGCCTCCAGGACACTTGGGGGAAAAGAGACATGCTGCCATTTAGCAGATCCTTTACTTCCAACTTGTTCCAAGATGATTAATATCATGTCTTCCTTTTGTGTCTGTGTGTGATGCTAATCTTCACAAGACATTTCATTCTCATCTCATCTCATACGTGTGGCATGTTGATTATGTTCTGTGTTAGTTAATTGTTAGTTAAATGTCACTTGTCCAATGTTAATATGTCTGTCAGTGTGAATGATGTTCAGTCCTAATCATCCCAGCTGTGTATGAAATCTGCTTGACTGTGGCAATTAAAGGCATCTGCCATGTCTGAAAACCTCAGCTTGCCATTGTCTATAGATTAGATTTAGATTTAGAGATTTAGATTTTTTATCTTGTGTAATACACCAAAATGGTGCCCAGCCCTACATGGGCTTATAAGACACAAACATACATTTTTAAAGATGCGTGCAGAGAAAAAGCATCCCAAGTCAAACGTAAAGTGTTCTCTTTCGCAAGAGCCAAGCAGATGTGTGCTGATATCTACAAATGAATGTTTTGTACAAATGAATACTGTTTTTGAATGGGTCTACATAAGGATTAATAACCAGCCCCTAGGTCTATGCTTCACTTCATGTGACGGTCTGGGATTACGGCTATTGAGAAACAATTGCTTGCTGGAGGTGTTTTAAAGGTGACATAGAATGGATTAATGGAGTACTGTACCTTGTTTTCTGATATTCAATAGCATTTCGTCAAAAAGATGATCAAGTGATCAAGTGATCAAGCCAAGTTAACATCTCATATTTAAGATGTGTATTGAAATGTTTTTTTTTTTTTTTTTGCCTAAACAACGCCTCACTTCATGTGACGGTCTGGGATTCCGGCTATTAGGAAACGATTGCTTGCTGAAGGTGTTTTAATTCAAAACGATTGGACCAGCCCTTGACGGACTGCCTATTGTATTCTCACAATACATTTTAAAGGAGCTGTGCGTAAGAAATGTACTTAAAATAATCATTAAACAGCCCTGATATGTCACTAGACATGAAAGAATAATGTTAATTTTAAACACTGATATAACTGAAAGTTGTAGTCCAGCCAGAATATTAGCATTTGAAAATTTAAGTTGCAGCCCACAAGTAGTGTTTATGTTGTCATTTCAAGTGGTATTTATGTTGTTGACATTGTCAAAGCCTCATTATGCTTCCAAAAAATGCCATGACAAGGTCAGAAATAAGGAGATAGGAGATAGGAGATGCTTTTGAAAGATGGAGACGCCTGAAAGCAACAAAATATTATATATACCAATTTTGGCCACAATCCTACACACAGCTCCTTTAAAAGGTCACTGATTGGCACAGGGATCCACACCCATCCTCAAAGCCAGTGGCTGGAATCCAAGACGGAGTAGTCTGATGATGGTAGATGAGAATCAAACGGAATTATGTGAGAAGGCATTGTCCAGACTAACGTCATAAGGTGACACAAGCCTGTTATAAACATGATACGACACCACGTATCATAAACATTAACGACACCTTTATGACTGTTGTTATTAAGTGTCATTCTGTTTGTGCCCACACATAGTCATTTGTCCTTTTCTTTTTAGTATTTGTACTGGATCATGGCCACTAGAATGATAAAGCCTGATAAATTCCGCTTAAAGGCTCAACAGCTTCTTCAACAAAGCACCTCAAGGATAACGCTCCTGCAACGGAGCTCTGAGTAAAGCACAAAGCATTTAAATAAACACGGCGCTTCTGTGATGCGGCTGCCAGCCTTGAGCTTCCACAATAGTGTTGTTTATGTGAACACAACAAATTCTCTACATCAGCCTTGCCGAGCGAGATAGAGATAAAAAACGTACTGAACATGTCTGTATTGGGCCGTACCAAAAGCAAGGGGTGGTGGGTGGTGGGTGGGTTGGTGCACACATTCTGATCATGTCTTTTTTTTTAAGATATTTTTTGTGCTTTTTATTAGATAGGACAGTGTAGAGATGTAAGAAATAAGTGGGAGAGAGAGAGATGGGATTGGGTGGGATCGGGAAATGACCTCAGGTCGGGATCGAACACAGGTCCCCGGGATAATGGTCTGACGCTCTAGCCCAGTGTTTCTCAAACTTTCTGACGTTCCCCACTTTGGTAGGCCGAGAATTTTCACGCCCCACCTGGAAGGCTCATTGCGCAATATCTCCGTGAGAATACTTGGCATTTCTGTCAATGTTCGAATTTTTAATGTTGCTAATTCGAAGCCAATTTCTCTCAAACCCATCCAGCAACAATTTACTGTCATATGTGCATATCTGCGATAGCTGTGAATTTGGGGGCAGGTGGGCCATTGGCAATTGAAAGAGATGTCTCGCGCCCCACCTGTCATGTGTCTAGCCCCACTAGTGGGGCCCGCCCAAGTTTGAGAAACCTCTAGCCACTGAGCCACGGTGCCAGGGCCAGACTGGGACCAAAAAATGGCCCATGCATTTTTGGCCATGGCGGCCCACCATGATTTTATTCAATATAAAATGAGTAAATTATGACAGCCCCAGCCCAGAAATGACCATCGGCCCACCGGGCATTGCCCTGTATGCCCTATGGCCAGTCCATGCCTGCACGGCGCCCCCTGATCATGTCTGCTAATAGTTGGAGGGAGGATTGGCTGGGTTTCTGTGGTGGTCTCGTCTGTCAACTCTGCTCTGAGCAGATGCACATGCTTATCTCGGAGCGGAGGAGAGAGCGCCGGGACGCTTGCCTTCCCCAAACTTATCATGCTCCAGTTCAGCTGCAGCCATGGAAACTTGGCCTGCCACAATCACAGCAGGAGTCACTCTTTCCATACTGATAGCCTCAGTGTTTCGCTGGCATATCTGTGATGAGATTGCAAATGTTTTTTGGGGGGTGAAAAAAACAAATGGCAAACGTACAAAAATTTGTTGTTGTAGGGGGGTCAAGATAGGATGTTTCAACACTGTTATGTTTTGGTAGTGGGGGAAAGCAGTGATACTGTGTGATATGGAAGGTTAAACCCAGACTGAAGCAAAAATCAAAAATACATTTGGCTCAAATCTAACTATGGGAAGTGATTTCATTCAAAAGGCATTCATAATGTGTTCATTCCCAGGCACCCGCCCGAAGAAAGGACCAATCACAGAGATGAGTGCTCGGATATTGTCTCCATGGTGATGATGATGATGGTGTGTGTGTTGCCGTGACAGAATAGCAGGGCAACATCAGCACCAGAGGTAAGAGCTGGGTGTTCAGACTTGATAACACTGACATCAATGATAATGACCTGCAATAGAAAACCCTACTCAAATGATACTTGACTTGAATAGTGATGACTGGAAGACCTGCATGGCACACAGACAAATAAACTAAGAGAGAGTGCACACACACACACACACACGTACTGTATACTAAGAGACAGTGCACACACACACAAACGTATACTAAGACACAGTACACACACATACACATATAGGTTACACTTTATTTGAAGGTACCATCATAAGACTGACATGACACTGTCATTATCTATGACATGACGTTCTCATGAATCTGTCATAAACTTTATACACCTGTCATGACTTCTGTTATTAAGTGTCACCCGGTATTTGTCATGGTTAGGGTTAGGGAAAGGGTTAGGGTATGTCAGAAGTCATGACAGGTTTATAATGTTTATGACAGATTATTGACAATGTCATGTCATAGTTAATGACAGTGTCATGTCAGTCTTATGACGGTACCTTCAAATAAAGTGTTACCCACGTATACACACACACATCCATATCCTTTAAAGAGGGTGTTTCATCCTTTTGAATGTTACCTTATCACTGGCTGAAGTTATGTGTTTTCTACATGTTGATGTAAATGGACATAGACTAGTGTGAACATCAGACCGTACTGAGGAGAGTTTCCTTCTCCTGTTAAATATTCAGGGAGGGAGAGTGTGCGTGTGTGTGTGTGTGTGTGTGTGTGTGTGTGGGTATGTGAGTGTGTGTGTGCATAAAGAAAGCACCTAACCTGCTGCTGCCAGGAGTCAAAATGAAACTTGAATATTACACAGTACGTTGGAAGTCATCCAAATTTTAAAACCCATTCCGGCTTCCTGCAAAGTTTTAATACTCTCTAAACCACACGAGCTTCATTTCTCATGCTAGTCACAGCATAATGCATATTTGCCACAGTCTCCTATCGCTAGCACAGATAAGCCAAGCAGTATTCCCCTCAGCAGAGTGCTTCTCTCTCTCTGCCTCAGCTAAATTGTGCCCATTCTCTTGCTCTGCTTGCTAAATGCTTGAAGCTGGACATTCATGTGGGCAAACATTGAAGGGTGACTGCACACACACATCTGACACACACACATAAACAAACACACACACATCTGACTCATACAAACTGAGAAGCACTCTACTCGGCAAGGCTTCCTCCAATTTCTCTAAATATGAGTGAGTCTTCAAGACATATTGGCACAACGCAATGATTGATCACCTCGTCACAAATGACAGATCAATAAAAAACACTATATTCTTAATATAATGAAGTCAAACTTCTGAGAAAAGATGAAGAGTATGCAGCAGAGTAATCATTTTTGTGCCGCTGTCTTGATGTCTAACCACCAGGGCTTTATTTAATAACAAAAAAATAAATAAAAAATAATAAATGCGGGCAATAAGAAAAATGAGTTTTGTAATGGGGTTGTCACTTTCTACAATGAGGGTGTCTTTTTTTTACAGGAGATAAGACAGCAAATCTGTGAAAGAACTCTAGTGTGATGGTGTAGGATTGGACAGATGTGGGGTTCCAATTACCACAAGTGAGATTCACAAGGCCGGACACAGCATGAGTTTGCCACTGCATTTATTTGCAAATCAGCAAAGGGACACGGTACAGACAGACTGCAGCTCCCTCCACTCCACTCCACTCTCCTCTCCATCCCCTCCCTATCACCATCACCATCCACTCCCCCTACTCCCTTCCCCTACTCCCTTCCCCTACTCCCTTCCCCACACTACCTCCAGGCATGGCTTCACATCCGCGGAACATTCTCACGCTGGTCCGAGCATTATCAGCATAAATAAATAAATAAAAAAAAAAAGAATTGCATTTGAATACATTTAGATACAGACGGAAAAAAAAAAAATTAAAAAGGAATTTTTTTTTTTTTATATATCTCTTTGTGTTCTCTATTCCTCGATCCACGCTCACATGGAAGTAAAAATAGCACATGGATGTCTATGGCTCAAGAGTATACAAAGGATGTGTCTTTTTTGAAAGCGTCTGTGTGGTTTGTGCATGTGTGGGACTAGTTCCAGTAGCTACTGAGATTAAAAAGAGAGAGTGGCTGCATACATACATACACACACATGGGACAGCAACCAAACTGCCTTCTGAAACCTACTGAATATCTATCTAGAGCTGTACACTGGGGCGTTAGTTAACTACTAAAAGTGGCACATCAACCACTTACATCCTTAGTGAGCACCATCTAAAGTACAGTACGGCTAAATCCCCAAAAGTCTTATCATGTTCATTGGCACATGCCAGATTATGTAATTCATATTTCCAGTATATTCTGATTTGGTGTGAGAATTATTATTATATTTTCACCCTCTAAATTGATAATAGAAAATTGCAAAAGAAAAGAAAAATTGAAGACATAAACTAAAAAAAAAAGGAAAAGAACAGTGGCTCTTCTGTCGTGCTTTTTGCAATAAGGAAGGAAGGAAAGAAATGAGGGCCTTTTTCAATCAGCTGTATCAGGTTTCTCCTAATACTCACTCTCTCTCTCTCTCTCTGCTCCTGTAATAGAGAGGGCAAATCATCTGCCCGATGATTCTGTTTGACTTGTCATGTTGCCCCAGGGAGGGCACTGAGAATGCATCCATCAGTTCTCCTGCAGAGAGCTTATAATAAACACCACTCAAAGTGACCTATTAGTTCCAAGAACAGCTGTGGGATTTAACCACATTAACCCTTCAAATAACCAAAGGTCTCTCATGTCTAGCAGTAAAATAAAAATAAAATAAAAAAATCTTCAAGAAAATGATGGTGGTGTGAAGTTGCGTCTTGAAAACAAGGCAAATAAGGCCTTTTATATCCACACGCTAGCCCTGATTCTAAAAAAAGCACACATGCTGCATTAATACAGTGATTATAGTCATAAGGAATAAAACTTAATTTGTGCATTTTTATACTATATATACAATGAATTTCAACTGTACAGGTCTATGAATTCCATGGCGGCAGAAAAGAAAAGAAAAAAAATGACAGTGCAAATATACATGTGCAGTTTTTCTTTCTTTTTCTCCTCTTGCATGAATCGCTTTTCTTTTTTCTTTTGAGAAAGAGTTCTTTTTGTGCTTCTTTGTGTTTTCCTTTCTCTCTCCTTTCAAATTTGTTCTGGAAAATTCCACCGACTTTGCTCACCAAGGCCGAGAGTGACAGCCTACTACTCCCTTCCCTTCCCTCTTCCGACTGGTCTGTTGCTCAGAGCTCGTTGTAGGCCGAGTCCTCGGCTGTCTTGAACATCAAGATGGAATTGTAGATTTTTAAGGCAGGGCCCAGCTTGATGCTCAGGATCTTCACCAGATCCACCTGCGTGAGCAGCAGGAAGGCCTCGCCATCGATTTGCTGAAACACGAGAGAAGACAAATGGGAGGGAGGGAGAGAGGGAGCGAGGGAAGGAGTGAAGGACAGACAGAGACAGAAAGAGAGAGAGAGAGAGTATAGTTGTTACACTGCATTTCTTGCTTTGCCCAGTTATTCTATGGCAACACTTTATCCAAGCAGTCAATCTAATAAAGCTAATGAACTCAACTGATTTGAAAAAGAGAGACGGAGAGAGAGAGAGAGAGAGAGAGAGAGAGAGAGAGAGAGAGAGAGAGAGAGAGCGGTTAGTCTTTTGTTTTTTTGTTAATCAGACAGCTCATTTTGGTTAGCCTGACATAGCCCGCCCATAATACGAATGTTCATCCGTATCCATGGTCTGGGAACGGTCCTCTGGGGCGTGTTTACATCGGTAGAGAGTCTACCGGCCAATAAGCGAAGCTGAGTAGACGAGCTTTCCAATCGTTTCAAACCAGAAGTGAATGCCCTCCCCTCCGCAGTATAATCGCGTCAGGTTAAAGAACCTCCAGACCATGAATACGGATGAACAGCAGTATTATGGTCGGGCTATGTCAGGCTACATTTTGGTACCATCTCCAAATTAATTTGGTTCACAGTCAGTGTGGTCCTATGAGGGGTGGATAAAAAAAAAACAATCTTTATCTCCACCAGACATCCAGAAGAAGAGAAAAAGCGCTGTGTAGTTTTGGGTGGATGGTAGGAAAGGAAACCTACACAAAATAAAACAAATCCCAATTACACCATGACACTGCTAACTGTATTGCCATTACAGCAATTAGTGATAAAAAGACTCACAAAATAAATTGGCTCAGTGTTGCTTTAAACATAATGTCATAACTTAACTTCAACCAAGAGAAAGTGTTTTGTTTATTAAATCCAAAATCCTGGTCTTGGAAGTCAAAGAAAAAAGTGTGTGTAGGGATAAGTCTAAAAGTTTGCCATGGTTTAACGAACAAATGGACGACACTTCAAAGCGTGGTTTGACTGGGATTAATACATCAAGCTATGAACAATTTTCCAGGATTTATTTGAGTCTTAAGATATGTGGAGGATGAGTCATCTGTAACCGTACAAAACACCACCCTGTACCAAACCATCACATCTCAGTTAGTAATGAGCCTTTTCCTATACTTCACACACAGTGACCTAGAAAGACAAGAGGAAAAGCCTTTTTTTCCTATTCAAATCTTTCCTTTTAGATGTGAAATATATGGCTAATGAGAATTTTTCTATTCACCAGGATGGACTAGCGATCAGAAGAATGCAAAAAGAAAACATTCAAAACATGTCCACAAAAGACGAGCGAGCTTTTATCCTGCTTTGCAATAAAAACCTTCCCAATCATAAAAAAGCGCCTCATGTCAGCTTAGTCCTCTCCAGTATAGAATAGTAAAAAAGCAGCAGTGTGCTTGATAAGTGGCTCAACAGTGCTTTAGATATTCTAATTGACCAGATTTCTGAAGACACAAATAGCAGAGAGAGAGCGAGTGAGTGAAAGAGAGAGAGAGAGAGAGAGAGAGAGAGAGAGAGAGAGAGAGAGAGAGAGAGAGAGAGAAAGAGAGAGAGGTCTCAGCTACCAAAAATATAATTACATTCCTATCAGAGATACGCTGGAAGACAAAATATTGATCCTTGTATTGTATTGCATGAACAAAACCACCAACTTAAAAGTCAGCCTGTGGTGATTGATTATTCTGTGCTTTTGTGTCTTTGTGATGACAAGCAACTATAATCCCCCCCCCCCCTGTTTAGTTGTTGTTGGGTTTGGCTTTAATGTTGTTTTTATGGTCTACAGTACGTGTTTGAAGATGGTGCCATGGACATCTTCATCTTGCTACAGTCTGTTTAGTGTATGGTTGCCGTTTTTTTTGTTTGTTTTGTTTTGGATTAATTATAAATAATTAAATAAATCTTTATAAAATTCTCTCAGCATCTCTTTGGTCCATTTCCTGCCTCCTCACCTGTGATCAGCTCTGAACAGAGAGTGG
>JAODXP020000025.1:27196345-27198887 GCA_027497455.2 Sardinella longiceps
CAGAGAGCGCAGACCTCCACCAAGGCAATGTGGTCACAAAGCTCTTGCTTGTCCCAATATACACATTGTCCGAAAATTTCATCCAAATCCGTACAGTACTTTTCGAGTTATCCTACTGACAAATAGACAAACAAACAAACAAACAAACAGACAAACCAACGAGACTGAAAACATAAACTCCTTGGAGGAGGTAAAAAACAGCTGCAGTGTGAATTACAGACTTTGCCTGGCAGCTAGTCTTGGAAAGGACTCCCACATCCATGTTTGCCTCTTAGATCTCTAAAATATATGGCACCGTATTGCTCAATCATCATGTCATGGATTTGCTAGGGCTGTGCACAGTTGCATACCATTGCATAGTCCATTTCATCACTTATACTGCCGAGTCCACTAGGAGCCACAGAGAGAGTCTGAGCCAGGCTTTGCTGATGGCTAAAATGGGAGGGGGGGTGGGGGGCACCACATGCACACAGCACGGCCACCCGCTAGCAGTCTCGGGCTGATGGAACACACACACACACACACACACACACACACACACACACACACGCACACACAAGCACGATGGAAATATGGGAGAGGACAGGAACGCCCTGGAATAGGACATTGCACAGACACCTTGATGCAGCACGGTAGGTACCGGTTATATTTCAAGAAGTCTAAATGTTTATATGTATTGTAAATCAATTGTATACAGGCACATTCAAGACATCATTACAGTCCCTTCTGCAAACGCAAATGACTCTCTGAACAAGTTTAACAATAGTTCTGAAATGTCACAACCAATGGTTTGCAGGAATCACAACTCACAACTCATCTTGTTAAGGCAATTAAAACAGACAATGGCTCTGGCATACCAACCATTTTAAACACAAACATAACAAAATTGTTTCCATCTCCCTACCAACTTTGTTTTGTTCTTGTTAAAGAGTCTGTGCAGATGTAAGTCCAGGAGCCAAACCCAGAGAGGAAACTAAGGCCACCTCAGGTCTCCAAATGCACCGGCAAAAAAGAGGAAAATTAACCGAAACGTGCAGCTATTTCATTAAATTAAAAGGGTACATCATTTTAAGGCTTTCTCCGCTGATCAAGGTTATCGGTTTTTCAGATCCATATAGAGTCTTCTTTTATTAAATTTCACCATATTGGAGATGAAAAATATGCTTCTACACTCCCATTTTCCGCCACAAGAATTTAGAAAAGGTGTCCTTGTCTGGCACATTTTTTTTCTTTTTCTTTTAAACGTTCTCTTCTCTTCTCTACTTGTACAACAATCTTTTCTATTGAACGCAAAACACAGGCTTCTGTACACTTCAGTGAGTGGACAATGCATGATGTTTTCAGACAGACAGAAAAGAATGTTTTATTCCGTTGTCAGCGCTACACATGCTTTGGGAAGAAGACATCTAGGCATCCCATAATCTGCTCTCTCGCTGTACTACTGACAGGCAGGATCAGTGATGAGAACCAGCCTCTTCTGGAGTCTGATATGGGATGAGAGAGAAAGGCTTATTTTGAGGGAGTTTATTTTTAAGAGTGTTCAAACGCTAAATGCCAAGCAAGTTCAAAATCAGAAGGCACATATGAACACACACACACACACACACACACACACACACACACACACACACACACACACAATGCAGGGCGAGACAATCTGTGACAAGAGACCATTGCACACACACACACACACACACACACACACACACACACACACACAACATTACATAATCTGACATGTTTTGACAGAACAGATTGGGGGGATGAATAATGTTGGAACTGGACGGCTTTCAACTAATATTCTATGAGAAATCGCAAACGATAAGCGTAAAATAACAATGACGTCCAGCCCGCTGAGGTCACTTTTTCCACTGACTAAGACTAAACGAAAGCCCCACCACTGGCACCGGTTGCCTGCTGGGCGTGACTTGAGTGAGAGTGTGACCTCCCTGAACCCTGGCAGGTGTCTGCTTACTGCCGCCATTATGACTCCGGCGATGCCTGGCCTGCTGTCTAATGTCATTCACTTGAATGGATGGCCTCCATTTGCCTGACTGTAATCTCCCCAGCATACGGCACCAGGGAATCATTACAGTTTCACCACAGGGGGGGTTGTTGAAGCGGGTCGTATCAATGATCTCTGGTTTCACTGCCTGTTTCTCAGCGCTAGCTAGATACTCATCCCTATGCTCGACTCTCACATATATGTGCACTGTAAGGGAAAAGGCTGGGAATCTGAATCTGACCAATAAAATGCTCCACGATTTTTTGGATAAAGATAAAGTTGTAAATACACTTTTATTCACTGCGTTGACTTTTTTAGTGTTAAATGCAAACCTTTCAACAAACCTGCTTACGCTTCTGTTCCTATTCAAGTTCATTTAATCCTGATACAATAGCACCGCCTTAACCCTGCCCAGTAATCTCCTTTACATGTCAGAGATGGTAAAAATATATATATATCACCGTTCCGAGGTGTTTCAAAAGCTCCCATGCCTTCACTTAGTGTGTGTGTGTGTGTGTGTGTGTGTGTGTGTGTGTG
>JAODXP020000025.1:27198987-27201487 GCA_027497455.2 Sardinella longiceps
GATTTGGCTTTGTACGAGGGTACTATTATTTCCCCATATCCAGGGGGACAACCAGTTGGTGTGTCCTTGCTGCACCATGTTTCAGTTAAGATCAGAACATCTACATTGGTGATACACTTTAGGAATTCAGGGTCCCTAGTCTTAAGTCCGAAGGCTGAAGAATAGAGGCCCTGTATGTTCCAGGAACTAACAGCAAATGAGCGCATTAAAATAATCTGATTGGATCATTATGAGACTAACCTAAACAAACCATTTTTGAACAATGAAGTTAATTATACTATAGCAATCTTATGTAGACATTGATAACATTACAATACAGTAATAATGTTTTTTTTTTTTTCTCAGTTACTGAGCACCAGCCAGTAGGCTGCTGCAAAGAATACGTAGCATCTCCTTTATCTCCCCTAGCTCACTCTTCTCTGGTAAGGTGGGCTGGGAGTTGGGGGGTGGGTGGGGTTGTGGCCAGGTGCTGCTGTCGTGGGGCTGCTGCAGCAGCATAACTGTGGGGTTTTACCTGTAGCATGGCAGGTGTGGGGGTTGGGATGTTGTGTGGTGGACCCACAAAAGGATGAGCGGCCCTGAATCTGTTCTGCTTAGGCCTGACAGGTAGGTTGTGGGTGTTCTCTGGAGTGTGGGGGGCTCTGGGCCGGGGTCGTCGAGGACGTCCAACAGGTAAGTGGTGGGTGTTTCCAGGGGTATGGGGGGGTCTGGGGTGGGGCGTGGCAGGTAAGTGGTGGGTGTTTCCAGGGGCATGGGGGAGGTTGGGGTGGGCCATTGCAGGTAAGTGGTGGGCATTTCCAGGGGCGTGGGGGGCTGGGGTGGGCCATTGCAGGTAAGTGGTGGGCATTTCCAGGGGCGTGGGGGCTGGGGTGGGGCGTGGCAGGTAAGTGGTGGGTGTTTCCAGGGGCATGGGGGAGGCTGGGGTGGGCCATTGCAGGTAAGTGGTGGGCATTTCCAGGGGCGTGGGGGGGGCTGGGGTGGGCCATTGCAGGTAAGTGGTGGGCATTTCCAGGGGCGTGGGGGGGGCTGGGGTGGGCCATTGCAGGTAAGTGGTGGGCATTTCCAGGGGCGTGGGGGGGCTGGGGCAGGCCATTGCAGGTAAGTGGTGGGCATTTCCTGGAGCGTGGGGGGGTCTGGGGTGGTGCCGTGGGGGAGGTGAGTTGAGGTTGCGGCCGAGGGCAGCATCCTTGAGGGCCTTTGCAAAAGGCCTCACACCATTCTCATGGAGGTGGATACCATCGTACATGTCGCGTAGGCTGATCAAGGGATTGTGTGCAAGGTGTACATTAGGGAGGGTGGCACAACTCCTGCTGATTTCAGCGTTGATCCCATTGATGACATGCAGGGCTGTGTCATAGCGTGGAAGTAGCGTTGATATCACAATACGCGCCATCGGGAATTCTTTGCTGGCTTTCTCTGCCACTTTCTGTAGCGCCTCAGCTGTGCCGCTTTTCAATGCATGAAGATCATTTGTCCCAGTGTGTATGATGATACACTGGGGGTCACCGAGGATATTCTTCTTCAGGAGCTCTCTCTCTCTCTCTCCATCTCGCTTTCTCTGTTCAAAGTGCTGAGTTTCGAGAGGCTTGTCTTCTCCAATTTGTTTTCAATGTCTCACGTTGACATTTTTCCGGAGTGGCCTTGCTGTGGGTGCGTGGCATGGCACGCCGCTGAGCTGTGGATGTGTTAATCGCGTGGGATGAAGTGCTGAGTTTCGAGAGGCTTGTCTTCTCCAATTTGTTTTCAATGTCTCACGTTGACATTTTTCCGGAGTGGCCTTGCTGTGGGTGCGTGGCATGGCACGCCGCTGAGCTGTGGATGTGTTAATCGCGTGGGATGACAGAAATGCGCCTGTCTGTCGAAGGGGGGAGGCAGAAACATCTGCAATCCTGCTCTTATTTACTTTAAATATTACCTCTATTCAAGTGATTCAAGTGTTCTTCTTCAATGTGTCTTTTGAACGTTAATTTCAATGTACTTTTTTTGTAGCATCCTCATTTTAATGATCTATTTCTTATTCTTTACTATTTCATTTACCTTATTAAGTTTTTATAAATCACCAATAGGTCTCTCTTATATACGTGTATCTTCATTTATTTTGACGACTCACATTCTTAGTGACAACAAGCCTTTCTTGGGGTTGTTGTCAAATTCAAAGCACCTTCCTTTCTGAAAATGAAGGCTCCTCGTGTGAGGGATTTCGAAGGCACACAGGAACCTGTATATATAATAATGTAGGCACACAGGAACCTGTATATATAATAATGTTTAGTGAGGTGAGACGGCTCAGAGTAGTGGACTTGCTTTAGTGGCAGGTTGTCGCCATAGCAACCTCTTCCTCCCTAATTAAGTAACATTCACCTGTCCATCAAGAGGCGCAGGCGACCAAAGATAGGCTACATGCTCTAATGCTTGTAATCTTAAAAGGATGGACTAAATTGCCGCTCTGGCCAAAACCAACCAAGTTCACTGTAGAAGTTCATGTTGCCTTTAATGGAGG
>JAODXP020000025.1:27206487-27211487 GCA_027497455.2 Sardinella longiceps
ACACACACACACACACACACACACACACACACACACACACACACACACACATCCACTCATCCACACAGTAGCCCACAGACACACACACACACACGACGGAAACCAGACATGCTCAGTCAGGCAAACATCCTCTCATTCAAGCTCCTTGTTGTTTATTCCACAGATGTGATATATTATGACATACAGCACGAGACGAAGCGTTGCTGTGAAATATAAACTTCAGAAATACCATAACATTGGGGGCACCGTGGCTCAGTGGGCTAAGGAATGCACCATTATTCTGGGGACCTGGATTTGAGTCCAGCCCAAGGTGGTTTCCCGATCCCTCCCCATCTCTCTCACCTGCTCATTTCCTATCTAACTCTATATACTGTCCTATCTGATTAAAGTAAAAAAATATCTTAAAGGAGAGTACCGGAGTGAATTCAAGCATAGCCCTGTTGAAAGAGCTTGCTAAATGCGCTAGTTAGCGAGTGGAACAAAATAATTTGGTACAGCCCAGACCGAACGCGAACGCAGAAGCGAACAGGCTATCAATGGGACCTGACTGTTGGAAACCGAAAGTAAGATCTGAGGTTACATTGACTCAATGTAAAGTGTTTCGCGTTTGCGTTAGGTCTGTGCTGTTCGAAAATCTTTCATTTCATATTGCTGTGCAGCAGGGCTATGCTTAAACTTACTCCGGTATATTGCTTTAAAAATGAAAATACCATAACAGAGGTGAGATTTACTTGTACACCTGTCAGATGTATGCTGGTATAATTCTAAATAAGTCCTCCCATGTTTGCTGGTAATGTTTTGCAGGTGCAGTCAAACACATATACTGAGACACAACCAGCTAGCAGCAGCCGCAGTAGCTTTTCTGACAATAGTCAACTGTCAGTTGTACAATAAACATTTAACTTAAGCTCTTGAGTGTGAATGTGCCCCAGGCCTACATGACAAGTCTGAGTGTGAAGTGTGAAGCTTCAGGATTCAGGATAAACAGCACACAAACCACTCAAGAAACACACAGAGACAGAGACACACATACACACACGCACACACACACACACACACACACACACACACACACTCTCTCTAGCACTCTCTTGCTCTCTCTTACCACACACACACACACACACTCACTCTCTCTCTCTCTCTTCTTCACGCTGCCTTACAACTCAACCCACCCCACCCCCTCCCCCAATGCGCTCTATCTCTATGTGTTTCTGCTTCACACACACACACACACACACACACACACACACACACACACACACACACACACACACACACACACAATTCTGCAGTCTCACTTCTGACTAATGGTTAGGCTGACACGGGGCAGGCGGGTGTGCCAGTCGAGGTGTGACAAATCAGACGTATGGATGAGAGCACTCAGAGCCTACTGTGTGTGTGTGTGTGTGTGTGTGTGTGTGTGTGTGTGTGTGAGTGTGTGTGTGTGTGTGAGTGTGGGTTGGTGCCACTTCAAACACTCCCCATGGTAGCTCAGCACAGACTGAGAGTAGGTTAAGGTAAGGGTAAAATCATGGCAAACACATGCGCACATACACACACACACACACACACACACACACACACACACACACACACACACACACAGACACACAGCGGAGACGAGTGACTGTGACACACACGCGCACACACACATACCATCTCTTTGGCTCTGTGCCTGCAGCATAGCACAAATGCAAGTACCACAATGACACCTAACACACGCACACACGCACACACACACACACACACACACATATGCACACACACACACACACACACACACACACACACACACACACACACACACACACACACACACTCTTACCGTCTCTTTGGCTCTGTGCCCGCAGGCTTCTTATTGGGCGGCTCCATGGAGCTGGCTGCAGCACTGGGCTTCTCCGGGCGTCCCGTCCGCTCCAAGTGACTCAGACTGGGGCCTGCAGGCTGCTTGCTGCAGGGCAGAGGACAGACAGACAAGAGGCTTTGAGTATATTTACCTCCGCCAAGGAGGTTATGTTTTTGGTCGCGTAGGTTTGTCTGTTTGTTTGTTTGTCTGTTTGTCAGCAGGACATGCTGGCACAAGGAACAAGTGATTACATTTTAGTGGTGATCCGGATCACAATGGCCTTGGCGGAGGTTTGCACTCTCTGAGTGCTTCTAGTTCATAATCTAATACTGTACTCATGCTAATATGTTATTTAGTCAAAACCATGGACATTTTATGATAAATCACTAGACCACTGACTGCACAGGTACTTCACTGGGTTCCAGGCAGCTGTGAGTGTTGAGTCCACTAAGTTCTACCCTAAGTTTCTTCCGAAAATGAATTACTAGAAATAGAAAGGAGTTTTTTCTTGTCCCTGTTACTCTTGGATGCTCCTCGTTCTGTCTGTTAAGTGCCATGAGGCAAATATATTATATTTGGTGTACTACAAATAAAATGAAATTGAATTGAAACGAATTGAATTGAATTTTCCCTACAAAGGTTCCAGAATATTCCAGAATATTCACTACGTATGTCGCCAAATTCACTACCCTACATGAGGCGCTGTGTGCGCCATATGAGACTAGGCAGTAGCCCTAACTGTCCTCTATAAATGGTTATTAAATAGCTAATTAACATTATTAAGAAGTTAATTGGAAAGTTTGTGGTTTCAACCAGTCAGATCATTTAATTCCATCAGGTTTTTCCATTTTATCATTCAGCCACAACAAACTTTTAACTTTGTTAAAATTGTTAACTTACTATCTAAATAACTGTGCTGTAAAATTTCTGTTAATTACTGCTACCTAACTGTTATCTATAAACAGTTAAATAATTACTTACTGATGATAATAAGCTATTTAATAAGCCAGTTATTATAAAATGCTATCGACTAGTCTAGCTCTTTTTAGTGGTGGTGTTTTCTGAAGTGTGACATTATGTAAGAAAGAAAAAAAACAACAACTTTGAACTTGTGTGAAAAATGGCTGTCAGGAGACAGTTGGGGAAAGGGTGAGAGGCCTGTTCTAGGCACACAATTAACACTAAAACAGAACTGAAGGAATCTGTGAAAAAATATGTGTGAGAATTTCTCTTAAAACTTTAAAATAAAAACTTTCATCCAAGCAACATTAACTACGGCACATCCAAGAGGACAGAAACAAAATCCAAATAAAAGCTTAAAACTTAAAGCTTAAAACAGCATGGCTGTAATGCAATGAAAAACAGAACGGATTCGTCTGATCAAGACAGATTGAGAGGGGGGCACTTTAAAATATTCTCATTCCACGGCTCTTTATAATGCTTCAATGGATCTTCCCAATATTCTACGGTCTGATGTTTCTTGATAACTGACCGTTGCAAAGTACTGTATAACAGGCCACTGATCCGTAAGGTAACAGACTACTTCTTTTCCACCAAAGCTATTATCTATCTTAATCATTAAAATGACCATGAAAGCAATGATACCATGCTTGCAATGAACCATGCATCATTGTCATGATATACTGCCATCTTCAAGACGTAGCTGTGTAATAAGCAGGATGACATTCTGCAAGGCAGTCCTAGGCAGTCCCCTTAGAATGATTCCCGGGCCTACATAGAAAACATCACCCCACTTCTCGACATGATGACATGCCTGCACATGTAATGGGTCCAGCTTGGGACCACAACTCCTCTCTAAAGCGGTCTTGTCTCGTTACAGATATTCCATCTGACTCGGCCTTTAGAACGATTCCCAATTCGGCCTTTAGAATGATTCCCCACCACATTTCTCTACACTACATGTCTACACACGTCACTGGTCCAGCTTCATCTGCAGATATCACAGTACAGCACAGCACAGCACAGTACAGCGCAGTACACAGCAGACACAACATCAAAGCCCATCACAGATGAAGAGTGCAACATGGGAGCGCTATTGGAGGAATGCTACGCTATGCTACACTGCGCGGCTACATCACAATAACAAGGCACCAAACACCAAAGCAGAACTGTATCAGATCAGCCTGACAGAACAACACTGCATATCCTTGTATGCATGTCTCCACGGAAACTAACACACAAACGCACACACGCACGTCTGCACACACACACACACACACACACACACACACACACACACACACACACGCACACACACACACACACACACACACACACACACACACACACACACACACACACACACACACACACAGAAATGGCTTAAATGGCTGCTGGAAGACTGCCATTGCCCTTCTGGGAATGAATCAAGTCTATTTTATCTTGTCCAGTTTTGAGTAATCTTTGCTTTTCGCAGATTAGATTAATAGAATAGATACAGTATCACGATAACCTCAAGTCAATGTCACAGCATCACAGCGATATGGGAATGACAGTGTTCCAGTAAGTTGCCATCTGATGAAGGCTCCGTGCAAAACGTCATCATGACTTTTAACTATTACATTTCTATGGACTTAAATGCGGCACCTTTTCTTTATTAGTTTGGATTTAATTTTCAGTGGCCAGCACCTTGAGCGGTGTGCGGTTCAATCTCTTTCAAGTGTTCCAGTAAGTCCTCATCTCCTGTGCCACTGCAGGGTGGGTGCTTAGGGTCTGTTTAGTTGAGGTTGAAGATTGTGCACATCCCAAAAAGGTGCAAGACAAGGCTGATTGACTGTAGATTGAAAAGTCTGCACACTAAAAATCCATTTATATGCTTGTGCTATTTTAAACATGGCTTTTGTTCCACAACACAGAACTTATTTCCTATCAGAGTGTAAAGGGGTTAACAGACCGGCCACACCCCTACAGGCCAGGTACTGTATGTTAATCACCACTCAGCCTGTGTTTGTAGATAATCTGATGAAAGACAATGACTGTCGAAACGTAATCTTGCCATGGAGTAAAATAAAGACAAAAAAGGATTTTTAGTGTTCAATCTACAGTGACTTAGGTCTCCGTGCACCAGGCCAGCTATTCGGCGGTAGTACATGTGAATCCCCTCACCCAACTCCATGGACGTTCAAGACACTAG
>JAODXP020000025.1:27216487-27218987 GCA_027497455.2 Sardinella longiceps
AAATAATGGAATTTCCCTCTAGGAGGGAAGGGGGGAGACAAATCCAATTTTCCCTAAGCCAAGCACCCACTCTGTGTGATAACCACAGGGCCCTGTGTGAGTGTGTGTGTGTGTGTGTGTGTGTGTGTGTGTGTGTGTGTGTGTGTGTGTATGTGTGTGTATGTGTGTGTGTGTATGTGTGTGTGCGTGTGTATGTACATGTATGTCTGTATGTGTGTGTGCATGTGTGTGTGAGTGTGTGTGTGTGTGTGTGTGTGTGTATGTGTGTGTGTGTATGTGTGTGTGTGTGTGTGTATGTGTGTGTGTATGTATGTTGTATGTGTGTGTGTGTGTGTGTGTGTGAGTGTGTGTGTAGAGAGAGAGAGAGAGAGAGAGAGAGAGAGAGAGAGAAAGAGAGAGAGAGGAGGAGGACTCAAAAGAGAGAGAGAAGTGGACCCTGCGTCATGTGGAGCGGACGGCTCACCTGTGGTGTCCAGAGTAGCGGGCACCTTTGATGTGGCCCACACCTTTACAGCCGGGGGTGGGGCAGCCGCTCTGCTCCGACGACTCAAACATCTCCTGTGGACCTGACGCACACACACACACACACACACACACACACACACACACACACACACACACACACACACACACACACACACACACAGCACACACACACACACACAACACACACACACACACACACACACACAGAAAGAGAAAGAGTGTGTGATAAGTTTATGTCTGTTATTATGCTTTTGCAACACTGTACTACCAGTCATGCTGATGAAGCAACATTGAATTGAATTGAATTGAATTGAATTGAATTGAGTGAGTGTGAGTGCTTGTGATTGATAGATAGATAGATAGATAGATAGATAGATAGATGGATTGATAGATAGATAGATAGATAGATAGATAGATAGATAGATAGATAGATAGATAGATATGGAAATATATGACACAAAGTAGAGGAGCAAGAAAGTATCTTAAAAGAAGAGAGAGAAACTGAATAGAAAAAAGGGGGATAGAAAAAAAGGGAGGGAGGAGTGAGATATGAGATGTAACAGGGCCCAGGTAATTAACAGAGAACACAGACAGACTAGAATAGCTGGCCCACCATCTATATCCTTAATTGGCTATGAAATCAGACAGGCATATTATGTGCTCAATTCTACACGCTTAAAGTATGCAGTACATGAAGAGGGATGCAGTGGGAAAAGGAACAGGAGGAACACACAACTAGGACACAAACACACACACACACACACACACACACAGACACAGACACAGACACAGACACAGACACAGACACACACACACACACACACACACACACGACACACACACACACACACACACACACACACACACACACACACACACACACACACACACAAGCTTGCACTATCTCTGCCTTTTTCTTTTCCTTTCTTCTCTTCCGTTCCTGAAAAGCCTGGAATGTACTCAGGACCTGCCGAAAGCCTCGCTCTGCATACACAACAGCCTGCCTTGTTACCATGGCTACCGTACCGATGCGGGAGCAAGAAATTAGCAGGAAGAGGGAGGTGGCAGAGGGAAAAGTTCATTGTTCACCTTCCACCTTCACAACTGAATATATTATGATATTGGAGAAAGAGACCGACAGACAGAGAGACGGAGAGAGAGAGAGAGAGCGAGCAAGAGAGAGAGAGAGAGAGAGAGAGAGAGAGAGAGAGAGACAGACAGACAGACAGACATTCTGCTGTGTCTTGACAAAAAAAAAAAAAAAACTAATGAGAAAAGAGCAAATGGGCAGATGGACTAAATGGTGGTAAATACTGTAGAGGGAAGGAGAGAATGTGTGTGTGTGTGTGTGTGTGTGTGTGTGTGTGTGTGTGTGTGTGTGAGTGAAAGAGGGAAAGAAAAAGACTGGGGAGAAAAAGCACTCAACTCCATCAGCGATCTGTCCATCTATCTATCCATCTATCTATTTATCTATCAGTCTGTCTGTGTGTGTGTGTGTGTGTGTGTTTTTTCTCCCGCCCTGTGTAAAGAGCTCTTTGTGAGGAGGAACAGGCCCTCTCCACCTGCTCTACAATCAGACCTAATCAATGGCCAGACGTAAGCACTGTCCGCTGGCTCTCCACCAGCCCAAATACACACACCCACACACACACACACACACACACACACACACAGATAAAGATAGAGTGCCCTCTCAGAGTGCCTTGTCTCATCTGAAAGAGCCTGAGCGAGAGATGGAGAAAGAAAAAGACAGTGGAGAGAAAGAAAAAGACAGAGAAGAGAGAACATCTAATTACTGTAAGAAAGGAAACACTGACAGGGGTACTGCAGGTGGATAAAGGTAGATGGATAGAGGGAGAGAGGGAGAGAGAGAGAGAGAGAGAGAGAGAGAGAGAGAGAGAGAGAGAAAGAGAAACAGAGTTAAGGGGAACACAGAGGTGTGTGAAGGGTAATGAAAGAGTTAGGAAGCAGCTGACAGAGAGAGAGAGAGAGAGAGAGAGAGAGAGAGAGAGAG
>JAODXP020000025.1:27228987-27243987 GCA_027497455.2 Sardinella longiceps
ATGTATGTGTTAAAATGAGGAGGTGTGAGAGAGAGAGCAAGATACAGAGATAGGGAGGCAGAAAAACCGGTGATGCATTAGAACAAACACTGCCCAAGTATCTGACCATGTGCTGTATAGTGAGTTTGTGCATACATGTGTGTATATGTGCCTGTGTGTGTACTGTACTGTATGTGTATATGCATGCGTCTGTATGTGTGCATGAGTGTGCATGTGTCTATACATGGGTGCATGTGTGCATTTGTGTGTGTGTGTGTGTGTGTGTGTGTGTGTGTATTTTCATCCTTGTGTATGACATCATGCATATATATGTGGGTGAGTTGGGGCGAGCTGTGTTTTGTCCTTCAGAAAAATCAGCTCTAAATAAGACACCATGGCGTATGAATCATCCAGCCTGAAGCACACAGATCCTGGCATAATGTGCAGCTCCACCAAATGACTACTGAATGACTGAGCAATGGCAACATCACTGGACTTCATTCCATAGATTAAGTAAGGGATAATGTATTGTCCGGCGGTCATTATAGAAACACATTTCCCAAGAGGAAGAACCGGAGACCAACAGCGCTGCCGGACAGTACATTATCCCGCTTATTATATGGCTACTTGCCAACACGACAAAATAATATTTAACAGACGTCTTTTAAATTTAACTTGTTAACGTTTCATGGCTTCTGTGGATAAATATATAGTTTGCAAAGCAACTTGAACATGAAACATTCTATAGAACACAACTGATGTCCTTTCATTTTCAACGATGTTTCAATTGTTGATTTCTATGCACAGAATGATACGGAGACGTGACTCTCAAGCAAAAAACCCCCGTTGCCATTGACAGCGGTCATTATACTTTTTCAGCGGTCATTATACAAAAATGAATTGTGAATGTTGAGGAGGCCCATTTAAAGTGAATGGAGGCTCCAACAACATTCTAGACCTAGACCTAGAGACCTAGAGCTAATCACATCATTCTATACATCATGTCATGTGTGCATATCTTGAACTAATGTATGTTCTCTGTAGGATGAGATGCTGTACTATATATGGACATCTGATCTGACCTGGGGGTGTGGTCAGAGTTTTGCCGTTGTCCTGGCACCAGCCAATCGGATGGATGTAAGGGCTTGTTGCATCACACCTAGAGCCAAGACAAACAAAGTAAACAATCAATAAGAAGGGAATGCAATGCAACATTCAAATGTCATGAAATCAGAGTGCATATAAACTCTTTATAATAAGTAAATATTAAAATGTTGAATATAAATAGCAAATATTAATGAATCTACTGCATATTAAATATACAATATTGAATACAATCTCCTCCTTAAGTGTTACGAAATACATGTATGGTATTTTCACACTATTTCAATTATTTATATTATATACAGAAATCAAACTTTGTTTACAAAATCCACAGCCCCCCAAAAATGCCTGTGCACAGCGGTCAGTAGGGCTGCAATGTTTTCTGAGCGATTACACGCGCGCCCAGGCGTCCCTGGCATGTTTCTAAACACTGACGGATGCCCATGCCAGCGGACTCTCACCCCGCGCCCCTGCGCCTCCGTGGGGCATCAGATGCCCGCTGATCATGCGGGTGCACATGAGCAGCCAACTGTCCATGGGCACACACTCAGAGCAAGCACGCAATGGAGACTGTTTGTTTACTAATATGGAAGTCTGCGTCTGGTTTGCTGTGAAGCTACAGAGGCTAGTTTTCTCCAGTGGTAAGAACAGCCTCCAGAGGAATGCACTGACATGACACCAATATCATGGGTAAACTAAATGCATTGGTACAGATTTTATTTATTTATTTATTTATTATTTATTTATTTATATGGATACTCAATTAACTCAAATAATTCAATTAATTGGTCCAGGGGACTGTTTCCCAGAAGCAATTAACTAAGTTAGCAACTTTGCTGCAAATGTAATTTCTCATTTTCCAACAAACTTAGCAACTAAGTTAGCAACTCTGCTTTTGGGAAATGGATGCCAGGTAAGGAATGCCCTTGTTATCGTGACAAACCACAACATTTCATTTTCAATGCAGCCCAGGCTAGGTTAGGTAATGACCTCTGTGCACTGAGCATCTTGCCAACTTACAATGTAGTAAATAAATATTCACAGAAACAAATAAAAGGTCATGATGCAGCAACACCTCTCCACAAATAAAAAAACAAACAAATAAACATACACACTGTTTACTTGAGATTGCTGTAGAAAGACGTTCTATTCTTCCCCTCAACAAGAACATCATCACACGCTCTAGATGTTATGATGGCGGCCCTGCAATCTCTCTGTAGCTCAGGCCAAATAAGCAGCCTTTATGAATAAGCATCTTCAGAGTGACTCTCTCAGAGACAAAGCCCAGTAAGGATCTGATGCACAAGACAGCAGAGCACAATACAGCACCATGCACACAGCACTGCTCAGCACCAACCTCCTTGTCCTGACTGACTCATAATGAGATCAGCTCTCGGCTGGGCCTCCATGTGGGCCTTCTGGCCCGGGGGCGTTTACAGCTGTGGCAGATCAGACCCCACTGGCTACAGCACACAAACAACCTCCTAGCCATGACGTTAAAGATGCTATGTGCTATTTTAACTTTTTAAAGACACACAAGGCAGACCCCACCAGCTACAGCACACAAACAACCTCCTAGCCATGACGTTAAAGATGCTATGTGCTATTTTAACTTTTTTAAAGACACATTTATTGCAGTCATTTTGTGATCAGACCCCACCAGCTACAGTGCACAAACAACCTCCTAGCCATGACGTTAAAGATGCTATGTGCTATTTTAACTTTTTAAAAGACACACAAGGCATGATTTTATGCCCTTTTTAGGATCATTAATCATAGTCATTTTGTGATCAGACCCCACTAGCTACAGTGCACAAACTAAATGAAGGATCTCTCATCCGTTCCTGGTGCCTCTGCACACTTACAAACACTTGCCGTCCTGGTATGCTATGTGGTATATTAAATTATTATTACTTTTTTTTTTTTTTTCATCCAAAGATATTTGGATGTTTGGAGTCACACCAGGCATATTTGGATGTTTGGAGTCACACCAGGCAGATATGTATGCTGTTTCAAGGCAAATTTATCAGGTTAGTAGTCACTTGATGGTTAATTGGCTCATTGGTGGTAAATGAAGGATCTCAGCCCATCCTGGTGGTTCTATGCACACTTATAACACTTACAATCCTGGAATGCTACTTTATTTAGGTGTCTGCGGACCAGTGTCTTTTGGATTTATCATTTAGTGATCTAAATAACGCATCATATTATGGTCACATCCACAAGATATATCGCCATGTCTGGAGAATCAGACTCACACAGAGAATTCTATCAGCAGTCTGGCTATTATAGTTCTATGACTGCATGTAGCAGCTGAACCATCAGCTGTCAGGAGATTTATCAGCTGTCTGTCAACTGTCTATTTCTAATGGATTCATAAATGTTGTTTTAAGTGTCAGTTTTTTAATAACTCTGGAAATACTTCTTGTGGAAACCAAACACATACTCTCTCTCTCTCTCTCTCTCTCTCTCTCTCTCTCTCTAACCAACACAAACACTCACCTATTCAGAAACACCAAGGTATATACAGGAATCCTGGTGCTGAATTTACTACCATTTACTACCTTTTTTCCTACCTTTTACAATATTTTTACTACCTCCAAACATCTAGCAGCGCACTTTTTTTTTCTTTGGGGGCGGTGGCATCCTAAATATTCCGACAATTTTGGTACGATCAGTGATCCAGAACACAATCTGGAATTTATGTTGTGTCTTTGTCCACATTGCCTTGGCGCAGGTCTGCGCTCTCTCAGTGCTTTTCTAGTTTGTCAATATTAGGCTATGCCGCCAAAGTTTGAAAACCCACAATGATTCTTTCTGGTTACAGTACATACAGTAGAAGTAGATACCCTAAATTACAGGAGCCTGGATAGGATCCCCCCACCCCTCTCTCTTTCCTTATGCAACCTACTGTACAAATTCAGGGACACTTCATGACAAAAATGCAACTAAAATCTGAAATATCTATTTTTGCTTTAGTCCAGTGGTTCTCAAACTTTTTTAGCTCAAGGCACCCCTTCAACATTTTTTGCATTCACAGCACCCCTATATTACTGTAAATTCTTGCTTATGATACAGCTTACTTGTGTCAGGACACCGTATTAGGCTATACTTCCATCATCATCTTCACTTTAACTTTCAGGATCATATATATTATTGTTCTGAATATGTTTATTATTTACCTTTATCTTTATCACTCATGTGCACATATAAGGTTACACGGGGCTCATCATAAGAGAACAGGATTGGGTGAGAGCCGTCTGGCCTTTCCCCATTCAATTTCTCATGAGTCCTATGCGCAATTCAGCGCACAGGCAGGCGCATGCTGACAATAGCTTCAGTGATCTTTCCACATTTCTTTGAAATACTCAAAATCACTGTATGTTTGAAACACTTTAAAAAAATCATTACTGACGTGCTATTTGGCTATATTTTCTTAAATCTAGCCTCATTCATGGCACTGGTGATTTGCAAAGTCAAGCTAGCTAGCATAAATGACGGTTCATTTGAAAACGTTTTGATCCTTACGGGGCTTTGACGGATAATGTAGCCGAAATGTATGGCATCGAGGCAAAGACTAGTGAGCGGATATGAAAATATGAAGGCTATGCCTCAAAAGACAGAGTGGAAGTAATTTAGACATCTAAATGGAAACTTTTTAACAGATGACAGACAAATTCTACATCAAAATTTTAAATATTTTGCGGCTCCCCTCTTGCGCTTCGGCAGAACGGTTTGACAATAAATAGGCTGTAGGGGTTTAGCGAAAGCGATAGATAGTCTCGATGGATATTCTCATCCGCAATGACCTGCTTCACCCACTGTCTCTGGTGCAACATTTATCCTCATGGGTGTTTTAAGTCCTTAATGACGTGACAGACAACAAAAAAGGGGCGACAGTTTCACTCACAGCCTTTTACCTCAAGTCGTCTAATCTTCATAGCCTTCGTTACTGTTCCTTTATTTGAAATTAACTAATAGCGAACTTGCGAAGAGATCTGGCAGGTAGCCTACCCAGATTGATTGAGCGCGCGTGAGGTAGGCAGGCGTGACATCATCTGCAGCTTATCACTCAGGTTCCACTCGCAACGCAAAATAATACAGTAGGCTAAGTCCACAGAAGTTTAGTAATTTAAGGAGTTAGGATGGATGTAAGTTAAACAAATTGAAAAATTCATAGCGTCATTTGGATGGGGGCTCAAAAATTTACTACCTCGTCAGATGACGCTTCTTACTTTTTACTACTTTTTACTGGCCTTAATTTGACCTAATTTCATTTACTACCTTTTACAACTTTTTACAAACCCGCGGACACCCTGAACACACACACACACACACACACACACACACACACACACACACACACACACACACACACACAGAGTGACATATGCAGACACATAAACAACATATTCAGACAGAAAAAGACAGAGACAGATAGACAGAAAGAAAGAAAGAAAGAAAGAAAGAAAGAAAGAGAGAGAGGGAGAGAGAGAGAGAGAGAGAAAGAGAGATGTATGACATGACAGATAGGAAATGTATAAGTGACAAAGACATGAAAGGTGTTGTCAGAGCAGAGAGGCAGCAGTTCATAAAAAGGAAAACAGTCAGGATGACAGAGAGAAAGAGACAGAGGGACAGAAAGGGAGAGTGAAAGTGAGAGAGAGAAAGAGGGAGAGAGAGAGAGAGAGAGAGAGAGAGAGAGAGAGAGAGAGAGAGAGAGAGAGAGAGAGAGAGCAGCAACATCATGAGAGTGAGAGACAGACAGAGAGAGAGAGACGGGAGAGAGAGAGAGAGAGAGAGAGAGAGAGAGAGAGAGAGAGAGAGAGAGAGGGAGAGAGAGATTCTCCTTAGGGAACAGTTCCTCTTTGTCATTTATTGATGATCATTCATAATTCAGATAGAGCACAGCACTCAGAGTCCACCAGCCCTCACACTCACTCCCCTACAGCTGCTACTGAGAGAGAGAGAGCTACACTGCCCAGGGAATACACACACACACACACACACACACACACACACACACACACACACACACACACACACACACACACACACACACACACACTCACACACTTCCACGCCCACTCCTACATGACCTCTCTCACACACACACAAACACACACACATGCTATAATACACACACACACACACACACACACACACTTTAACAAACACACACTTCCACGCCCACTCCTACATGACCTCTCTCACACACACAAACACACACACATGCTATAATACATAAAGGGACTTGGAGACCGTACAACTTTTATGTTTGGCAAGGAGCTGAAATAACAGAACTGGGTCACAGACACACATGATGGCATGCTGCACATACTAAATGAATAGAAGGGTCACTTCTGACAGGCAGTGCCTCTCTGCCTCCCTTATTGGTGTTACAGCACCACCTAGTGGCACTTAGGCCTCAATAAGGAATATTATACTCCTCCTGTCACCTACTGTTAGACCCTATGCATACACACTGATCATCATAAGGCTTCCAACACCCAGCAGACACTGATGCCAATGTGAAAATAAGTGAATAAAGGGAGCCTCAAGAGCGCGCACACACACACACACACACACACACACACACACACACACACACACACACACACACACACACACACACACACAGACACACACACACACACACACACACACACACACACACACACACACACACACACAAATACAACACACACACACACACACACACACACACACACACACACACACACACACACACACACACACACAAACACACTCACACACAAAGACACACAACACACACACACACACACACACACACACACACACACACACACACACACACACACACACAAGCAAATAGAAGCTTGTCCACACTGTACCAGTAGTCGTAACTCTCATCCCAGTTGTCAAAGTGGACGAGGAAGCGACTGTCCACCATGTCTGCCACCGTGGCTACACAGATGAAGGAGGGGTTCTTCTTATCCACGGCCTCTAGCTTCATCCCCACTCTGAAGCCCTGAGGCGTCACCGTCTGTGTGTGTGTGTGTGTGTGTGTGTGTGTGTGTGTGTGTGTGTGTGAGAGAGTGAGTGAGAGAGAGAGAGAGAGAGAAACTCAATGATGACCATACACATACACACAAAAAAAACCCACCAAAAATGTGAATAAATATCCCACATCTTTAGAATGAAAACTTCAGCCTGATTGGCGCACGGGAGA
The DNA here is from genome assembly GCA_027497455.2 of Sardinella longiceps. NCBI lineage: Eukaryota > Metazoa > Chordata > Actinopteri > Clupeiformes > Clupeidae > Sardinella > Sardinella longiceps. The sequence goes on from JAODXP020000025.1 coordinate 27,236,285, forward strand.
CCCGTTCACTTGTTGTTTACTGAAGCTAAAATACGGCTGTTAAATAAATCCAATGATACAGTTGAGGCTTTTTGTTTCGGCAAATATGGTTTAATGTCAGTCTTTTTTGATCTGCAGATAAATACCATCAGTTAGAGCAGGGAAATGTAATTCAATTTCACGGATGTTTTATGACACAAATACAATATCGCACAGTCTGTGGCACCTAATACCAGAGTGAAATCATTTTACTGGACAATATAAAAGTCAACACTTATCAAGTCACCCATGTAGTTCCTTATAGTGATCCCTGTTCATCTCAAACACTACAGACAACATCCAGACAGACTTATACAGTAGTAGCCTATATTGGAACAGATGCGCTGCTGGCCTGGTTGATAACATCTAACTTCAGTGTGTGTGTGTGTGTGTGTGTGTGTGTGTGTGTGTGTGTGTGTGTGTGTGTGTGTGTGTTGTGTGGCTTTACCGTGTTCTGGTTCTCAAACAGTGCTTTGGGGGCAGCCTGGGCCTTGTTCTGCTTTATGTAGGACGACCAGCTGAACTCCTCATCCTTCAAGCCTGAGGAGAGAGAGAGAGAGAGAGAGAGAGAGAGAGAGAGAGAGAGAGAGAGAGAGAGAGAGAGAGAGAGATGATAAAAATGAGTGTTTGTACAAATAATCAATCAGCTTGTACCTACACTGTAGAATACAACACAGGTTTTTTTTTCTAATCAATTTCTCAGAATTATACACCAACCACAAAGATAACAAGCACAATCTTTGAGAAGGTCTATGTGCAATGCAAGAGAATTGATTTTAAAAATATACACATTAGTGAAAGTTTCCAGGGATGAGTGCTAATTTAAGTGTTAATACCCAGACATTATTGTTCAGCGATTTCAATGCAAACAAAAAGTGAATTAAAATTCTCTGCAGGCTGAGTGGGTGTAATGCCGTTTATAACACCCTTCAAATATCTAATCTGGATATTTATGCTCAGACACAATCCTGAATTACCATTAAATGGTTGCGATAATTCAGACTTAACACTAACAGCTACGCTGCCATTATAGTCATCTGGAGAGCAATTTGAAAAAGCCCTTGGCACCAGGTCACCGACTGACTAATGTGCCTATAAGACTTCTAGCTGCCGCACTACCAGCAAAGAACACCAGAGGGAGCTTCAGACACCTCACCACATCCATTAGCTTTAATTATTTTTCATAGGACCAAACAAACAAACAAACAAAAACAGTGCAATTATCATGTTTAAAAGCAAATGTGGCAGATTTGTTTCCAGCAGCTGGTCAGTGCAATAGTTGAAACAGATGAGGACTGCTGGCGAGGCATGCTGATTCTGCCGGAGCTTTTTAAAGTCCTTCCACTCGTGGGGCACGGCATGTGGGATGGGTGACAGCTGAGGCCTTTGGAATGCATGGCCTGTGCTTTTGCCTCTTGTTGTGTGTCGCCATCCACGCTTCCTCTCAAGCGACGCGACCAGGTTACATTACGTTTGACTACCACACACATTCATGTTTTGCTACTGCCAGAAATGGCTGTTTAATTGTGTATGTGTGTGTGTGTGTGTGTGTGTGTGTGTGTGTGTGTGTGTGTGTGTGTGTGTGTGTGTGTGTGTGTGAGTGTGTGTGTGTGTGTGTGTGTGTGTGTGTATGTGTGTGTGTGTGTTTGTGCGGCTTTTGCCTCTAACAGCACTTTCCAGGCAACACAGTATAAAAGGCACTACCTAAACCCTAACCCTATATCCCTCAACCCTCATCCTAACCTTAAATTTGGGGGGCTAATGCCTTCAAGGCAGCAGTGCTTGGAAGCCACCGTTGAGGGCAAAAATGTGAATGTGTTTGTTTGGGTATGTGTACAGTATGTGTGTATGTGTGTGTGTGTGCGTGAGGCCACAACTCCAATCTCTTTACACAGTCCATGTAGTTCTTTCTGTCGGGGGGTGTGTATGTGTGCGTGGGGCGGGGGGTGTAGTGTGCTGGTGTGTGTGTGTGTGGGGCGGGGGGTGAAGTGTGCTGTGTGTGTGTGTGTGTGTGTGTGTGTGTGTGTGTGTGTGTGTGTGTGTGTGTGTGTGTGTGTGTGTGTGTGTGTGTGTATGTGTGTGGGCTGGGGGATGAAGTGTGCTGGTGTGGGTGGGTGTTTTAAATGCTCAGTTCTTACCTTTGGGTGGGTGCAGCTTGTGGCCGGTCTTCTCACACCAGCCCACGGGGTGGATATCTGGGGAGTTGGAGTTTACCCAGAAGTCATAGCAGTCGGAGTACTTGTCAAAGTGCAGTCTGATGCGGTGGCCTGATACCTGTGGGAGGAAGACAAGTTGTGTTTCAGATCAATGATGCTCACTTACTCCTCTTGCAAACTTGCTTGATTAAATAGCAGAGATGTTATTTTCGAACATCCTGAAGCCTACCAATTCTATTGTGATCATTTATATGATTGTATGATGTGACTGTGATTTCTTTTGTGATTTTGGCTTTTCTTGCTTTATTCAGTTAGTGTAGAATTCTTGCACACCTCCTTTTGTCAGCTGCGTCGGAGTGGAACCCCTGGGTCACTAACGTTAAAGAAAAAGAAAGCTCCCGCACACTGTTCACATTTGCAAGGTTTACTGCGACGTTTCGGTCTACTGACCTTCTTCAAGCAATTCGACTGTTGAATTGCTTGAAGAATGTCAGTAGACCGAAATGTCACAGTAAACCTTGCAAATGTGAACAGTGTGCGGGAGCTTTCTAATTCTTGCTTTATTACATCGCAAAATTACAATATTTATTTTTTTCAGCAAAATAAAATCCTGTATACAGTCCTGTCAATCTTTATCCTCAAGCCTTAATCTTTAACCTGAAATTGTGTCACTGTTTGTCCAGTCCGTCACTCCATTATAAAATCCCTGATATATACCACAACAAAGATGGCAACCGTTCTTAGGAGACACTTGACAGCAACAAATGATAATTGACAGCCAGCCAATCTTGAATAGCTAGTGTCCTTTTCCTCTAGAGTGAAGGGCAGAGTGCTTCTGTCTTCAGGTCTCTCCCTTCACACAAAGCCTGACAGGTGTCAAGCTGTCACTCACTCACCTCGGCCACTGTCAGCACGCAGTACATGGATGGGTGCTCAGGGTCCACGCCCTCCAGCTTCATCCCAACCCGGAAGCCATTCTTGCTCTGGGGGAGAGACTGATGCTGTGGACACACAGAGAGAGAGAGAGAGAGAGAGAGAGAGAGAGAGAGAGAGAGAGAGAGAGAGAGAGAGAGAGACAGACAGACAGACAGACAGACAGAGAGAAAGAGAGAGAGGGCACACACACACATAGACAGATAACGGACAGACGACACACACACACACACACACACACACACACACACACACACACACAGACAGGTGATGGACAGACATACAGACAGACAGACAGACAGACACACACACACACACACACACACACACACACACACACAATGACAGACAGGCACACACGCACGTAGACAGATGACGGACAGACAACAGACAGACACAGGCACAGACACACACACACACACACACACACATACACACAAAGACACACACGCTCCATTAGGTTCTTGATCTCATCGTCGTTAGCCAAATAACTCTGCATTACTTCACATTAACGCTTCTAGTCAGTATACTGGTGGAAGTAGAGCAGACGCTCAGAGGGCACAGAAGGGCATTTTCATGCGCATAAGAAAAAAACGACTAAAAAAAAAGAAGCTAATTGTAACGCTAAGGGCTAAGACATAAAGTGCCTCACAGGGAGAGCAGGTTAGAGGCATAGCCTACTGTGAGGGGCAGGAGCTATTATGGCTTTAGCTAGCCCTTGTGAATAAAGATCAAACAATAGAGATGAAGAGTAAACAGTGGAAGGCTTGTACTTGCTCACTAACCCTCTAAGCAGTGTCAACACATTCTGTTTAATTAGCCAAGACAATCAGAGGAGAGAGAGAGAGTCATGGAGTTATTTGTCCAGGGGGAAGGTGTTACCTCTTTAAACAGTTTGCTGGGGGCTGCGATGGCCTTTTCCTGCTCCAAATATGAAGCCCAGCACCAAGACTTCTTTTTGCCTCCGTAAGGAACCGCTAGTAGGAAAGAAAAACACGACAACAACAACAACAGTCTTAAGACTTGAGAAAGGCCACAGGCTGAGACGCTGTCTCCTTCAATAAACCGTGGAAGAGCAACAAGCAAAAGTGTGCAGTCTCTAGTTTTATTCAATTGTTGCTACCGTGCCAGTACCTCGCTAAATTTATTTGGTGTGTGCCAACTTTCCTTTGCAAAAAAAAAAAAAAAAACACTTCAAATAGTTTTCATTTTAGGATAGATTTAGAGCACAAGGTCCCTTCATAGCCAGCACAAATGTTATTACTGTATGTTCACATATGTGTGTTTCTATGTAAATGTATGTAAATAAATGCATTTATTTGCCTATACAGTATGTGTGCAAGTGCCGATTCAAACAACGCTAAGCCCGCCCAATGACACCCTGTCCCGATAGGTGTGCTGTGTTTGGCTAAAAACCCCTGATGTCTGAGATGCATACCTAGAGCCGTTGTGAGTGGATAGATAGTTTAGACACCACCGATGTGGTGTTAGAGTTCTAGGCTAGATGATCTCAACGTTGAGTATAAAAGCTACCCCATTGGCCGAAAAGCCTATGACAGGGAGGCTACATTCGATGCGATAAGTCAAAGGCTTATCCACTGACGCAATTAGCTTCCATTATAAACAATGAAAGTGGCTCCACCATGACCAAACATTCTACAAAGAGCCAACATTCTAAATTTTATTCACCATTCACTTCAATGTATTTTTGATGGAACTTCACTTAAAGTGGCAACTTCAGTCATTTTCAACAAGAGCTTTATTGCTCAAGTTACTTCAGACTTCAGCCAATACTGAAGACACAATGACATTTTGGTCCAACCATATAGGTTTCCATAATCACAAACAATTAGCCCATGGGAGCGGAATTTTGAACATCTTAACATACTGCACAAATGTCACCAGAAACACTAGTAAACATCACACAGACACTTTGACAACACACTTACAGTCATCTACAAATAAGCAAGTGATTTACACTGTGTGTTTATGCAAGCAGCTAAACATTGTTTGTTTACAAAACAGGTTTAACACTGCATAAAACACAATTTTAACCACTTTGTTAGACAATATGTTGTCATAAACACTACATTGTGTGATTGTAATGTGTCTGATGATGATACATAGGATTTTAGAGTGATATTTGCGAGCATATTTGAGATGCTGAGAAACAGCAGTTTAAGTAAACAATCTGCACCCAGTGAGTTAACTGTCAGAGCTTATTCTCTGTTCAAGGAAACCTATATGGTTGGACCAAAATGTCTGTGCGTCTTCAGTATTGGCTAATCTCAAGGAGCTTGAGCAATAGAGCTCTTGTTGAAATTGACTGAAGTTGCCCTTTAACACTTAACTTAAAGGAATGCACCGGAGTGAATTCAAGCATAGCCCTGCTGCACGAGCCTTCTAACAGCAGTATATTTCGCCTGAAATGAAAGAATTTCGAACAGCATAGACCTAATGCAAACGCGAAACACTTTACATTGAGTCAATGTAACCTCAGATCTTACTTTCGGTTTCCAATAATCAGGTCCCATTGATTCAGTGTAAAGTGCCTGTTCGCTTCTGCGTTCGCGTTCAGTCTATGCTGTACTAAATTATTTTGTTCCACTCGCTAACTAGCACATTTAGCAAGCTCTTTCAACAGGGCTATGCTTGAATTCACTCCGGTATTTTCCTTTAACGTATCGCAGCAGTGTAGCCCTAGGGTGAGGCTCTAGAAGCCCCAGTCCCACGGGTGCCCACGTGAGCGGGCCAAGTGTCTCTCCCTCTCCCCAAACTCACTGTGTCTGAGCAGCGCTGCGTCGCCCCTCCGTTTCCTGCGCCCTCTGGGCGCCCCACGGGTCGACTTCCTGCTGTCCTTCTCTTCCTGTTTGGAACGGCAAACAAAGGCTGTTTAAATGACTGCACTTAAATAGGTATGCCAAACACACACACACACACACACACACACACACACACACACACACATACATATTCATACACACATACCCATGCACACAATAACAAATATGGAGGTCTGCAGAGAAAACATATTTCAAAACCATATGCTGCAGTGGAGCGTTGTTTAAACATAAATCTCAACAGCCATTGTTCAGTATTCATCTAACCGGCGGCAGAGCAAAACAATAACCCACAGATTTATTCTGTGTTGACCACACACACAGTAAACAAACTATCAGCTGCATGCTGCCCCCTTTACAATCTACTTTCATTCAGTGACTATAGTGGGCAAGCACAAATACGCTTTAATAATAATAATGGGCCAGCAGAAATAATTATGCCTTTTGCAAAGTAACACAAGAATGATAAGTAGCCATTAACCTCTTCAAATCACACATAATTACATTTGCATTCAATCTCCCTCTTCTTTTAGACAAAGCTTTTCAGACCAGTGTTCTAATGCAACAGCAAAAGAAGGATCAGATTGGGAAATTGTGTTGTTATGCATGTCAACCAAACTGCAAGATGGCTTCCGGCGCTAGTCAACAGATGATGAGTAAACTACAGCAACGGGCAGGTTTTCATTCCTTTGGAAGTGTATAGGCTGTCATTGTGTCCATCATATAGTAAAAGTATGTTATTATACTATCCAGGTCTATCCAAGCTCATGGAGAGAGAGAGAGAGAGAGAGAGAGAGAGAGAGAGAGAGAGAGAGAGAGAGAGAGAGAGAGAGAAACCTTCATCTAGAATGGTGACACATTTCTAATGGCCCAGCGGAAGCTTTAACCAGTGCTATGCTCCATATTCTAAAAGCAGCCGAGAATTCCCACAGGCTTTTGCAATGGTGGGGGAGGGAGGTGTGTGTGTGTGTGTGTGTGTGTGTGTGTGTGTGTGTGTGTGTGTGTGTGTGTGTGTGTGTGTATGAAAGAGAGGCAGAGAGAAAGAAGAAGAAAGAAGAAAGGACAGGAGGATGAAAGACGAGACGGCGAGCAGAAGAAGAAGAAGAACAGGATAAAATTAGGGAGGGAGAAGGGAGAAGAGAAGAACACTCACGTAGTCCTCGTCATCATCATCGGGTACGTCCATCATCACGCTGTCCGTCTCTTCTGGAACTTTCTCTGGCTGGAGGGGTCTCTTCCGGGTGACCGCGGTCACCTCTCCGTTAGTCTTAGTGTCTTTCTTCAGATTCCACTCTCTAAAGGTTACAACAGGAGAAAAAGAGCTTTTTACTAAGGAGTGGATGATGGTGGTGGCATAGCAAGTAAAAAAAAAGGCGATTTTTTAATCTCAATTTGTTCTTAATTTCATTACACAGACCTGTAGTACACTACAACTGCAAATTTTAAGATGTATTATGTCATAAAGATAAGGATTACCTAGTTAGACAGTACTACTTCCATCAAATCCAAAGATAAACAACGAAAAACTAATAAACTAAATCGCACATAAATGGCCTTCCAAACATTTCAAATGTTACAAATCCGGCAGAGAAAGCGCAAAGAGTTCCTAGATCAGCTGATCTTCTATCAACAACCTTGCACTTTTAAAGTGGCTAAACTGCACTGGTTCCTCTGATTTTATCCATTTCTTTTTTTTACGTTCAATGTTCAAACACCAGCTCTCAAGGACTATGAACTGAAGTCTCTCACTTGACTA
>JAODXP020000025.1:27248987-27281487 GCA_027497455.2 Sardinella longiceps
TGTAGCAAATAACGGCTTAATAATGTTATGGCTGTATTTTCTAGTCGTTGGAAGTCCAACAAAGTCCAATTCTCACCCTGCCCTCTGTCAGCAACAGTGAGGTAATATCAGTGAAAATTTTGGCAGATGGGTATGACAAACCTTCAGCTCACTTCCAGGCAACGTTCCCACTCCATCTTTCCAATCCATGGCTCCATAAACGTCAAAATCAGGAGTGGCCGGATTCATGGCTGCCTCCTCCATGAGAAATTGTACGATATCTACAAGAATAATAGCCTTCATTTTATTCCATTTCAGGCAGAGCAACACTTTTTAAACATTCATTTCTACCAGTAAATCATAAAAATATAAAAACATCATAAAAACTTGAATTTGATGAGTATCATTTTTGTATTTTTGAAAAAGCCTATTATTACTGTAAACAACAGCCCCTAGTTTATCAGACAAGTGATCCTGATTTCAGAAGTTACAATGAACATTTAAAAATACCGGAAAAATATGTGGTCACGTTTGGCTTTTACCTAACCAAAGGCTTCACAACCACCTCACTAGTTTGGGCTTGAGATGAGGCCTAGTCAACTGTACAATATATCATCCTCTCTTTGCACCGCTAGAGGTCTCTGCTGTCTACATTTGAACGACTGCGCTGGAAACTTTCAAGACCCTATTCAACAATGAAATCACTAAGCAAAAAATGGAGACGAGAAATTCGCACGTATTTTGAGGAGATTTTCACTAAATAAATAAGTAATCTAGTCCCTTCTCTGTTAATAAACGCATTCCTAGGTATTTTAATAACTTGTATCAATTTATGATTACGTATTGCGCGTGTTATTTGCTTGTCAGCCCATAAAATTAGGCTAAGTGCAGGCATCTGGGCAGTAACATTAACAGTGCAAATCGTGGATAATCTATTCATCAAATATGCGCCTGAAACTAAGTTCATTCTGACAAGAACAGTTGATTTCTTCCCTTAAACTACATGACATCCATCCCGATCGCTATGCTTCATCGTTAAAAATAATTTGCCCGGCTACATAAATAGTTTGGAATAATTATAATGTAATATGTGTGATGTAATAAATTACCAGCCCGTTTGACTTAGGGGGATGATATGTTAACATAAATTTGAATTTTCAGTTGGCTGGCTTTGTTTGTTTTGCCTTTTAATAATATTTATTTCGAGCTCTATTCCTCAAATACTTTTTTATAACGAGTGGGGCGAAATGATTCAATACGACCCAACCTGTGCGGTTTTCTTTGTATTAGAAAAACTAGGTGTGCTACCAGCATTAAGAAGCGATCCCCATGCAATCCACGAATAACGCATTGTATCAGATATAAACACTTTTCTTTGGTCTCATACTATTTAATGTGTTTTAAAGGCAGTTTCCCAAAATGGCGGAGCTGGAATATAGTCTATATAATTCTCACCCACAGGCCCGCAGACTCGTTGCATTATAGCAGAAATAATAATTTAAGTGTCAAAAAATCTCTATGGAAGAAAATGGTGATAGATATATTTTCGTCTCGCTCGTTTGACTAGCGCCCAGTTCCTGACGCTTCCAGCCATACGAGGGAATGCACTAAAGCTTGCATTATTCTTGAAAGAGTAGAAAATATCATTTAGTACGCGTCTGCAAGACACAATAAATGTACAACGTAACGTTTTCTATCGATTGATGTAATTTTCGACGCTACTTTTACAGTCGTTTAAAAGAGTAATTCATTTCATGCACTATCACATTGAAGCTCTTCCTGGCTGAAATTATTGATGACACGTCCAGTCGTTTTGTACTTTATTGCTAAGTTTTAGTCTAATTCTGCCGCAATAAACCTCTACCGAAAGTAAAGTACAACCTATCGCGGTTTATTATAATGCGTAATTTGCCGCCTAAACAGTTTTATTCTATGATACAATTGTTTTAATTTGTGTGTTTCTTACCCAAATTCTCCCACGAGTACTGACAAATTGCTCAGGCAGCAGTCAGTGCGCATGAGCGAAAGGCTGTGCGAGTGCTTGCAGTGTTGCCCTAGCTTCATACGAGAACACATGATGCCAATATCGAAAGTTTTGGCCGGGCAAATTCCAAAAATAATTCACATCTTAAACTATAGGTTATCCGGAAGGTAAACCATTGAAAACCCTAAGCAATGTCCACGATATACGTCAGAGTGGCAGGCTACCTCGATATTGCTTCAATAAAACAACATGAATGCCATCTGTTACTAAAAATAATATCCAACGCACAAGCTAGTCTGTGAAATATGACAAATAGTTGAATTAAGGGAAAGAGTAAAGTCATGGAACGCGCAGTTACATTTAGTAGTCACTCCTTGAACACGACCTTGCTTATTTTCGGTTTTAATAGGCTATTAGCAGCTATGTTTTCATCGCAGAACAACAACCAATACTTGGTGTAAGCTAATTGGCGTGTGGGTTTTGGTAAATATGCATTATATCAATGCGTAAGATTATATATTTTTTATAAGTGGTTATAGTTCCGCATTTACAGTAAACATCAGGCTTTACGCAATGCAATAAGAGGATGAAGCAGAACTTTTGTCGCGCATGATCACTGCCTATTTTGAGGTCCTTGTTCGTCTCAGAGAGAAGTTAGACATATGCCCTTGGAAAGAGTAGGCTATATTTCTATAACCCAATCGGAAGAAAAATGGCTGTAGTCTGCGTTTTCGCACGCTTGTGGTCTTTTGTTAGACGGTGCTGGTAGCTGTGTGCATTGTGGCTACAGGCAAGACATGCGTCTGCTTATGCACCATCAAACTATTATGTAGTTTATTGATGAGGAGCATGAATATGATAAAAATAGCTTTTCTTTGCTCGACAAGGTGCTTTCAGCATTGTAAGAGCAATTGTGCAGCATAGTCCCCAAAAAGCATATTTGCATGTGGACATAGCCTTCCATCATAGTAGCCTAACTATTGATTCAGTTGTAGTTGTCTTATTTGTTGTCAAATTGTTTACAAACTTCATAAACTACATGGGTTTAACTTGCTCCTAGTTGTGTAGTAAGTCAAATAGATGTCAACATGATGTGGATCTGCTGTTTTCACTGTGAATGGTGAAACTAAACATTCACTTGTTTAGAATGATAAGCTGCAGCTCATTCCCTGGTCCAAGGTTTATAGTTGGACCCCATCAACATGGGCTCTTGTTTTTCCCTAATGGAACTAGGAGGGCCCAACAACCTACAGATTGTGTTGTCATTGATTCCACTCAGTAAATATGCAATCTGTGTTCTTACTCCCTCAATTAGACCTGCCAGTTTCTATCAGAGGCAATGACACAGAGATGGTTGAGTTTAGATTTGTTGTAATACAATTTTCAAGTGATATTTGTATATCTTTGGACTGTTTGTGTCCTCATTCAGCAATTTATCTGTGATTTACCTCTAAAGTATTGCCGGAGTTTTCTTGACATCATGTTTAGTTTAGTTTTTATGACTCTTATCAGTTCTCTTGATGGAGCGTACTAGCCTGACATAGCCCGACCATAATACTGCTGTTCATCCGTATTCATGGTCTGGAGGTTCTTTAACCTGACATAGCCCGACCATAATACTGCTGTTCATCCGTATTCATGGTCTGGAGCAGGGGTCGGGAACCTTTTTGGCTGAGAGAGCCATTAATGGGACATATTTTGAAATTTATTTCCGTGAGAGCCATACAATATACAGGCATGTCTTTTATTCATTCATTTATCTTATCTTTATTCGAAAAGTAATCAAAAAGTATAGAAAAAGAGTGTTTTGGCATACTCCTCATCTGTGAATGGCTTTCCATTTCTCACAATTGCTATTTAAGTCACATTGGACTGAAATAGATAGATGAATGGATTGAAATAGGCCTACATGAGAATGTTTTACATTTTCAACGTTATCATTCTTTTATAAAAGATTTGTATTTGAGCCAGATGCAACCATCAAAAGAGCCACATCTGGCTCCTGAGCCATAGGTTCCCTACCCCTGGTCTGGAGGTTCTTTAACCTGACGCGATTATACTGCGGGGGGAGGGCATCCACTTCTGGTTTGAAACAATTGGACAGCTCGTCAAATCAGCTTCGCTTATTGGCCGGTAGACTCTCTACCGATGTAAACACGCCCCAGAAGACCGTTCCCAGACCATGGATACGGATGAACATTCGTATTTTGGGCGGGCTATGTCAGGCTAGGAGCATACCTCACTCTCCTGTAACACAGAACCATGTTCTATTATATAAATATTTCTAAAAGGTATGAATGTTCATTTTTTTAAATGGTATAGCACAGGTTGCCTGGAGACTCCATTTCTTCTCTCCATTTTCAGTCAGGCCAATCTGTTTTGCAGTATTTCTGCTTCAGACTTTATTTATTTTATTTCTATGCGTTTTAAAGAGAATTAGGTACAGTTATTATGGGTTGTCGTGTAGTTCAAACATGGAATGTCTGCATAAAGTATATTCACTGACAGTGTAACTGCCTGATAACATACGCATAACACACAATAGACATCAGAAAACCTACAGTATAAGCGGCGCTGCAGTGATTTTATTCTTTAGAAGCTCTGGTGGTGCAGGCTTTGAGCTAAATGAGAGGATTACAATATGTATGCCAGAGAGCTCAACCTGCTTCACCATTGAATCTTACTTTTTCCCTGTCTAATGTATGCTGCATCAGACTCCGGCCTACAGTAGCCTATATAGGCCAGGGGTGTCAAACATACAGTAAGGCTCAGGGGCTGGATGCGGCCCTTTACATCATTTCATACGCCCCGGTTCAAAAAGCTTGAAAAGAATTGTAGGTACTGTATGTGGTCTGTTTGAAAATAGTTTTTGCAATGCAAAAAAATGGATTGTGTCACGTTTCCACAACACTATCCTTCCTGGCAACTCTCAATGAGGTGCATCATGGACCGGCTTGCCAACAGGAAAGGAATACAAAATGATGTGGTGGCACATTAGGACGATCAGATCAGACGTGATGGGGTGATGATCAGAAACGTGTTTTTATTCTGTTTTGTTTTTTTTTTCACCTAAGTTTCTTGTTGCGCATGTAAAACTGGTATGGCGGCCCTCTGAGGAAAATCCTGATGCACATGTGGCCCTCAATAAAAATGAGTCTGACACCCCTGATATACTGTAGGCCTTCCTGTTTCAGATTCTTTGGAGAACATCTGTCTCCTTGGTATAGCAGCCCTGTCCTCACTGACTTGATTGAGACATGAGGCTTGCCCCATTCCCGGTGGTGCAGCAGCTTCACACTACTGCAAAATTACATTGACAACGAATATGTATCCACCTGCAGTCAGGCATGGACTGTCCATAGGGCATACAGTCAGTTTTGGGCCATTTACTAATTTTAATTTCATAATTTTGATGAAGGATATTGGGCTAGTGTAATTAAATGTCTCATGTTCATGCAATATGTCCCACTTACAGTCTTATTTTAGCTAGTCACAACGTTATTATTGAACAAAATCATGGTGGGCCACCATGGCCAAAAATTCCCGGGCCATTTTTTGGTCCCAGTCCGGCCCTGCCTGCAGTTCATTTTTTTTATAATGGAAGTGGCATGCCAGTATTAGCCAGTGTCGCTAGCAGTGCTAGCCTAGGCACAATACTAAGTGGGGTATTTTTAGTCCTATCACTTGAGGAGTGTGTAGGAACAGGCCTAAAGGGGTGGGTCTTATCCCAGCCCAGATTGAGAGAGGCTTTTTGCGTTCTAAGGCTAATCCGGTTAAGCCCAGCCCTTGTCCAGCACCGGGCGCGTCTGCTTCACCTGTGAGCCGTAGATGTCTGCTGCCTGCCACCATAAAAGAATCGGGGCGGAAGATTCATGTTTTTGGACTATTGTTGCAGGTGTTGCTCAGTGACTTTCATCAAACGCCATGGACAACTGCCAGTCAACAACAAACTCAACGACACTTGGGTAAAAATATATATATATTGCATGTATCGTTACTGTGGCTTTGTCAGCTGTTTTTTTTTTCTTTGGAGAGCCAATTTGTGGGGCCGTAAGATAAGGAGGTTAACAGAGAAGACGCTTTGTTGTGTGTGGATTTGCGAAAGTGTGTACACAGGTCATGTTTGTTTCCAAGTGAGTTAACTGTTTGAAGTAAAACACATTTTGCAGTGCAAGTTGAAAATATTGACCTGTTGTCAATTGTTATGTCATGTATTTTTTTTTTCTTTTGTGTGTGTCTTTCCATGCCTTATGTGTCACACACAGCGCTTTTTTCTTTATTCTGTGGCAGATTTAAACTTTTGTCATCTAAACATCTAAACTTTTAGCATTTAAACCCTTTAACCCATTAACATAAGCAATCAATATTGTTTGTTTGTTTGTTTGTTTGTTTGTTTATTGCAGGTTGTTCTCCAGAACTTGCTGATGTGCATGATCACTTTCTATGCAATCTACTTTATAGTCGTCAGCCTGTGCATAGGCATCCTAAGGTGAGGCACAGAAATATTTTCCATATTAAAGAAGAACTTCCTCTGTGTCTGTGTCGTATGCGTCGACCTCTTGTGTTGTGGTGGTGAGCAGCTCAAAAACACTTCCTGTAAGAGTGAGCTTGGCCTCTCGCAAAAAGCTACACTAGAGCTGCAGTGTAGTTCAGAATTTTGTTGAATATTGTATATCATAAACTACACATCTCATTATGTTCAACAGAATGTTTTGAACACCCTAAACCTAGATTGATTGTTCTTTTGAATGTGCGCTACAGTATACCCACACGTTCTGAGGAAATACCTAATGTAGGCTAGTTCTTGAGAGTAAAAAACAAAGTAATATGCACACCGGAGCTCCCATTTTTACCGTTTTAATTCGTGAACGTTTCCGACTAAACAGTCCTTCCTCAGACATGTTTAGTCCGAAACGTTACACGAATTAAAACGGTAAAAATGGGAGCTCCGGTGTGTATATTACTTTGTTTTTTACAGTGATACTTTCCTTTGATATTGCACCCAACAAAAATGTTTTGGATGTGCGTGAGGACTAAATATTTTTACTAGTTCTTGAGAGTGCCATTGGTAGTTAGTTACTAATGTACAGTAGCCACTCTGATTAAACCAGTGATTGACAAAGCCATTTGCTGTTACACTCAAAATGGAAATATCTAACCTGAAAAAAATAAAATGATATAAACATGTACTGACAGAAATGCCACTTATACACTTACATGTACTGACTAAATGTCTTTATATGAGAACATTTGCAGCGTTTTTAAAGGTCTTTGGTATTTTTTGCCCTCAACGGTGCCTTCCAGGCAGTGCTGCCTTCAAGGCACTACTCCACTCAGTTTAGGGTTAGGATGAGGGTTGAGGGGGTTAGGGTTAGGAATAGGGTAAGGGTAGTGTCTTTTAGGCTGTGCTGCCTGGAAGGTGCCATTGGGGGCAAAAAACACCATTGAGCGTTTGTGAAAGGCAACCAAAGAAGCTTAACAGGTCCCACAGTGAACACTGATTGCCCAGCAGCAGCACCATTATGGTGCAACTCAGGGTCAAATCCTGGCAAAGGTGACCAAATCTTAGAGCCGCATCAGAATGTAGGCCTACTTATTATAATTTTTTTTAAGCTTTTCACTCGTATTTCTAGAATAGAGACGGCAATCTCTACAAATCTGGCCAAGGGCAGCAAAAAGCCTAGAGCCTTGGTCTTGGTGCGACTTTCATTCTTTATCAAAACAAGATTGTTGAGCACAGTCCTTTCTCTGTACTCGTCTGTGTAGCTGTGTAGAGTGTTGCTGGGGTGGTATGTGTTTAGGGCCGTTTCAAGGTACTTGGGGGCCCCAAGCAAACAGGACATGGGGGCCCTTCACTCCCCGTAAATACTTACATGAACCACATTGTTATAATTTTCAAACATCATCAATATAATTATTTGTATTGTACAGTTGTCTAGCTCCAGTTTAAAGTCATTTTTTGTTGAAAAACACCACCAACTTAACTACTAAAATGATTAAACAGTCAATCTTGGGGGCCCCTTTCAGCCTGGGGCCCCAGGCAATTGCCTGGTTTGCCTGCCTTGTTGCGACGGCCCTGTATGTGTTGCATCTGTCTCACATGTGGATGTGTTTTGTTTCACTCCAACAGGGTAGAGGACGCTGACAGCCTGTTGGCACCCTTCGACTTCACAACTCAACCATCATGGCACAATCCCAAATATTTAGGTATGGCACAAATTTATTTGTCCAGGGGTTTTGAATATAGAGTTTACATGTAGGTTGCTCAATATGGTCCAAAATATACAGTATACTGTATATTTTAACCACAAGAATCAAATAAATCAGTTGATTCCAGGTAAAAAAAATCAAAAATGTTCATTATGGTTTGTTTGATGGTAGTTGGAACACACAAACTGAACACACAATGCTGTCCAAAATCTCAGTTTTCTTTTTTGTTTGTGTGTCTTTGTGCTGCAGTGTATGTGATCTCCACAGAGGTGACTTATGTTCTGGGAGGCCTAATGTTTGCTTGGATTGTGGAAGAAGCGGTGTGGGACTACGCTATCACCATCACACTGCTACATGTTGGATTAACCATTGCAGGTACAGTAAATGCAGCAGCTTTAGTCTGATGGAGATTAGATAAACATGAAGCCTTTATCCTGTTTGCTGACTAACTAACTGATTGATCGATCGATCGATCGATTGATTGATGGTATGTAACCAGGTTTGTGACTGTCTGAGGCTATATTGCAGGTAAATGCAGTAGGTTTAGTCTGATGGAAATTAGATAAACATGACATTTATCCTGTCTGCTGACTAAGTAACTAATTGATTGATTGATTGATTGATTGATAGTAGTATATAACCAGGTACTGTATGTAACCAGGTTTGTGACTGTCTGAGGCTATATTGCAGGTAAATGCAGCAGGTTTAGTCTGATGGAAATTAGATAAACATGAAGCCTTTATCCTGCCTGCTGACTAACTTACTGATTGATTGATTGATTGATTGATTGATAGTAGTATATAACCAGGTATATAACCAAATTTGTGACCAGGTTTGTCTGAGGCTATAAGTAGTTTGCTGTGGATGAAGTTTTGCCCACTGTAAAGTGATCAGACCTCTGAGATTAAAAAAATCTGAGACATTTCCCAAAAAGTATCCCTGGAAACTGGGGATATTCCTAGTTCTACAGTCAATATAATTTAAATAATGGGAAAAGTCAATATTATTATAGTTAAAATATCAGATATCAATATCATTAAAATAAGTAATGGGAAATGTCAGGGACAAAGTGTGTTTTCTTAGCCTATATTTTGCCGGGGTCAAACCACCAAAATCGGGGTCATCTGGTCACCCTAGTCCACGAGCATTCATGTCATCTTCATTTTTGACGAAAGCCAATCAGATACAGCCTCACATCACATCCAAAAGAAGCATGTTGAACTCAAAGGGCCCCTAGTGGTCTTGAAGGCAGCCAGCCATACAATATGCTGCTCCTGGAACTGCCTTGCATTGTGGTATAACTGGTATTACAAGGCAGCCCATCCAGTGCTAGTTAGTTTGCATGCTAACGTGACTGGATATCATTAGAACAACACTAAGCACTGGCATTTAGGACATTGTATCAAAATGCCTGCTTGTTCACAATCTGTTTTTATTTTTGCAGGTCAATTTAGATGATATGAATGATTTTGGAAGTAAAACAAACAAACAAACAAACACACACACATAACACCAAAGATGGTTGTGATGTAAATGGATGCAATTAAGAATGGATACAATTTTGCAAACAGTACAAAAGTTGCACATTTCTGAGACAAGAGTAATATTTTCACCTTTAATAGTAAACAAGTGTTCATTTACCCACATTGTCAACAATTCCTTTGCTCTCTCACATAGCTTTAGGCAGAACCTGATTGAATATTCCATCATGCAATCATATTGAATCATATTGAATTATTCACATGGCAGCTAATTAGTGCTCTGTGCTAGTGAGGTTGCGTCACCAGTTTGAATTTCTGTTTATTTTCTGCCGCAGCTAAAATCAGTACACCTAACTATGTCAAGCACTGCATTTTATGGATCTCTCTCTCTCTCTCTCTCTCTCTCTCTCTCTCTCTCTCTCTCTCTCTCTCTCACTCTCTCACACACACACACACACACACACACACACACACACACACACACTCTCTCTCTCTCTCTCTCTCTCTCTCTCTCTCTCTCTCTCTCTCTCTCTCACACACACACACACCCTTCCTCTGGGTTGTGTAACAGGCTATGACTGTAGCTGTTCCTGCCCACAAAGACCCTAGTCTAGAAGTCTGGTGCAATGAAGTTGAGCTGTACAGTATAATCTCAATGTCAGTGAAGCCATACAGTATGTCAGAAGCATCCCTCCCTTCTCCATGGCACTCACAGAGATGCTTGCTTCAGAGTACCCTGGCAGTGATGGTGAATTAGATTAGTGAAAAACAATGGATGGTGTCACACCTAATCCTATCAGAGAACTGATTGGATCTTAGTCGCGGGTGGTTATGCAATCCTGCATAAGACCAAACCTGTAGGAGGGACTTTCACTCAGGACTAGAGGATGATAATCGCTAGGAACCTACATGTATACAGTGAGGGGCTATCATATGTGCTTGTGATGTGACTGTGACTGTGAAATAACGCAATTGTTTTTATTTACAAAAAAAAACATCCTTTTCCAATGTTTTCCTTTTTCTGATTTACCACAGTTATGTCAGACATCCCATCCACAGAGCATTGGTGGGAGGTACTCGGTAAGTTTTGTGTTTGCATAATTACAAACCTTTTTTTTTAATGCTAGGCATACTGTTTCTTTTCCGTGATTGTGGTGACATCATAGTATTTAAGCTACCAATATCAACATGGCAAAAAACAAAACAATGCCCACCCAATTTGGATATAGAGGTGGAGTCCTGGTGGATACCACAGGGCTGATAACAGGTGACTCGGCTATAGGCTAGGCTACAGCGCTTTGTGTTTACACAAGGTTGTGGATACTTTCTCTACCTGACTCAGTATTTCTTTGGGCTTAGTGATAATGTAAATATGATAACCCCATTATTCACTGGGATTCGTCCACAATCTGGCGAGGTATATGAACCTGACTGTGTCCTGAAATAGCCTTTGGAATTTTGCTGAAGCTATTTGGGAGGGGTCAAGCTTCAGTTATTCTGCATATAAAATGGTGATTGTTAAGCAGCATGACCTAGACTGCATTTATATTGATGCTTTTTTGCTGTCAGCCCCAGTGTTGAAACCTGGTATCAGTTTGAGGTCAAATTCTCAGCATTACGTTCCATTCCGAGATGCAATTGGTTTCACTTATCACCTGTCTCACCTGCATTTCATATACAAGTGACAAAAACAGTCATAAAACAGTCCAAACAGTTCCAAACTGAGGTCTATCCTGGAACCAAGAAAATGTAAAATAGATTTACCATATGACCGCATTTGGCGATTTACTGCATGGTTGTTGTTTGTCTGTATTACACACTATCGATGAATTACATTTTTTTTTAATCGCTGGCAAAATTAACTGATTAACTCAAGTGATTAATCCAACAAAATGGACTCAGATTAAAAAAATAACTCAGATTAATCCTAATGGATATGGTTCCACTTTCATGGCATGTATTATGTTAAATTTCAGATAGAACATGGCTCAGCTATCAAGTCAAACTAGACAAAGATTATGGCCTAGCTCCTGAATGTCCAACAACAGCAGAGGGGTGATGTTCGGGGAATCCGTGGGGTACAGGGGATAGGTGTGAATTGCCCCATTTAAGAAGAACAAAACCAGCTATTTAGAATTAGGGTCCTTCCAGGGCAAAATAAGGATCCAACATACCCTAGCATCCAAATTCTTATTGGAGAACATGAGTTGCGATTAAAAGTGATTTATCACGATTAATCATTGCAAAATTTTGTGATTAATCAGATTATTTTTTAATTGTTTGACAGCACTAATATTTTTTTTTCTTTTGTAGGTTCTGGCCTAGTGATGATGATTGTTGTGGGACAGGTAGTGGCATACCGACTCTTCCGCAACAATTTTGTGTACCCTGCTGACCTCCAGAACTTCTGATGCCATTTTTGACTCCACATTATGTATTGTACAGATAAAGATTGCTATTTTATATTGTTTTCTACATCAGATACAAATAGTAGTTTTCAAAAGAATCTCCAAAAATTTCCAAAAAGATGTTTGTTTCAACTGTTGATGAAAAAAAAATAAACATTTTGAAGAGAAAAACCCATTCCTGTTCTTTCATTACTCTTGTTCCATCGATCTTCGAGTACTCTGTGAAAAGGCCAGGACTGCACTGCTGAGTTTTAGACTGTAATTTAAAAAATAAATCATCATATGTCTTTTGGACAGCCAGAATACAGTTCTAACCAAAGTCACCTTATCGAGGCATAATGTAAAAATAGGATGTTAATTTCCAGCTTTGTATAAATTTCCCAATTACTATGCAAGTCGTTCCTGCTTAGAGGTGCAATTAGTTTCTGACATGCAGTGCCTGCCATATCCCTGTTTAAAAAGTCTAGGATGTTAAATGTTAAAAAAAATGTTGTCTCGTTTATGACTAGCGCTGCTGAACATCTGTTGTCTGTGTAAATCCTCTTATACATTAAAACTTCCAGTCAGAAATATTAAATCACAGAGGGTCACCACATCAGCGTTTCATGGTTTCTAGGATGCTGTCAGCGTACCATGAAAGACATGCAGGGAAAGTGTGTCAGCTTCTCTTGAGAGAGGCTGTAAGTTTTCTCAACATCACACCCCCTCCCTTCCCCACCCCCCAATCCTCAAAATCCCAACCCTTAGCGACTAATGCCTCAAGACCTCAAGTGACGCTTGCACTGCCCCAAACGGAAAGCAAGCGTGCCATGTGAAAAGGAAAGAAGCACTTTAAGGTGGCTCCAACCACTAATATCCCCAACGCTTATACACCACTTGACAGGGACCTGTTGTCTATAACTGGGAGCATGGGGAGAGAGGAAGGGCATTAATCATTTAATGAGATTACGCAGGGGTAAAAAAAAGCCTATGGGGAGGAAGTGAAGTGAAGTGGAGGGGTGAGGTGAGGTGCGGTGCAGTGTGTGTGTGTGTGTGTATGTGTGTGTGTGTGTGTGTGTGTGTGTGAGAAGCAGAGGAGGCTCCTGGCAGGGCTTAAGCTCCACCGGGCTGATAGAGGCCAGGGCAGGCTTGGCTTGGTCGGGTCGGGCCGGGCTGGGCTGGGCTGGACTAACTGTTCCTTGCGTGCTGCCTTGCTTTCATTTCTGGATCATGCCTCCAGTCCACACATGGGGATGAGGCAGCAGGGCTGGGGGCAGAAAAGGAAACGCTCTGCACTGCGGGGATGAGAAGCCAGCCGTGAAGGGGAGATGTATTGCACTGGTAGCAGCTCCCCACCTACTCAGATCAAGATGGTCACCAAACTGGTCTACTGTCTTCATCTGAGGTAAGGTCAGCACGGGTCAGTTCTGATGTTCATGTGTACAGCGAGAGCGATCAGGGACACGGAGGTAATGGGTAATGGCTTTGACCTCAGACAACTGATGTAACTCGTGCTTGAGTGTTGAATAGTACTAAGGGGGTGGGTGGTTGCATGGTATGTTGTTACACTGGGAATGGGCCATCAGTATGGTGTTGGAATTAAAATGTCATGGCCATGTAATGTGGCAATGATGATACAAAGGATGTTAATCTGTATATTAATAATAATAATTAATAATATTAATCTGTTATTTTGTACAGTAATGTGGGCATCATGTTTAATGAAACAAACACAATGACAGTTTAATGTTTAATGAAACAAGCATGATGTAAGGCAGAGTTTTAAACTGTTGACAAGGAACAGTTCATTGAGTTTAACAGTTTAACTTTTATGCAATTTTGCGGCTCTCATAACGGTAACTATAACTTCAGCCTCTCATTCATCAATATCGTTGTTCTTCAGATCCCTTTAAATCCTAAAAGATTTTACAACTGCAGAGTGATGAAAAGGTAACACTCAATTATTTTGTACAAACAAGTCAGTGCACAAAAGTTTGAGTGCTCTTGAGTGTGGTTTTGTCAAGAATGAATAACAGAACTAAGCATTCCTGGCAGAATATTTGTGAAAAAAGTGGGGGTTTAAGAACACAGTTCCTCATAGGAACTATTGATGAATGAGGCTCCCTTGTTCTTCGACAGTAATCATTTTTAAACTTCCAAGTCTAGGTCAACAAACAGACATGAAATGTTGTCTATTGTTTTTTTCTGATAAATGTCAGCACAGCAGGAAAACTATCAACCTTCATTTGTCCTCAAAAATGTATCATTACAAACCATACAAGCTGAAACATGCAAATCCTTAGAATGCTACATATTTAAGAAGCTAAAACCAAAACCTTGCACATACTGTAGCTTCCACAGGAAGTCACGCAACAACACCTTCTCCATGAGCAGATTGCGTTTCACTCTATTCATGTATCTGTTGGTGTACCGTTTCACCACAGTAACAGGGTGGAAAAGATCACTGTGTCCAAGCCTGACCATGGGTTCAAGAGATTGAATATCAAAAGAGATCTTTGAGATTTTTCCAATGTTAATTCTACTGATACTGCAGGCATTTTGAACCATGGAGTCATCAGCTACTAGACTGAATTTTAGAGCTCAAAGGTGACTGTCAGATCTTGTCAGTGTTTTTGCGTTCACCTTTTTTGGACATCCACAAAACTCAAGTTTCAAATTGAATGGAAATGCATTTTGTACAAAATGCAATCTTTTTTGTACAAATAGGTAATAATGATTGTATTGAACGAGCATTTCAATTAGGGACAATTAAAACACTCATGTTACTGTAACCTGCAATTGTATTGTATAAATTATTAAATCTGTCCATTGCAAAAGCTTAAATTTGATCTGTAAGTCTAAAAATAGTCTATGCTGGAATCACATTTGGAAACTGGGTTGAAAGTACAAAGTGTAAACTTTATAGTCCCTATACACCGACAAGCTACTTCATGTCTACCAACAGATCTGAGACAAACTATTTTCAAGCACATCATTGGCCCTGGTAGCCTAAGCATTAAGTCCTGATGTATGTTATTTCATGTGTTTGTGATCAAGATCAGTAAGAGTCTAGCCCGCCCCTTACCCGACTAGTATGGGTCTATTGTTACAAGTAGAAAGGCATGGCCTCACTTAAAGCCTGGTGGAATGCAATTTACCCTAACTGTAAACATACTTACAATAATTCAGCTAAATGCACTAACAGGAGCATTTTCCTGTTAAGTTCAATGTGGATCACAAATGTCAATACATTGCCAGAACGTAGATGAGAGAGACCTCTTGAGAATCCAATGTGAATAGCATTTCAATTACGGACACAGACCAGTAGATGGCAGTATTTAGATCACTTATTCTACAGGGCGCGTTGAGATTATGGCGTCTTTTGATCAAATATCCAAACAGGCGTGTTCAACTGCGCTCAACTGGTCGATTTTCGCATGTTGTTGTATGTGTAAGAACAACTTTACACAACTATTTGGACTGAGAGTGGGTATCTGAATTGTATTGGTCGTGCTCAATACCTATAAACCCAGATTATTAGCCTAATGTAATCTAGCCAGCAAACGCACAGTATGTTTCAGGGCAAACCCAATTTAATCTATGGCAGAGGCTATAGGGCAAGATGTCACAAATCCTAATGTTCGTAGCCTGGGTGTAGACCTCCACATAAAGACCCTTAGTGATGACCAGTAGCCTACCAAACAAGACTATAAGATCATAAAATTAACCGGGTCAACCGCTGCGCTCCATCGTAACTGTATGAGATGCAACTAACACTTTGGAACATTCCTGGGTGGAGCGGACAGTCAAATGATTAGCTACATTCTCAAATTCACATTTAAGAGACAGTCAGAAACACTGCAGTTGTAAGACACATTTAGCAGTGTGCAGCAAACGTGTCACAGCTTATGAGTCAACGTCCGGAGGAATATGAGAGGAATAGTAGGCCTACCCTGATATGTAAATATCATGGACGGTGAGTCCAGCGAGGCACCCTACATCATTTTTACGCACACCCATCACCTGTGTGGTTGGGATAATACTGTCATAATGTTGGCCTGTAGTTACATAGCCGGCCGACTGACTAACACACACATGATGAAAAGACAGAAACTCACTCTTAGCAGCCTTAAACTTCTGAGATTGTCTTATTAATCAGGCCAAAGTCTTGTTTTACAACGACTTCTCAATACCATAGGCAATCCTTACTACAAAGAAATCAATATTCTCATCAAATAACATATTGTCCAATAAACCATTCCAACTTCATTAATAGGCTATCGGTTAGTGGTTTAAATATTACCCTACTTTTATCCTTATGCTATTACCACTTGCCATAAATCTAAGGTCGCTTGCTATTATTATATTTCGATGCCTTCTGTGCTGCTGTAGTCATTCAAACCGATCGGAACAATAGTGACTCCGCCCGCATAGCATAGCTGTGGGCTACGGGGCGGAGCTGTTGCTAGTGATGGTTATTCATGTCGGTAGGACAGAGAAGAGCGGGCTGTTCCACTCACTTCCAGCAGCTACCCGAAGTTATGAGCGAACTTCAACAATAATGCGGCGTGCAGCATGAATCGTCAAGACGCGAAAGGAGTTGTCTTGACCGGCTATTACAGTAACAGCGAGTCCCTGCCGGCCCATCCCGGAGTAAACTGTGTCGAGGAAGCCGATTCCTCTGTTTCAAGGTGGGTGAGTGAGTGAAAGACAGAGACAGTTGTTGTCGAGATCTTGGCGTTTTGTTATGACTTTAAAGTAGGTTACGAAGGTCCTTGAAATTGGGTATCATAACACGATTCTTGAAAATTGTGGAGATGGCTTAGCCTTGAAACAGTATCACCTCTTCTTGTTATGGTTTACTGTAGTTTGCTGTTATTTGCTTGTTTATCTCTGTCTCAGTGGGCTGGATGTAAAACCACTGAAGATGGAAAACGGAATAAACAGGGGTTTGATCTCAATTGGTAACGTTAACGTCATTGTGAGTGTTGACTGGTTTGACATGTCATCAGAAAATTAGACAAACCTCCACTGAGAGAGCAACATTGTAACGTTAACGTTATGTGAGGCCATTTATATGTGTTCATAACGTTACATACTAAACTTAGCCCTCCCTCACAAGTAACGTTAACCCAGGAAAAGTTTTGAAATAGGATGCTGCTGCTGCTTGCCTCATTTAGTTGTGTAGGCCACCATCTGTAACAGAAAGGTGCCTTTCAGGTTGCCAAGCTCCAGCGTGGAAACAGGTGTCCCTGCCTACCAGCTGTGTCTGCTGCTCCTCAGTGGCCAGTGTGTTCTGTGAGGGGATTGGTGTGTGTGTGTGTGTGTGTGTGCCTGTCTGTGTGTGTGAGTGAGTGAGAGAGTGTCCATGGTGGCATGGTTTGCCAACTGCCCGTAGAGTATGAAAAGCATCTGGCCCTTTCTGTTTTGCTCTGCCTGTTGGCTGGGGAAATGGTAGAAAAAAAAAAACAATAGTGAACAAACAACATGAACTCTGTGAGCATGGCCACATCAATGACGATAGCCAAGGCTAGGCTACTGCTTTATTGTTGTGATAAAACTGCCTGCCTGATTGTTGTTGGTGTTGCTGTTTGCTGTTGTTGTTGTCGCCGTTGTCATTGGGACTGTTGTCTTGGAATAACAGCACCGTTTTGGACACCCACTGGAAGTGTGTCCACCCTGAGGTTCTCTCTCCCAGACCAGTCTGTTTTGTAGGCCTACCTTTGGTAAAGCCAGTTATTTCTAACCTCCGCCTACCTGCATTCCACATGAACATTCTGACTAATTTTAGACAAGGCACTTAAAACCATATTTATATTGATATGGTTTGTAGACACAAGACTCGTGTCTGCTATTTAAACGGAATGGCCAGTTGTGATAACCTGTGTGGGCAAAACGGGTGTGTGACCTTCCCATTCAGACTGGCGTGTGTAAGAGAGAGAGAAAGTGTGTTTGTGTGTGTGTGAGAGAGAGAGAGAGAGAGAGAGAGAGAGAGAGAGAGAGAGAGAGCGCGAGCAGTTCTCTCTCTCTCTCTGTCACACACACACACACACACACACACACACACACACACACACACACACACACACACACACACACACACACACACACACAGAGACAAGGTATAGGCCTACTGTGCATCAAAGCCATTTTTAATGAAATAAAAGTCTCCCACTGTTTACTTTGGATTCATTTCAATGCTGCTAAGTCCTACAAGGTAAGAAAACATTAGCATGTATTAGACAACTAAACACTGAGTAAGTCAGGCATGTCACTACTGGATGGCCTGGATCAGGCTGCCAACAATAGGCTTGAGTCCGAGGCCCAAGGAAATGGCAAGGTATAGAGAAGCTTAGACCCACACAAACAACATGAATTATACATGGCCCGGGGTTCAGCTGTGTTCTTTATGAGGGTAATGTCAGTGGATCAAGTCAGACTTGGCGATGGGGGGGACATACAATATGAGTGTTTTTCTTTGTCTGGTTGTTAGTTTACTGGCTTACTTGGGCAGATATTAAAATGGCAGCCTTCCAGAAGTTCTGTCTATTCTGTCGTGCCAGCTAAATATAGCAAGTGATGGTGTGTTTCAGTTTAGCAAAGTTAGCTGGGCATGAACCGTAAGGCCAAGGGGACTTCTGCTGGCCACCATTCATTCAACTGAACCAATTTTTTGCATAATTTTGGCTTATTTACGTACATTTTTGACAGACAGATGGACATTACTTGGATTGATGGACTAGCCTACTACACCCATTCAAGTCCACACAGCGCCGCAAGATTTTTTTTAGCGGGTTGAAAAGTTCCTTTTTTGATGTCAGTGGTTTCTGCCCACCCAGAACGCCGTTGCCATGTGGATGAAAGGTCCAAACGAGACAAAAGTATCGGAAAACGTTGCCGTTTGGACTTGGTCTCAGACTCAGCCTCTAAGGGGTGCTTGCCAGGTTCAGGGCCTAAACTATACAGCCCCCCCCCTCCATCCCCTACCATCCCCTAGGTCATAAAGGGGGAAGGTGACATATCGACCCTGCATCACCTGCAGCAGTGTCAACAGCAGATGTAAATAGCTGGGTTCAGCGTACAGAATCAACATGGGTTATCAACGCTTTCCCCCGCTGCTACGCGTCCTCTGATTATTTTTCCGTTTGCACAGTTCATGTTTTTTATTCATCGTCCACCTTGTCCCTGTGTTTGTGTAATGCGTGTGTGTGTGTGTGTGTGTGTGGAGGTGGGGGTGAGGGTGAGGGCTGCTGTGGTCTCCGAAGCCGTTGTAAGCTCTACTTCATCACCTATTTCTTTTTGTTTGATTGAAGACCAAATCTTTTCACCAATGTTGCCGTTTCTTGTTTCTGTCACAGATAATATGATCAAGGGTATTGGGGGTGGGGTGGTGGGGTCACTATAGGTTAACAAGCACATTAGATGTGGAAACAGAAAGG
This sequence comes from Sardinella longiceps, assembly GCA_027497455.2. Classification (NCBI taxonomy): domain Eukaryota; kingdom Metazoa; phylum Chordata; class Actinopteri; order Clupeiformes; family Clupeidae; genus Sardinella; species Sardinella longiceps. The sequence continues at coordinate 27,268,468 of JAODXP020000025.1, forward strand.
CGGACACAGAAACAAAAAAAAAAAAACGAAAGAGTGAAAAAGAGAGATTGACAAGAGGAGAGCCAGAGCCAACTGTTTTTAGACCATTCAGACCATTGAGAGAAAACTAAGGCACTTGAGCCCTAGTTTGCAAAGGCCCCGTCTTTGTCTTTGTCTTTGTTCTGGACCCTTCAGAACTGGAACCATGTGACCTGCAGTCTGGCTAACCATTAGCACCGTAACTCAGCTGTGTGTGGACTAACTTCTGCGTGCCATTCCTGGGCTTGTTGCCACGGAGCAGAGGGTCAGGAGACTCCAACATCTGTTTCCACATGTTATCAACGTGCCAGAAAAAGATGTTTTACTTAATTTATTTATTTATTTTTTGGAGTTTCTGGGTTTCCTGTGAGAATAAGAGCAAAAAGTCCTGGAAGCATGTGGCCTAGACCGGTTACTGTAAACTGCAGCTGGAAGTGAATATCTCATCCCGTTTAGGAACCTGTAGTTGGAGCCTAACATCCCTATGACCTTGACGGACGGACACGGTCCCCTGGATGGGCAGGCACTAACACGGACTGGGCATGGCATGCTTTGTTTTGCATTCTTCACCACCAGATTGTGGGATAAATTGAATGAAGTTGTTTGTTTGTAGGTTGGGTGATTTCACATATTTGTTGAATCTTGTCCCTACAGTCATGAGAGAGAGAGAGAGAGAGAGAAAGAGAGAGAGAAAGGGAAAGAGAGTGAAAGAGAAAGAGAGAGAGAGAGAGGCCTCTATAGCCTGGTTCTCATGCCACAATCTCCATACCGTGATACCGTGACTGTGCCCTCCTGTGAGGGTATGAAAAATCACCCAGCAATGGCTAAGAGACAGGCTTGTGCTTGTTTCTACCCCCCCCCCCTTTCAGCCACCCTCTCCCTTTCCCTCTCCCTCTCCCTGCACCTCTTTGCTATTGTGAGCAACTCGTTTGTCACTGGGAGCTGGTAGCTGGTGAGCCATATAACCTTTTCATTTGAATAGGACTCGCTGTTGGACAACACTGGGTGCCCTGCTGTACTGTACAGTGTGCACTGCCCCAGGTCTCTTGACTTTCCTCGTCTGCGAAGGGCAGTTTCAGCTCTAAAAGTTTGCATACACTGTTTATTCGTTGGACGGAAGGTGTGTGTGTGTGTGTGTGTGTGTGTGTGTGTGTGTAGAGTGTGTGTTTGTGTGTGTGGAGTTGGTGGGAAAGGTGTTGTTTGTATGTGGGACTGGACAGATTACACGAAACACTTTTCCTGTTATGTCTCCATCTGGATTTAACCCTGGTTATTTATTAAACATATTTGTGAAGCATGTTTACTCAATAGTCTGTAGCCCACCACATGTCAATTTGCTAAACACTCGCTGAATGGGAGTCTCTAACTTTTTTGTTTGATGCTGGTAGGTGAATTGTTTACATTCCATCTTGAAATAGTCTTGCATTTTCAGTGGAATGTGAAAATGTTATGTGTTTCACAACCGGTCACAACCGGTGTACCTTTGGCCCCTGTGTGGAAACAGAAAGCTTTGTGTGCCATCAATTATCTGTGGTCGTTTACAGCTGTTGGTGGAGAATAAAGATTCCAGAGATAGATTCCTACTTGACTTAGTCTGACCTCATTGGATAATTTTGAGGAAATTGTGCCTGTCACAGTTTACAGTAGTGCTTTGCTATCTCTTTTCTGACTGCCTTAAGCAGGGGTGGTGGTGGTGTTTGTGTGGTGTTGTGCTGTGCAAAAAACAGTGGCCAGGCTTTTTGTATTGGAGCGCAGGACAGGTGTGTAGTTTACGTGAAGGTACGAATGTCACCTGTCACCGATACCCTGAGCGCTTCCTGCGTCTGTGAGGTCAGACGGGAGTCATCTTACAGCCACTACCGTTTTGCTACGGTGGCCTGGCGGCCTTTTTAGTTTTGACTCCTCCGTTTGGTCTTTTTCCCAGGGACCATTAAAAAAGCAACAGAGACCTGCTCTGGACAGCCCTAAAGCCAATAGGGGGTTTGGATGGGGATATATGTTTCACAGTGAGCCTTTAATGCCAGCTAACCTTTTGGCTTGTTGCATAACAACAAGAGCCACAGCGGATTGGCTGGCATTCCCAGGTATCAGCATGGTCGCCTAGGTGTTTTATGGTCTTGTCTGTGTCCCTTGGCCTTCCTACATCTGCTCCGCTCTCCAGCTCCACTCGACACTGCCACACTGTATTTATCTCTGCCGGCCCCTTCGCTTGCTACTCCAAACTCTCACTGCTAAAGAAGTAGCCTGGTGTCTTTTAAGAGGACACCATTACTTTTGGCAGCAACAAAGCCTGGATGAATTGACCCAGATTGACTGCATGCTGTGCTGTGCTGTGCTGTGGCTCAGTATGTAGCAATGGAGAGGGAGAGAGGGGGGGGGCAGTGCATGAGCAAGCAGCAAGTCATTTGCTCCCCTTGGAACTGCTGACGTTTCAGCATTTATTTTTTGCTTCCCCCCCTGACATGGCAGCAACTACCAGACTGGCCCTGAGGTAGAGAGAGAGTGAGGTAGAGAGAGTGAGAGAGAGAGTGAGGTAGAGAGAGAGAGAGAGAGAGAGAGAGAGAGAGAGAGAGAGAGAGAGAGAGAGAGAGAGTGAGAGAGAGAGAGAGTGAGAGAGAGAGTGAGAGAGAGAGAGAGAGAGAGAGAGTGAGAGAGAGAGAGAGAGAGAGAGAGAGAGAGAGAGAGAGAGAGAGAGAGAGAGAGAGAGAGAGAGAGAGAGAGCTGGGGGTGAGGTGGGAGGGGAGGGGGGGCACTCTGGCTCAATTATGCCCATCAGGGATTTCCCTCTTCCTGGGCTCCTATGCAATCTACAATGCCCTTCTAGGAAGACATATATTCCCACGAGTTTATAATTTCACAGCCAGCAGATGGATGTTTTTCTTTTTTAGCCTAAGTCAAAATGAAACTTTGAAGGGCAGTTTGTCCGTAGAGGCTATGCTAAGTGAACTAGTTTTTGATGCAAAGATGTAAAGATTCAAAAAGCTACATTGCCTATCACAAAAGTGACAGAAAAAGTCTTAGGTTTGAGGCCGTGCTCAGAAATGATTAATGAGATAATTTTCACTAGTTTTATTAAACCATATTTCATATCAGATATGTATTGCAATAGGTCAAAAATTTTGAAGAATTTTTTATGATTGTGTTTTTAATGGTTTAAGATTTTTTGAGCAATTATAGAAACATTTATGTAAAAACAAAAGCAAAGGAATAACACACGTCATAGTGACTAATGCTAGTATTCTCCCAGGTGGTTAAGTCTAAAAAAAAGTGCTTATAAATCTCCATGTGTGTCAGCCTGCACTAAGCACTTTTTATCTGGGAGAGTACTACCCTAAGTGCATGCAAACTTGAACTCTCTCCCATCAGCTTGTATTGCATTGTGCCTGTATTGTTTTGGAGTGGCTCTGCAAGATGTTTGTGTCCTCAGTGTCCTCACTCATGCGACGGTGACTCAGTCTGATTGTGGTTACTTAACTTTGGCACTCTGGTGAAGTTTCCCAGTGGGACGTGAGCTTTTGATATTACTGCAGCCTGGATTATGTTCATTTAATTAAAATGGATGCCTGGAATGCCACGCTGTGTTGTTGTTGCTTGGCCTGTTGCTTGGCCTGTCCCTCCCCCTGGGAGAGGTCACTGCTGATGAATATGTGTCAGTCAAATGTTACTGTCTGTGTGTATGTCTTCAAGTTTTTGATATTGTTTTTAATATAAAAGTTTTGTTTTTTAAATATTGTCTTTAATATTAAAGTTTTGTCATTTGGAGCTGCAGCAGTGTGCGGACCGTTCCTCATTTTTACGCTTTTCATTATTGTCCAGCACCTGCGCTAATTGTTTTGGATGTGCACACCACTCCACTTCAAATGTCTTCAAGTTTTCCCCACTTCCATCGGACTCCATTTCCAGCATATTCTATGAACTCATAATTTCATAGAAGCCCTTTGGCTGTGTGTCACACTCAGAAGCACACAGTCATTGGAGTCAGTGGACCAAGCATTTCACTAGTAATCACTACACATTGTAATATATGTGTAACTGTGTAAATGCAATTTTATTTAGCTAATGTAAAGTTAATGTTCATTCATTGTAAAGTGTACATAATGCAGTATCTTCAGTTATGGATTCTGTCCCCACTGGCTAAAGCTAAACATGAGGCTAGGCTACTTCCTGTTTACCTTCCATCTCTTTGCTATTCCTCTCGTGTGTGTGTGTGTGTGTGTGTGTGTGTGTATGGAAAACACACACTATTCATTGGAACCATATAGATTACTGTCACACGTCCTTGGATTGGTATGTCCAGGGGGCATTCTGAGGAGAATAGATGCCCTGTTGCGTCCCATAGACATACCTTTGTCCAGTCCATTTCCCATAAATAGTCACATGGCTCATCATTACCCCAATGTCTCTGAGTCACTCTTGGGAATAAGTCATCAAGTCATCTGAATCTATGCTTTCTATCAGTGACTACCAGTGTGCAATGATTTTGACCCTTATGCTTTTTCCCATCCCCCACCCCCCCACCCCCTTCACTCCCCCCTCTTAGTCGAAGGACAGGACACTACAATGTCCAGAACCGCTCCAAACATGCAGTGGGGAAGCCTCCGTATGACCGCTGCAACTCTCAGGACTCCCTGGACATGGACCTCCTGTGGAAGGAGGTGGAGAGCATCGGAGAGGCAGACACCGGGACTCACGAGGAGGTGCAGCTGAAAGTGGCCGACGGTACGTGGCGTTCACTCCAATACGACAGATGGATGGATGGATGGATGGATGGATGGATGGATGGATGGATAGATGGATGGATAGATAGATAGATGGATAGATAGATAGATGGATGGATAGATAGATAGATGGATGGATGGATGGATGGATGGATGGATGGATGGATATACATGCAGTATAGATAGATATGTATTTTATTCTGAAGGAAATGTGTCCAGTAACTTTTACACAAACATGGACTCACAAACTTTAGAAATATTCACAGAGGACAACTGTAATATCAGCACCTATCCAGTGAGCGTTATGGAGGAAGAAAAGATAAAACTGTAGAAAAGTGAAAACTATTCAAACATTGTAGTGCAAATGTGAACTTTGCAGAGGAGCAAAGTCTGCTTTGTCTGACATAGAATCATAATAATATGATTAAGATGGAGGAGGTCATATTCTTGTATGAAGATAGAGGCCATATTCTGCTACACATAGCCTTGTGTATTATTCAAACATTATTCACAAAAAAATCTTTTCTTTCCATGCTCGCTGAGATGGAGCATTTTTATGTGGCATTTTATGATGACTTTAGCTCAGTCTTGACATTTTTCCCACTTTGGTATTCATGTCCTGTATTTGTGCAGCGGATCACTGATGTCTAGTCTGGCTCACCTTGAATAGGTTAGCATACAGACGAGCAACTTTAGCGCCTTAGCTCATCCTGTGATGTGGTTCAAAAATATTGTAGAACCAGCAATGTTGCACACTATTGGCTTACTGATTTTGACAGCAAAGTTGATCTTTTCAGTTAAGAACAGACTGTCAGCAATATCTAGCCTACTATGGCATCACAGTCACAGTGGCAGAGACACTGACATCTCCTTGTAAAAGGCAACAAAAAAACAACAAGGACAGTAAGGAGAGAATCTGGATGGGTGTTAAGCTGAGCAACAGCACCAACAGCATCATCACACACAGACCTAGTGTTTGTCGAAAGTGGTGTGTGGGAGACAGAGACGGATTAGGCACGCTCTGTTATGGCCATTATAGGTTTATACCTGAGAAGATTGTTTTTCTGCGGATTTGATTAACTGTTTTTCCTGTGCCATCCCCTCACAATGCTAATGGCTAGTCTCTCACTCTGCTCTCTATATTTAGAAATGAAAGGCAAGTTGCACCTAAGGCTTTGAAGATGCTATCTCCGGTGTACGTGAGGAAAAACTGACAATAGCTATGTGTAAACCTGCAGGAAAGGGCTATAAACAGGGCTAGCAGTGGGGGGATTTTTTCTGAGTGTATACATGGGAATGTTTTTGTCTTTAGAGAGGAACCTGAATGCTTGGACTTCCTGAGTGAACTTTCTGCTGAAGTTTTTTTTTGTTTGTTTGTGTGCAAGTGTTGCTTCTTTGTTTTCTTATGATATGCAGGAAGAGAGGGAGACGGAGAAAGACAATCTGTGTCTGTATGTGTCTGTGTCTGTCTGTCTGCCATGCCTGTTTGTGTGTCTGTAATGAATCCGTTGCGTGTACATAAATCATTTGCCTCCAACAAATCTGTGGGTCCAGTTTATATGTGGCCAATGAATTAGCCACACAAAAGATATGTATATGTCTGAGGAAGAACTGTTAGTCCGAAACGTTACACAATTAAAACGGTAAAAATGGGAGCTCCAGTGTGCATATTACTTTGTTTTCTACATTTACTGTAGCATACATATCAGAAATACACAGACCTTTGCTTTCTTGGGCCTGGTCTTTTCTTCTATTGTCACTATGCAGTTCTGTTTTATGTACAGTACAACCTAATGTTTGTCTTCATCTATTTCATGAATTAATTTGTGGTCTAGAGGTCATATTAGGTACTCCCAGGTTTATGTAACTTTTCATTAACTACTTTATTCGTTATAGTAAGTACAGTACTTTTCAAGGCTACTGTAGTTATTGCTGTCTTCTTAATAGCAATCATTGACTCCTGGATCTGTGCTAGCTACAGTAGTAGCCTACAGCGTGAGAGAGTTTGTGTTAGCTGGAAATCTGATCTGTGTGTGTTATATATTGCCAGTAATCAGATGCTATGTCATTTTGTGTGTTTGGCTCAATAGACACACACACACACACAGAAGCAAAACAAACATGCATTTCTGACTTCATTAGAGCTTCTTTCGCTTCCTGTTGCTCTCTGGTCATTGGCCTTTGCCATTTTCATGTCCAGAGGGGGTGGTATGAATAAGCATGTCTTAAAGAGGCAGTCAGAATTATGCTGAATATGAGTCGGAGCCCAAAGCTGAACTATCTGTGATATATTTGATCGAGGAGATTTGTGTCCTTTTGCTAAGTAATCCAACCTCACTTAGTGCAACCCATTAAAACCTGGAGCAGCATCTGTGTGTTTAACCCCTTCAGACCTGGAGCAGTGTACACGTCACTTCAATAATTTTGTCTAATTTAAGGCCTGTAACTAATGACTGTCAAAAAGTACACTTGAAACTTATGGCCAGGCAAGTCAGTCCAGATACAAGACCAAGTTGTAGGCTCTCAGTTGTTGTTTTTTTTATTTCTTGCTTCTGTCTTCTACAGAGCCTGAGATACTGTATAGGGCATTTAATAGGCGATGTTGACCATTCTTTTGCATTTTCTGAAAATCCCAGCTTTTAGGGGTCCTTTTTAGCAGGCATTTTAGGTCTAGATGGTTAAGGGCTAGTTTATCAATAGAGGCTATTCCTCTATTTACTGAAAACTTGTGGAATTGAAAAGGAGATTAAGTGAAAGTCTTACAAAGCTTATTGCTTAGATGGGAATCTGGTCATAAAAGTGTCCCTTTTTTGTCAGGAAGTAACATAACCAGATCCAAATTTCTGATAATTCATTGCACAACCCTTATTTCCTGCCAACACATAGATAGTGCTTAATCAAGATGTTGATCATTTACATATTCTTCAGTAAAGGCTAGTTTAAGCTAGGCAGCTAGTCAGACAACTTTTGGAAATAGAATTATCTAGGTAATTATAACATAACTAAAGGAGAACAAATACTGGAAATAATAAAGAAAGGTGGGGAAAAAAGCAAAAGCATGTTAAATTATTACTACATTTATGTTTATGCATTTAGCATAACTAAATAACAACTTTTATTCAAAGTGTCATACATTTGTCCCTTAACGCAACTTAGGGTTAAGTGCCTTGCTCAAGGGCACAACAGTGGCATCTGGGATTCAACCCACAACTTCCAGACTGCTAGCAATCAATAGTCAATCAATTGCTGTATTTTAGTTGTGACGACAGTGCTTTGGTTCTGAAGTAAGATGATCTGAACCCAACTCTTTGCCTTCATGTCTCTCTAGAGGGGGAACACGAGGAAGCATGGCTGATGGAAGCAGGGTTGGCTACGCTCTTCCAGGAGTCCGAGTTAGACCCGGACGCCTCGGAGGACAGCAAGGCCATGTTGTCCACGCTGACCCGCACGCAGGCAGCCGCCGTGGAGAAGCGTTTGGAGGTGTACAAACAGACCATGCGCAAACGCAACAAGCCGTACCAACTGCCGGACGTCAGGGAGATCTTCAAACCACCACCGGGTTCGTCCGCGGACTCGGAAGGGAATCAGGTGGGTGGATTTTTCGCTGTGATTCCTCATCTCTATCAGGATGTGACCAAGAGCACTCCGCTGGTTGACTACCAGAGAAGGGCCCATATGATGGGGCAGAAGAGAGACTCATGTATAGTAATTTCCCGCATATAAGCCGCATTGTGTATAAGCCACAGGACAGTGTTTTATGCGAGTTAAAAAACAAAACAAAAACATATTAACACCATATTAACTGCCCCCCTGTTTTAACCTCATAGCGGAAGAAATTTTGCAAAATCAATGTATAAGTCGCGGCTAATAGTCAGGAAATTACGGTAATACAACGTAATATAATGTAATGAAAAAAACACTTCAAAACATATCCTTAAAGTGATCGCTCACTGTCATTCAAGCCTAGCCTGGTTGCACGAGCCTGCCAGCTGCACCAGATAGTGAATGGAATGAATGAATTCAGAACAATATAGGCTGAACACGAACAGGCCTATGCTTGAATGACACAGAGCGATCACTATAAGCACGTGCATATTCACTGCCTGGGACAGGTCACATGATCTGTATTTTGAATGGTTAAAGCCACCTTACTACAGTTGACAGGATGGAAATTTTACTGACATATACAGATATACTTGCTTTAATTTGCTGCTATGTGAATGGCGACACCGTGGAAGGAATGCCTGCTTTTTTTAAACATAGTTATACACTTCTAGTTTATGTCTCCTAGAGTTTAATTTGATGACTATTAAAGGGAAACTGTTTGAGTTTGCAAGACTCCATGTGTGACATGTCAACAGCGTCTTGCTCTGTAACATAAACCTGATGGCCCCATTTAATGGCCTAAGGAGGCCCATTAGGGACAAACAAGACTTCTGTTTTAAGGTCACTTGAGAAAATTATTATACACTCAGCAAGTTGTTTTTAAACAGAGGCAGGCGTGATGTTGGAGTGCCCAGGTTTTCTGGACTCTCTCCAGGAACGCGGCAGACAAACTGACAGAGAAGCAGATACTCGATGACAGAGGCTGTTAAGAGTGCAATACCATCATTTGTCTGGATGTCCTACCTCTTGTGGTTATTACGATAAAATCTGTAAAGGCCCCGTCTTGATGGATGGATGGCTGGCCGACGGCCGTCGATGACTGGCTTGGGTCTGGATGCCACCCGGCTTCCGAACTCCTAGTTTGACAAAGCTCAAGGCTTCACCCTTGAGAATTTGCCGTCATAAAACTGTCTCTTCACTTCAGTGGACAGATCCTCTCTCATCGGGGCTCACTCTGAGCCAAGACTCAGACTTGTTTGCTGTGTTTGGGATGTGATGTTGATACAACATGTATTTGAGGCAGCCCAGCGTTTCTCCTCGCTCTGTGGAGCTTTTCTGATTGGTACTAGGCCTATTATTTGTTTGAAGTGCTTGATGGTGCTTTTGCCCCAACGGCACCTTCCAGGCAGCACAGCCTAAAAGGCATTACCTTAACCCTAATCTAACCCTAAACCCCTTAACCTTCATCCTAACCCTAAATTTAGGCGAATAATTGCCTTGGAGCATTATTGCAGCACTGCCTGGAAGGTATTCTTGAGGTCAAAACTGACCAAAAACCATTAGGAAAAGAGTTGTAGCCAATGCTAAAATGTTGAAAAATGGTGCTACCAAACAGGCAAACAAGTGTGTTTGTCATACAAAGTACAGTACATTGAGCGATCTTATTGAAGTCGTTATCTCAAAGGACGGCAGATTATAGCCTGACATTAATTAATTTACAGTCACAAGGACATCATTACTATATGAGCCAATAATAATGACTGCATGTGACAATAAAGTCAGCAGATCAGTACGATGGACAGTGAATCCCAATGTCCACCTTAAGCCTTGAACCCTCAAAGACTTAACTGGTGTGAACTGACCAATCACAAGGCAGACTCACTCTAGTAGAAGTCTTTGAGGGTTTAGGGCTTAGTGGGGATATTGAGATTCACCCAGTATGTTTGTATTTATTCACAGATAAATACATATAAATGCTTATAGTCTATCTGAGAAGAATTCTGTTGCACAAGTGAAGGTTACTGGTTAATAGGCAGTTGAAAACCACAGAATAAATAATTGCAGAGGCATCTAATAGCTTTGAACCTCTGACAAATTGAGATAATGGATAACTTATTTAACCTATGCCCAGTATAAATGAATATTTATGACCTGTAAAGCATAGCCTACTGTAAACAACTAAGCATGGGTTTGTGTGTGAAGACATTGCAACTGTGAATTGATGAAAAGTTTTTGCAGTTTTTGTTTTGCATAGGTTTGTGTTGAGAATGAACGTGCTTTGAATGGTAGTCAAAATACATGTAGGGCGTGACAAGTGAGCTATTCATTCAGTAAGGGGGAAGCCATGTAAGAAAGTAAGCCAGTCAGCAGTCGTGCGATCCCACGCCACACGCCATTGTGGCAAAACGGGTCTTGGTTTCAGCACGTGGAACTCCCCAAAATGATTACTCTGCATCTCCCCACCCCCACCCCCCCAAGTCTCTCCTCCTTTTTTATTTCTCTTCTTCTTCTCTTCTCTTCCTGTTTCAGCAGACTGGAGAAGACTCACAGCCCCAAGAGAGAAGTGAAAATGGCAAACGGGATGTTGCACCCTCTGGTATGTGTCAGCCAGCCAGGAGACTGGCCTAGACATGTCTCTCTCTCTCTCTCTCTCTCTCTCTCTCTCTCTCTCTCTCTCTCTCTCTCTCTCTCTCTCTCTCTCTCTCTCTCTCTCTCTCTCTCTCTCTCTCTCTCTCTCTCTCTCTCTCTCTATCTATCTATCTATCTATCTATCTATCTATCTATCTATCTCTATATATCTCTCTATTTCTCTCTCACTCACTCACACACACACACACACACACACACACACACACACACACACACACACACACTCTCTCTCTCTCACCCCTCCTCCACCGCCGCGGCCTTATCTGGATGTCCTACCTTTCGGAGGTTTTTGCTCTCTCTTCTCTTTCCAATCCTCCTGCACTGGTATCAGTTCCATTATGACACCTCTAGGAAAGAAGTCATAAAGGAGTCGGCTGAGTCATGAAACACAGTGTCGGGCAGATGGAACTGAGGGCACTAGGAGAAGTAGACACTGGGGAGAAATAGTACTAGATACTACTGATATATCAGGACAAACTATAGAGATAATGGCAGGCATGGAGATATTCTCTCCTCATTCCGCATTCACAGGGGATGAAGATGGCCATGCTAAAAAGGGAGAAGTCACCCTGTTAATCTGCCACAATCTCCCTCACATACCTACGGAACACACACGCACACATAAATACACACGTACACACGTACACACACACACACACACACACACACATATACACACACGCACACACACGCGCACGCTCACACACACACACACACACACACACACACACACACACACACTGACACGGTTTTAAAATAAAAAAAGCCAGATTGTGTAACTTTTGTGGTGTTGAAAAAGACCCCTACTTCAGCATTCTCACATTGGGCAGTAGGCTGGAACTACTTGCCTGCATAACAGAGTCAAGAGTGACCTTTCCATGTGGGGCTCCAGGGGAAATGTGTGAAGTGTGTGTGTGTGTGTGTGTGTGTGTGTGTGTGTGTGTGTGTGTGTGTGTGTGTGTGTGTGTGTGTGTGTGTGTGTGTGTGGCTCCAGGGGAAATGTGTAGGTTTTTTGTTTGTCACTCGCGACCCGCTCAGGGTCCATTAGTCTAAGAACCCCCTCCTGGGAACCTTTCAGACCCTCTGTCCCCCAGGAACCGATCTGGCGTCTGTTTCCCAAAAGGATAGTTGCTAACCAGTTAGCACCTTAGTTAGTTGGCAATGGGAAATTGGACTGCAACTAACGTACTTTTGAGAAACAGACGCCTGATCCAGCCGAACTTTGAATAATGCTCCCTGTTTGTTAGTTAGCTAGGTGCTGAATAAGGGTTCCTGTTCCTGGTGCTTGCTGCGGACTTTCATCTTTCCTTTAAAGGCACACAGTGCTTAAATAGTGAAGCGCTATTGACGCGGGAGTCATTAGAAAAGAGGGTATGATTGACGCAGATGCAATCAAATCACTCCGTGGCACGTGTGTGAAATGTGTGTGTGTGTGTGTGTGTGTACTGCTCTCTCTCTCTCTCTCTCTCTCTCTCTCTCTCTCTCTCTCTCTCTCTCTCTCTCTCTCTCTCTCTCTCTCTCTCTGTGTGTGTGTGTGAGCCTTTGATTGGAATGCTCGGTGCTGATTGGAATTTGGTCAGTGCTGGTTGTAATTTCTGAAGGTCATTAAAAGCATTGCATCATTGAGCACGTAAATGAATACGTAGTTAAGGTGATTGAACCTCAATTGTGTGTGTGTGTGTGTGTGTGTGTGTCTGTGTGTCTGTGTGTGTTCATAGTGTGTGTTTGTGTGTGTATTTGTTTGCCATATGTATTTACTTTTCTCTCCATTTCTGTCTACTTTTGTTGTGTGATTGTGTATTTATTTTCTGTGTGTTATGTGAGAGGGATATGAAGATATAAGAGAGGGAGAGAGTATATTTGTGTTTATGTACTTCTTGCTATATTGTGTATGCATTACATATTCATTAAAAGCACTCGCAAATGTCGTTTCACAGTTTGTGTGTATGTGTTTAAATGTGTGTGTCAGATGAGACCATTGAAAACGGAGCGCATCATTCCGCTGACCAGCCCACCACCGACACAGAGA
>JAODXP020000025.1:27288987-27291487 GCA_027497455.2 Sardinella longiceps
AGTGACATGAAAAAATTAACACATTTTGTGGAACTGAAAATTTGTTTATTTGTTGTATGCGTTGTTGGGATGTTAGTCATGCTTGTATGCGTCAATATGAGCCCTAGCAAAACAGACTGTGGAAACTGATCATGGGTCTAATGGCTCAACTCTAGTTGCACAGTCATTAGGAAGACTAGGAGCTGGTAATGTTGTGATGAAGCACAAATTCACAACAAAAGAAAACAATGAAAAATGAAAATTCAGATTGAGCTGAAAGCATTGTGCCGTTGAAGATAGATAAACAATAGAATGGTGATATTTGACCATTTGTCACACACACACACACACACACAGTCACACACACACACAGTCACACACACACATACACACACACACACACACACACACACACACACACACAGTCACACACACACATACATACACACACACACACACACACACACACACACACACACACACACACACACACACACACACACCTACATTCACCTACATCAGAACAGTAGAATGGTGATATTTGATCATTTGTATTATTGCTAAATAACTGAAAAGCTCCTTGAGGCTAAGCTAATCTTAGAGGCGTCTACAGTCATGGTGTGACTTGTTAATATTTATTGATCTGGGATCTTGCTCAGATCTCATTCAGCTTTTATTCCAAAAAAGCTTTTAAGAGCATAAGTAGACACAGTAGACACTTAAAGGAGATATCCAGCGTGATTCGTCATCCATAGCCCTGTTGTTTGAGCTCACTGAGTCCTATCTGCAGGACGAAGAATGACAAATTTGATACAAAATACAAGACTGAATAGCTAACCAGCAGCTATGGACTGAATTACTCTGCAAGTAGAATCATATTATGACAACAAATCTGTGTGCTTTTGGGGTCTTTGATCTTTTTTGCCCTCAATGGTGAGTTTCAGTGCCTTTAAGGGGGGGTCAGGGTTGGAGTTAAAGGCACAGTCAGTGATTCTAATTGTTATTGTTTGGGGCAAGCTTCTTTGTTATTGTTTGCTGCAAAGAGTCTACATCAAAGCTGATTTTAATGTCACTTCCCTCCTAGGCGCTGATGGAGTTCTTCCAGAGGATCGTGGACCATAAGGACCAGAACAAGATGGGCCTGAGTAATGTGGCAGTGGTCATGGCGCCCAACATCTTCATGTTCAAAGGCTTCCGCAGCAAGATCACCGAGCAGCAGGAGTTCAACATGGCCTCCAGCACGGCCAGCATCGTCCGCCTGCTCATCCAGTACCAGAACATTCTCTGGACAGTAAGCAGGATAAATCACTATAGAATCTTTGGATAGAGAACAGCAAATATCACTCTATTCATTTTATTCTGCCCCGCCCCTTTTTGCCTTTTCCCCTTTATTCTTCCGCGATTGTCCTCCGATTGTCTTGGAACTTCTGTTAGCCACTTGCCTCTCATTCACACCTCCGTAAATTATATGAAATACCATGATCACAAAACTCCTTCTTGTAGCCATGGAAACACCATTTTTAATGCTGAAAACATCATATTTTATCTGGCGACGAACTATACTAATGTTATTGATTGATATAGTGAGCACAATTTCATAGTTAGACCACTTTTATCAGACCGTTAAAACACTAAATATCACAACGCTAAACCAATGTGTTGCCAATGTGTTGAAAGACAATAGTCATGGCAACCCCCATGTTTACCCGCGGAATAAGGTGAATAGCCTGTGGATAGTGAGTTTGTGGTAGTTGACAAGGTGGCGGATTCGAGACCCATGTGCGGTCGAAGCGACCCTGGCCTGCACCCTCTTTAAATGACACAGGGTAGTGGATAGTAAACAGAGAGCATAACTTTTATAATCTGTGATTACAGAACAACAAGCATCACTCTATACTATAGTCTGTGGATAATAATCTTACTTCTGTGGATACTGAGCTGCAAACATTACTTTTCAAAGTCTTATGCTTGTGGTTAGTAAGCCGTAAACATTACTCTTTAAAATGTCACTTCTGTGGATAGTAAGCATCTAACATTACTCTTTAAAATCTTAGTTCTGTCATAAACATTGCCCTATAGGCTTGCTTCAGTGGCCAGCAAACAGCAATCTTACCATTTACAATCTCACCCTTTATCACAATACACATCAAACTTTTAATGTTCTAGTCTCGCTTCTGTGAGCGACAAGCATGAAGTTTTCTCTCCTCTTATTAGTGATTAAAAAATCAGACATTTCCCAAATCAGACAGAATCAGACCCTTCTTGGCTCCTCAGTAGCATTAGCAAGAGTGTATAACGAAGCATGATTATTCTCTGCATGCAGAGAGCAGCTGAAAAAGAGACTTCTGCTGATGTAATGATGCCCTGAGTGGCTGTCTGTTGAAGTGTGTAAGTGTTCATAAAGTAGACGCTTACTGAGGTGGGCAGACTGATGAGGAAGCTGCCTGCTACTCTCTTGGAGGAGTCTTGCTGAGCAGGTTATGCTAGGCTTACATCTAGACACTTTTTTTTTCTTTTCAGA
>JAODXP020000025.1:27298987-27303987 GCA_027497455.2 Sardinella longiceps
AATATCTTTAATTTTCATGATTGTTTGACCACAGGTAGAACAGTGCTCCTATAAAGGGGAAGCTGATGTGTTGTCAATAAATAAAACAAATCAAATCAAACCTGGGCTCCAAAACCTTTAAGTGAAGCCCTCTCTCTCTCTGTTCTGTTTGTTTTTTTCTCTCAGTTCTGTGTCTGTGCGGAGGGAGGACTTGTGTCTTTACGAGATCGGAGGGAACATCAGTAAGTATCCAGCTGAACGTCATTCCTCTCCTCTCTCCTCTCTCCTCTCCTCTCCTCTCTTCTCCTCTCTGCTGCACCATCTGGGAGCGTGTTGTTGGAGCGGACCAGAGGCATGCAATCTGTCTCATCACATGTCTGATTTCATCCCCCTGTACTGCTACACCCCTCCCAAAACCCCAAAAGGAAATAGGGGGTGGGGGGGGGACTCTGCTGCTTGGTTGCCTTTGGGGTGTGATACTGTGATGTTTGCTTACATCCCCATCTGAGTCTTGCAGATTTTGAGGGAATAATATTGTAAAAATAAAAAGTCTGACTGTGTTTTCTTGTTTCGATGCCCTGAGCCAAATCAGCTAACAACTGGCTTGATTTGAAATTGAGATCAACCTGAAGGCTTGGTGCAGAATAATAATAACTAATGTTTTGAAAGAGCTGTGACTGCCCTCAGGTTCACCCAGTATGGTACTTCCCTCTGGCATTAACACTATTGAGTTTGACTTTTCAGACCTACATTAATTATTCCACTATTGAAAAGCAATATGACTTCCTGTTATGCCAATCACTCTTATACACACACACACACACACACACACACACACACACACACACACACACACACACACACTCTCATAGCCTACAAATCCAACCTAGCCACATAATGCGCCTAGCGACCTAGCGGTAGCTTGCAAGCTAGCTATTGCATGCAGAGGCAGTGTGTGTGTGTGTGTGTGTGTGTGTGTGTCTGATCGTTTCATCTTTTTGCTCTCTCTCTCTCTCTCTCTCTCTCTCTCTCTCTCTCTCTCTCTCTGTCTGGTTGTGTGCACTGCAGAGGAGCGGTGTCTGGACGAGCAGGCCTATATGAAGGCCCTACTGGAGCTCAACCCCCACGCTGAGTGGGTGATCAGGGCCACCCAGCGTTAGCAGTTAGCACACCTCCTCCACCTCCACCTTCATCTCCACCTCACACCTCCTCCCCCTCCCCACCAACCAAGACTACATCCACCAGGGGGCACCTCATGGAGGGGACAGGCCACCGAATCCACCCGGGAATTTGTAACCTAAACAGGGTGTGGGTTGGGGAGTGGGGGGCAGGGATGGGGATGTTGTCTGTTTGACCTTGGAGGGGATAAAAGGTCATTCATTCTCACTACCTAGCCTTAAATGAGAATGCAGAAGCTATAGTCACCGTTTTGTAAGGCAAGGCCTGTTTTCATCAAGTCTCTTTTGGGGCTCTATGTGCAGTGGATCAGGGGCCAGTGGTTGAGTGCCCAGTTATTCTTTTTTTCTGACCGTTGACCCAAAGGCACCAACAGAGACAGTAGGCTGTACAATAGATTTTCCCTTCTATAAAAATCAGGTTAACTTACAGTAATATGCAGTTTTTGTCTTGTACTACACAATGTCTATCGTCACAGAAAAGTTTTTTGTTTTGTTTTTTTCCCCCCGCAAGCCAGTGTTCAGATTTTCAAGATTGACAAAGTGGTTGTCATATAATACACCTTACTCTCAAGATTAGTCATTCCTTGACCTTTTCTGGTCACAGGATATTGGTTTGGTTAGCAGGGTTTAGTTTTTGTTATGAAATTGAAGATGTTTCTAGAACTGCCCCATTATGAGGTGATCCTGCCCCATTATCAAATGTTTCGTGATGCTTTCGGACAACTCTGATCCAAAATTCTGCATATGGCAAATCTTAGCATTTTTTTTTTCAAGAACTATGTACTGCCACACCCTTTATTTTTGTTTGCTCTGAAAAACTAATACTACTTATATGGTGTGCCCTTTTGATGCCATATACGTTCTTTTTAACAACATTTCTGCAAGTTTTATATTTTATATAATGCCCAGAAGTGGTGTCCATGATCACTAAACTTGTTGTTGCTTGTTCTTAGGTCCTTTAGACTTGTATTATTTTCAAGAGTATAGGAGGCAAGCATTTTTCCTTTTATATAAAGCTGCTATTTCAGAAGCAATCTTGTATGATTCTACAGTTGCGTAGCTTACCATAAGACAACCAATGGAAAACTAAGACCTTATTGACAGACGTCAATCAGTTGTATTTAATGTTTGTCACATGCAGCCAAGTCCAAGTTGCTGTTGTGTTTTTCTCTTCAGTGAACAAACATGACCATATAAGTCATAGGAAGAGTGCAGGTCTGGTCTCCATTGGAAAAAAGTAACCAAAATTAATTATTTTTCTCTGATTCTCTCACTCTTTCGACATGAAACCACTCAATGTACTTTTTTGTATGACTGACTAATTCTATTATTATTATTTATTGGTCTTAACATCTCATCTTATAGCCTATCTCATCTTGTTCTCCAGTCTCTTACTGCCGCATGACTCTTTCAGATAATAATAATCCAGATTTAACTTCTTTCACTAATGATTCTCTTTAACACTAACATTCTGTGAATTTACTACACAGTACACACACACACACACACACACACACACAAAATAAATGACAAAGATCCTATCATTGCTTTCTTAAATCCCCCCCACCCACTGCCAAATGTAGCGCTAGCCAGCTAGCCAGTGGGAAAAGCTCAGATAGTGAGTGACTTCTATCCGAGACCTTGCTCAGCAGTTTCCAGGGAATTTGAAGGTACAGTTATCAGTTTTTTTCTGCTGTGAAGCCAGAGTATTAATGAGCCTGACGTGGGGTGACGTTCGTCACAACCCTTTTTTTTTTTTTTTTATCCCTCCCTGCAACAATAGTGCCCGTCTGTTTCTGTGGCAACTGACCTGCCTCCATGCAGAGTCATTATGGGATGTGTCACCCCAAATCAGAGTCTCCAAGTCAGCACTTAGCGGACAGCTACAACTACGGTGTCCCACAAGGTACTTTTCAAAGGAGGGAATTGTTTGCTTTAAAAAATCACAATGATGTATTTTCCATTTTAATTTCCAAATGATTTCAGTGAAAGGGAAAACCATCCTGGGGAGAAACATTTATCTCAATCTAAAACACTGAATTGATATATTTTTTTTCAACCAGATGATTTTTATATACGTACACTATTACATAAAAGACAGGACAAGGATGAGCTTTACACTGTGAATAGGACTGTTTGTAAGTGTATGTAAGATGTACTGTACTGGACTGTACTGTACTGTGTCTGGCGCTTTGACAATGACCACTACAATAATGTTTTTGTAAATAAATCTGTAATTACTCTATGGTGTCTCATCTGGCTATTTGGTTACCTTATGGCAATTACACACATACACTAGTGCAGTCCTGTGTGTGTGTGTGTGTGTGTGTGTGTGAGCAGGGGTTTAAGTGGGGGGGAACGTGGGAGTACGCAGTTCCGGCACCTCAGATAAATGAAGAATATCATCCCATTCTTCTTCTATACGTTTTTCTTTGTTTGTGTGAGAGTTCCCCTTCCTGCCAAATCCCACTTTAACCACTGTGCGTGTGTGTGTGTGTGTGTGTGTGTGTGTGTGGGAGAGAGAGAGAGAGAGAGAGAGAGAGTGAGTATATTAAGAGAGAGCACTGTTTAGGGAGTGTGTATGTACAGTATAGTATGTGTGCATCCTCACTGCATGACCAGTACTTGTTTGGGTTGGTATGGCTGTACGGTGGCCTGTAAGGCTCGTGTGTAGTGTTGGAACGGGACAGGAACACATTTGGGAGGGGCAAGTTGACCGCTCTTCAGCATGGCACACAGGGCATCTACCATAGACTGCAGCAGGTGCAGATCTGAAGAATACACACACACACACACACACACACACACACACACACACACACACACACACACACACACAGACATGTAATAGAATAAGTGGAGTGCAATTGTAGAAGAAATTGTGATCTACAATAGGACAAGCTAGTAGTTGCTACATGTAGTTGCAGCAGCATCTCTGTCCTGGGCTTTTGTTGTGCCCTACAAAGAAGCTGTTAGACTGCCATCTGGTGGCTGTGTTCAGTATAGCAAACACAATTAAAAAGCCTAAAAAGAACTTTTTATTTGACATTTTTATCATGGTTTAATTGGGGTTAATTCACTGAGACAGAAGGCATTAGGCACTGGGGGACAAAAGGTCTGTAATTGTTACCTTTCCGGTTGTTTCTTTTCCACTGGGTCATCCAGAATCCTTTCAGGGAAATATTTCTAAATATGAGAGACTTCTGTAGAGAAAACAAACATGCGCTGTGTTAGTGTATGGATGTAGTTGGTGATCTTGTATGTATGTAAGCAAAGAATAGGGTCAACTTTCCATAGCAAATATATCACAATGGCTTCAGTTATTTGTGAGGAATTTGAATGGAATTCAGTATAAGATGCTGGGACACTCATTGTTGGGATCTATATAAGCAAAACACTACTCAGGGTTAACTTTCCATACCATCATTAAATATTTTACAAGGACTTCTGTTCTTAGTGAGAAATTAGAAAGAAATTCAGTATGAGATGCTGAACTGAACTCACTGTTGGGATCTGAAGAGGCTTCTTGGCCATGCCACCATATGTCACCATTGTCCCCCCAGCGCTGAGGAACCAATCAAAAGCTTGCATTCAGCATGCACATAATCCGCTAAAAGCCTGTTTTATCGTTCATCTTAAAGAGTCACATGAGAGAATGGTTGTTTTTTTCTTTTCTACATTATATTGGTAGGAAAATGCCTCTAAATCTGGCTTAGGGTCACACAAATCGCCTAAAGTCCATCTGCCTTCATAAAAAGTGACTGGCTGGTATTTTAGTGCTTTTTCAGAGTAGACCTCAGGAAGGACACACTTCACAAAGTTGCTGTTTCAGGGCTCCGGTGA
>JAODXP020000025.1:27308987-27311487 GCA_027497455.2 Sardinella longiceps
AGGACAAGCTTAAATTATTAAATTGCTTCACCTAATGAACTGGAAAAGAAGAGTGAAAAAAACAAAAACATTTTTCTTTTCTTTCTCTGCTGTCAATTTTTAATTTATGCTTTTACTTCCACATCACTACCTCCTCTTAAATTATTATAGCCACTGCTTCAGTGCAAGTCTACTTATGCCCTGTCTGATGTTTACCTTATACACTAAATATAATGCAGTCTTGTCTTTATTACCTCCGCCAAGGAGGTTATGTTTTCGCCGGCGCGTGTGTGTGTCTGTCTGTGTACAAGATAACTCGAAAAGTACTGCATGGATTTGGATGAAATTTTCTGACAACGTGTGTATTGGGATGAGAAAGAACTCATTCGATTTTGATGGCAATCGGTGATTCAGAACACCATCTGTGGCCACATTGCCTTGGCGGAGGTCTGCACTCTCTGAATGCTTTTCTAGTTGCTTTTTTAATAGTTTAAATGTAACACAAATTGATCTATGGTGAAACAGCATTTTGTCTCACTGAATACAGTGAATGAAATGACAATAAAAAGACTCAACTTGACTTGGATGGCTCCTCACCTTTCATGCCAGACCACTAGTTTTACGGGAGACAGTAATAAAATATAAGTTCATCATTAGTGATGTAACTAATTTAAGTATGGTAACTTGAACTTAATTTATGGTAACTTCCCCATCCTTTTTTTATGTAAGATATTTTTAGGGCTTTTTTTGCCTTTAATTTGATAGGATGACAGGAAATGAGTGGGAGAGAGAGAAGGGTATGGATCGGGAAATGACCTCGAGCTGGAATCGAACCCAGGTCCCCGGATTTGCGGTATGATGCACTAGCCCGCTGACCTATGCTGCCCCCTGACTTCCTCATCCTTGTGTGGTCTGACCAGTCCCTCATCTGTCTTACTGTAAATGCTCTGCATGTTTACTTTCATTTGTGCACTAAATTTGTAGCCTTGCCTTGATTTGTCTTGTCTTTTGTTACAGTTTGAAATGTAACCCCACCCGATACTCATACAGTTTATTTTGTTGAAATGACAAAGAAACCTACTTGGCATGCCAAATAGGTGAAAAATTATACAGTGCATTTGTTGACACAAAGACAAAGGTCATTCAAAGTGCTAATATAAAACCAAGCTAATAATCTAGATAAACCCCCGGCATACTGAATATTCACATCAAGCCTCAAACAACACTTTGGTAATAGGCTTATCTGGCTATAAAAAATGAAGTAAAATTAACAATGAAATAAAATAATATTTTGGTAATAATAATATATAGACTTTGGCTACAGGCTAATTAGGCTACCAAAAAAAAAAAAAACAATAAAATTATATTTTGGTACACTTTCTGATATCAAGGCTATGTCTAATTTTCACTGGCATCTTAGCACCACCACCACACACACACACACACACACACACCAACCTGAGCTGGTTGAGGTCTGGTCCGTGTTGTCGGTACACCAGTGCAGAGCAGGTGTGGACGCTCCTCCGGTGAGAGTGACCCCCAGCCCTGCCCTGATCTCCAGCCAGTACCCAGAGCTTCTGTGCCCGCAGTGCTGTCCTTATCACCCCCTTCATCATACCAGACCACACACATCCACACAACACAATGCCAGTGGAGTCCACTATCAGGGTCACCTTATAAAGCCCATCCCAGTTCTACTGTATGGACTGGAGTGCCACTTCCTGTAACCCTTTCACAACACTAGAGGCCAGTCTGAGAGGAGGAAGGCTCGAGTGGCTGAGGTAATCTGAGACTTTCCCTCATGAGAAAACCCTGAATCCGCCATGGTGGTTTCACTTCCACACTGCCTTCCCCAAGCAGGGGCGCCGATAGAAATGTTGGGCCCTATGACAGAAACATTTTTTTCTAGGCCCTCTAACCATTGATTTTACATGGGACTACCAGAAGACTAACTCCCCACTGTAGTCATACTGCCCTGTGCGGTCATGTGGCCTTGGGTTAGAGAAACAGAGATGGGTACCGCCCCCTGATTCACACATGGACCAGGAAGGACTTTCCCTAAACTAACTAAACACTAATTTAATATGACCCCCGTAACCCCCCCATCAAGCCTCCCTGTGTGTGAGTCATCATGCAGTCTGACAGACAGACTGCTCGACACAGAGGCCTCTCTCTCTCTGAGGAAGGGCAAGACAGATAAGCCAGTGACACACACAGTAGGTAGCCTGAAGGTTGTTTACATGAGATCAGATCAATGCATGAAAGGATGGACATGATGTGAAACTTTTGATTCTGTTTCATCAAACTTACTTTTTGTGCTATTGCAGCCTTGTGAGTTCTCTCTTAGACACACACTTGTACACACACACACGCATGTACGCACACACACACACACACACACACACACACACACACACACACACACACACACACACACACACACACAGTTGTTTTTAGGAGGGTTGTGTAAAACTGTTGGTGGTCAATACTGGTCAATTTTAACAACACCCTAAAAGTTCAC
>JAODXP020000025.1:27316487-27338987 GCA_027497455.2 Sardinella longiceps
AATGGCACCTTCCATGCAGCACTGTCTGAAAGGCACCTGAAAGGTAACCCTAACCCTAAACCTAACCCCCCCTCCCCAATCCTGGCCCTAACCTTAGATTTGGAGGGGTGGGCGCCTTGAAGGCAACCCTGCCTGGAAGGCACCATTGAGGGCAAAGAATACCAAAAACCATGGCATGGCGAGTATGGCATGATATATATCAGAAGATTTCAAATCATGGCAGCACAGCACCATTGTAAAATAATTTCATATCAACCATACTGTATACCGGTAATAGAGTGAGTAATGAGAACAGTTCTCATCAGAACAGATTGTTTTTGGTTTGAAACAAAGTATAGAGTCATTAATTGTTTTGGAGAGGACACAAATGAACATCAGTCTACACAAGTAGGAAGAAGATGCAAGTGAGTTCATTGTGCAACAGACATGTGATGCAATCAACCTGGTGGTTTCACAAACCAGGATTACAGATATCTGGACATGTTGGCTGTGCTCAATGTGGAAGAGAAGTCTGCTGCATCTTCCTGATTATGCTGTGTGTGTGTGTCTGGGTTCAACAACAGTCATGAGGATGATGTCGCAATCCTGACCATGACTGATACATTACATTAGACAGGATTATACAGTAACATAGTGTTGAAGTTTTAATGTGTTTGTACAGTGAAGATAGATAGATAGATAGATACTGTAGATACATACATACATACATACAGTAGATAGATAGATACCAGTAAATAGATACTGTAGATAGATAGATACTGTAGATAGATAGATAGATAGATAGATAGATAGATAGATAGATAGATAGATAGATAGATAGATAGATAGATAGATAGATAGATAGATAGATAGATAGATAGATACAATTATTCCCAAGAGGCTGTTCTATACTGTGCATAGAAGTCAAGGGGTTTATTGCTTACTAATCCAGAGTAGTCACATCTATCTATCTATCTATCTATCTATCTATCTATCTATCTATCTATCTATCTATCTATCTATCTATCTATCTACTGAATATGTATCTTTGGCTTTGATGGTGCAGAGAAGAGTAGTCACATCTATCTATCTATCTATCTATCTATCTATCTATCTATCTATCTATCTATCTACTGAATATGTATCTTTGGCTTTGATGGTGCATGTGTGTCCCTATCGTGACCTCTGACCTTGTGCCACTGGCCGTCGCTGATGGTGAGCGGCACAGCCACGGATGTGTTGCCGTGGCCCAGGTCGAAGCCCAGGTGTGCCTGGCCCTCCTTCAGCTGAATGGTGGCGAAGTCGGCGTGGTTGATGCGGGCCATGTAGAACACCAGGCCCGACTGGGCAGTGGTGCGGATGTCAAACTCAATGATCAGCCTGTGGGAGGAGGAGACAGTAGTGGGGTCAGTGGGGTCAGAAGTCTGGTCTCCTCATTAGGATTGGCTGAGAGGGTTTGGCACATGCTATTGAGTGGGAGGAAAGCTTGTGGTAGCTTTACAACTTTACATGTTGCACTTTACAACTAACACTTCGTTAGCCTCATAGCATAATTGCCTAAGTCATATTTCAGTGCCTCTTCCTCTCTGCCATTTTGTTTGAATAAAAACTGCCATTTTGTTTGAATAAAAACTACTTCTAGAACCACTCAGTGGTGGTTTTCAGTTACAAAAATGCATGCCATTAGTTTACAGGCATTTCATGTAAACTGTTTTAGGTGCCAGTAAGACAAGTCAATATATTAACACCACAGTAGTTAACAGTAAGAGTAGCAATATTTCATTATATGGTCTTCAGCAAAAAATAATAAATTATGAATTATTAAAATAACACATTTTATATCATTAAGATAGATGATACTGATTATTTACTGCCATTACAGTACCTGTTCTTGACCTTGGTGTCATCAAACTCAAAGGCCATGTGGCTGTTTCTGGAGAGGCCAAACTGTTTGGCCAGCTCCAGCACTCCAGGGGCGGCCTCTGTGGCACATGGGATCTAGAGTACGGAGGAGCAGAGCGTTAGCGTAGTTAGCTACTGCGCTAGCCTTTTCGACCAATCAGCAATCTAGAAACCAATTACATCACATCATGCATATAAATATACTGTAGATGGTGTACTGGTATTGGCTGCTTAAAACTGTGGAACTTAAAGAAGGAAGTGAGCTCAATGCCTCACTTTAATTTGACCTGGTGCTTAATCTTTCTGTGTTTAAGCACCCAGTCTATGTGGAGGCCTACACTAGCCTGACATAGCCTGCCCATAATACGAATGTTCATACGTATCATGGTCTGGGCATGGTCTTCTGGGGCGGGTTTACATCGGTAGAGAGACTACTGGCCAATAAGTGAAGCTGATTAGACGAGCTGTCCAATCGTTTCAAACCAGAACTGAATGCCCTCCCCCCCGCAGTATAATTGCGTCAGGTTAAAGAACCTCCAGACCATGAATACGGATGAACAGCAGTATTATGGTCGGGCTATGTCAGGCTAATGCCTACACACCTATTTTTGAAGTTAAGGTGAAATCGCCATATCTCACACCTCACACAGCCAGAAACATCTCTGAGGCGATTAAAAAGTAAAACTGAAATGTTGAGGGCTTGCTTTATTCATTCTTTTTCTGCCAAAAATTCCTAGATAATCTCTTCCACAAAGAATGATCTACGCATCTAATCTAAGAATTCTGCTCTGAAAAAGAATGTTTTTGAGATTCTCGGATGAGTAAAAGTTGAGTGGAAAAAAAAGAGAATACTTTTGAGCAGAGGATGCGTGTGAACTAAAGATATATGACTACAAGTGGGAGCTGTTATGACAGGTAGGAGTGGGCGATGAACAATAACAATCTGTACCACATCCGTCTCAAACGCCCACTCGTTGAGAGACTTATGATGGACTCAACCTCCTCTAGCAATTACTTCTAAAAAAAAAAAAAAAAAAAAAAAAAAATCACCACTAGATGGGGCTGTTGATAAAGGCTATAGTTCCTCTGCACTCTTGTGACAGCCACCAGAGTTTTTCTGTTGCCATTTCAGTTTGTTGTTCATTCATGCCAGCCTTGAGAGACAAACATTCAAGTCAAGTGTGTAATTCTTCAACATCTAATTGAAATTGACTATTTTTCTCCTTGAAATTTGTTTTCCTTGGTTATTTTGTTATTGGATGGCATGGACAACACCAGTCTCAGCTCCACAAAGCTGCAGTCCTTCAGTGTGGCCTGTGACAAGACAAAAGTCTTATGAACAGAAAGTCTTGAAGGGAGGCTAAGAAGGCGAAAGGCTTCACTGGAAAGGCTATGTAAGCACTCTGACCTTTGACCCTGTGTCACAGTAATTCATAGATTCTTGAAGGCCTTTGAGATATGGTCTGAGGTAGCTTTTGTGTTGGGGGTGAGAGGTGATGCTTACTCTCTGAGTCTATCCGAGAACATGGTGTAGGCGGAATGGACGCATTCACATTGTCACACACACACACACCCACACACACACCCACACCCACACACACAAGTATGTTCTATGGTCATACACACACCTTCAAGTATGTTCTATGGTCAAACATACACACACACACACACACACACACACACACACACACACACACACACACACACACACACACACACACACACACACAAATTGTATTTACCTTCAAGTACAGTACGTTCTATGTTCATACACACACAAACACAAGCACACAGAGGTGTCACACACACACACACACACACACACACACACACACACACACACACACACACTCAAAAAACAGGATGCAGTGTCGGGAGGCCCAGTAGTGCACTGCAACACTGTAATACTAAAAAAGAAGCATCACAGCGTCCAAAGCAGCTTCAACAACCTACAGCACAGGATCAAAAGCATGGCAGCATGTCTGTGTGTGTTTAAGTGGAGTGAAGTTGATGGCCAGAAGGCCTTGGGGGTTAGGTGGGTAGGGGAAGGGCAGTACCGCAGCAGCGTCAGGCTCGACGGGGGGGTTGACAGGGGGGTCGACGGGGGTCTCCTCTGGGGCGCTGGTGGTCTCGGCGGTGGCGGCGGTGGGGGCTGGGGCTGGGGCTGGGGGGGTAGCCTACAAAGCAGCAAGAGTGAAGGGATGGGAGGCCCAGGGGTTAGAGAAAAAGCAGCAAAGCACAGCACAGCACAGCACAGCACAGCAGCTGTCTACTACCTGATACATGACAGACCTCTCTGACAGGTGTGTGTGTGTGTGTGTGTGTGTGTGTGAGAGAGCGCGCGCGCGTGTGTGTGTGTGTGTGTGAGGTACGCTGCATGTGTGTGTGTGTGTGTATGTGTGTATATGTGTGTGCATGATGAGAGACATGATGAATGAAGAGAGAGAGAGAGAGAGAGAGAGAGAGAGAGAGAGAGAGAGAGAGAGAGAGAGAGACGCAGAAAGCATATTTGGAAATCGAGAAAGCGAGAAAAAAGACACTGTGTGTGTGTGTGTGTACAGTGTGTGTGAGTTGTATGTGTGTGTGTGTGCATGGCAGCTCATTTTTTGCACATGTATGTGCATGTGGCTGTGTGCCCACGTGTCTGTAAACATGTGTTCAAATGAGCAGCATATCTGCTGTGATCAGTGGCATGTTGTCATGTGTAGAAAACAAACATGTTAGAACATCACCAGTATGACAACCACTTGATTCTCCGCTGACTGCCCTACATCAAAGAGAGAGAAAGCCAGCCTTCAACTATGGCAAGCCATACTACCTACAGTAAGCAAAGCTAAGGGAAGGCATATTGGCATGGATTATGGTAAGCCGGTTGGCATTAACTTGCTCAAACAACTACAGCCTACTACATGGAGAAGCTGCATGATAGCATGTAGCCTATAGAAAGCATGATGCTAAGAGTGGCTTATAGTCTATAGAAAGCAGGATGATTAGCATTCTGGCTAGTGTAACTGTTCTGGAATCAGAACTAACTTTGCTGATCTCTGCATTCTTCTTGCTGTACTCCAAATTTTTTGAAGTCACTCTCTGGTCTTCTATCTCTAATATACTACATTACTAAGCTATTCTATATGCTGCATATCTGTTTTTCCTACTCCAGACGCTCTCTGTGGACATGTTGTGACATGTCAAGTATCAGTCCTCTAAATCTGAGCCCATGCAGTCTTATGAGACCACCTGAGAGACTGTGATGTTCTTGAAACACTTTTACCAATCTCCATTCTTGATCCCTACCCCTGCATAATGGGGTGGTTTAGCATGCTACGTTAGCACTCTGGAAATTGTGTTTAAATCCTGGCAGCCCATGAGCACTTAACCCCTACGCTGCATCTGCATCTATGTGAGACTGATACCTGAAAATTGATTGTTAACAAATGTAATATAAATTATACATGTAATATGAATGTAATATAATATAGGTCCCCATGGCCAAATGTAAATCTAGCATAGGCCTACTACTGTAGGAGTCTGGAATTGTGGGTTTGAATCCTGGCTGCCACCATTGTGTCCTTATGCACTTAACCCTTGTGTTGCTCTACTGGCCCTGAAAATATTGATGGATTTATAACTTATATTTGTGACGTAATATAAATTGAATATAATATTAATATACTAATGTAATATATAAGTCTCCTTTGCCAAATGTAAATCATATCCTATAAGCTTCACTCCCACACGTGGAGCAGACATACTGTGGAGGGTGGGAGAGGTGGCACTATGGGTGCTGCTTCCGTGGGTGGAGCCGGTTTCTCCTTGTCCTTATCTTCCTTGTCCTCCTTGTCCTCAGGTAGTGGTTCAGGTGGTGGAGGTGGAGCCAGGTTGGGACACTGCCCAATCTCTGCATTCTCGAAGGCTACTGGTCGGGAGAAGTCCACCGGACTAGCAAGGGAGGAAAAGGGATTGGTTAACGATACAGCAGAGGCGGGGTTTGCTTTGCACAATTCAGAAAACATTTGTTTATGTAGGTATTTTGTTTGTAAAGAATGTGTGTGTGTGTGTGTGTGTGTGTGTGTGTGTGTGTGTGTGTGTGTGTGTGTGCTTGTGTGTGCTGAGAACTAACTAATGAGTGGAATTACGGCCAGATGAAGCGCTTGGGTGGTCAATTTATCTCATTTAGTTTTGGGTGTCATTGGAGAATCAGAGGCACTTAATTGATCTTTTTTTCTGTTTGGGCAATGCAGCAATATAACGGACATTCAATTTATCTTCTTTATCCTTTTGCATCCTGATCCAAACACTGAAGATTTCACAGCTACTATAAATTGCAGAATCTGAAGACACGGATGAGAGAAGTCTAAACGGAAAGTGGGCACAGTATACAATGACTCAAAACGGATTTATTACCAGCTTCTTGGCTTGCAAGTAAAGTCACATGAATGTGAGGATGTTGCTATTTTTGGGAATAAAAGTAAAAAATAAATAAAAAAAGAGGCAATTGCAGAGGGAGCACCGGAGATAGAAAACCACAGTATTACCTGGTACTGTACACCTTTAAATATTCTAACTTGCAACAAGTTGAAACTTTTCTGTTATGAATGCATCCAGCAGTGTGGTGGTGAGAGACTAATGGTACTATCCACTGTTGCAACTTCCTCAGCAATTGGGCATTGCCATCACATTCCTAGCCCAGTGTGAAATCACTGTGAAATATGGACAGCCTTATCATGGAGGACAGTCTCATCGCTCTGATTTAAATAGAGGTCATCTGAGTTTACCCAACTCTAAAAGAGACAGACAGAGAAAGAGAGAGAGAGAGAGAGAGAGAGAGAGAGAGAGAGAGAGAGAGAGAGAGAGAGAGAGAGAGAGAGAGAGAGAAAGGGAGAGAGAGGGAGGGAGGGAGGGAGACTGGCTAATGGCGTTCTATAATTATTAAGGAGAAGATCAGGCTTCATATCTTGTTATCGGATCATGAGTTTTTAGCTGGTAATTATTCTACTCAACTGTGCCTATGTAATGATGGTGCTGTAGTATATGATGTTTGGAAAAGCTAACTAATTACAGAGAGAGAGAGAGAGAGAGAGAGAGAGAGAGAGAGAGAGAGAGAGAGAGAGAGAGAGAGAGAGAGTGGCTAGGCCTGAGGTATGCAAAATAAATCAATTTCATATTAAAAATCAGATCATTTTCCACTAATAATATGACATCTTCACCTCCCTCATAACAAAACTCCTCCTAAAGTCTTTGAAGCTTATTCTATAAACATATTCTATAAGGCAAAATGGCAATATTATGTCTATCAACATTAAGAAGACCTTGTTTTTCATTAAATGAAAGATTATCTTAGCAAGATCAAATGGTAATGTCATTGTCATCTTGCTTTAATTAGCATTCTTGATGAGAGAAAAGAATGGCCCAGTATGTTGAGGGAACAGTTGGCACTCATGCCATATATGAGGTCCTGTCCATCTCCAAGCAATACCAGACAAGACAACTTTTTATCTCTGGAGCGTTTTTTTTTCTTTGTTTCTTAACAGTCACAACATTCTCACCAATCCATGTGAATGACTTACAAACCAAAGTGCAGGAACCAGTGATGACCATTGTTGTGTGTTATGGTGACTGTCCAGCTAGAAACGTGATTTTGGTTTCATTCAATGGACCTAACTCAATCCTCGGCGGAATCAGCGATTATCTTACAAATCCTCTTTGCACGCAATAGGATATGACTGATAGAGCTACCTGTTGGAGACCCCTGCTGTAAACACATAGAGCATTGTGATTGGTGAACACCAATTGTGTCCGACCAATCACAAGACCTTCTACTGTAACTCCTTATGACAGAGGAGGGCATCGATTTGCCAATTTACCAGCATCAACTCACATCAGCAGGTCTAAAACTCAATGTGGCCCTTCAGCCCAAATAATTGCCCATCCCTGTACTGCCCTATCACCTTTAACCTAACTTCAAACAAGAAGAATTATAACTTGACACTTAATGATTCCTGCTACAAGACTGTGGATTTACTGTACAGTATGTACAGTAAGTCATACTCGGAGTATGATACTCCCCTTGTTTGCTAAAGGGCAATATTTGCTAGTTCTAGATGACAAGAGTCAGTTGAAAATATGATATGAAGGAGAAAAAAAATAGTGTCTGCCAAGATGTCACAGAGCTTGTCTGGTAGATCAAATATTTTCTAAACTGCACAGACATTGTCATCATGTACTTTGATTACATAACTCAAAGTTCAACCAGAGTTCAAGTCCCTGTTGCAGGTTGCCATGGTCACAGGGTGTCTAACTGATCACAAAGTCAGTGTACTGGTGAAAGTTCCTGCAGAAATTATTTCTGTTTGACAATCTAGTCTTGCCAAAGGACTACCATACGCAACAAAAGATATGCACTTTTATGTACGGTATGTATGTGTCTTGCCAGTATGTGTACTGTGTGTGCACAATATGTACAGTATGTATGTCTATAGGGATGTAAGGATACACTAGGCCCACTATGATACAACCGAAAACCTCACACAGTCATATCGAAATTTCACCAGCTGAAGGTGTATTGCTACATCTCTAATGCGCATATATTGCACTGTGTAATTTATGGCTCCTAAGTGGAAGACCAATAAAGGCATTCACTCATTCACCTTTCCACGACAATCTGTTGTTGTTGAACCACACCTGATGTGTCCCCTGATCTATTAATGGCCTTTATTACATACATATAGGAGGCTATTCATACACAAGGCACTACAGACTCAGGTGCAGTTCCTGATACAACCTGCACAGGTAGAGACAGGTGAGACCCAGGTATTTTGGGGACAGGTGAGACTCACACAGTGTTGATGAGCAGGTTCCAGATGCAGCCGTCGAAGGGCAGGTTGGGCCGCTGGGTGGTGGCCGCTACGTCTGGTGGTAGACCGCCGACGAACAGACGCTCGATGTTCAGAGGTTGGTTGTTGGACAGGATCTGCTCCAGCCTCTGCTCCTCGTCCACCAGCACAGAGAATGCCCTGTGTGTGTGTGTGTGTGTGTGTGTGTGTGTGTGTGTGTGTGTGTGTGTGTGTGTGTGTGTGTGTGTGTGTGTTTGTGTGTGTGTGTGTGTGTGTGTGTGTGTGTGTGTGTGTGTGTGTGCGTGTGTGTGTGTGTGTGTGTTTGTATGTATGTATGTATGTATGTGTGTGTGAATATGTGTGTGTGCACGGGAACATGTGCAATGGAAAACCAAACATAAGAATTAACCAAAGTTGAGAAACAGACCTGCTTGCAATTCACTACAAATTGCTAAATTCATTTTCGAATCTTTGCTATAAATATCAATCTCCATTGGTCCTCTGGTTGCACAAGGAGCCAACAAAACATGATAAAAATAAAACATGGGTCTCACCCTCCTATCCTTTCAATGCGTAGCGAATGCTCACGCCCGTCGTGCAGGAGACCCTGGTCGGACTTGCGGATGAGCTTGCGTGGGTTCTGTCTGCCTGTGAACACCAGCACCTCCAGGTTTCCCTCGTTCAGCTGCACCAGCAGGAAGGGCTGCAGAGTCGAGTAGCCGAGAGGACAGGAACAACACAGATGTGTTCAGTGCAACATCAACAAAAGATCATTTAATTAATTAATGGTGTATAAAAGGCGGTGAAATTATATCTGGTTCCAGCCTATTTTTAAATTTATCAATTAATTAATGGAACCATTAATGCGCAAATAGGCACCAGACATAATTTCACTGCATTTCTTACACCAGTAATCATACTGCATGCATGTGACAAATGCACTTCATTGAATCCTTGAGTACTGACCATTGAATCCTTGAATACTGACCATTGAATCCTTGAATACTGACCATTGAATCCTTGAATACTGACCATTGAATCCTTGAATACTGACCATTGAATCCTTGAATAATACTGACCATTGAATCCTTGAATAATACTGTATGTTACAAGCAAACGTAAATAATCACGGTCTGCATAAGCACATTATAAACTTTCGTCAGCATATGAGAGCTTGACTCTGGTAAACATAGAGGGGGATTCGGTAAAGACTTTAGCTTTTTGTTTAACTCTAAATGTATAAATACTGTATTTTACTTCTATAATTTTGTCAGTGGAAAAAGCTAATTAAGAGTTTTCATTTGATATAACTTTTTTTAACCAAAATGTCCAAAATGTCACTTATGTCTCAGATGACACAAAGGGGATAATACAACCCCCCCCCCCCTCCAAAAAAAGAAGAAGAAGAAAAAAAAATCAACAGTTTTGGACAAGATTGTTTTTCTATAGTGAGATTTGGCACAAATTGACTGAGCAGTGATTGTAACCCATGCCATCCCACACAGTCTAGCCCAGGGCTAGAGAACCAGGCAACCGGGGAACTTGTGACCTCACAACAACCTCAGAATGATAATCAACCGCCCCAAGCCAATTGACCAAAAAGCCCACCCTTCCAGTCAACTGGGATATCTGGAGCAAGGTGGATAAACTTTAGCAGTTTATCTTTCACAGCTTGAATAGCTGGCATCCATTACATGAGCATCACCTAGTTAATGTTTAGATTAATTGAAATTTACCTGATGAATGTCTCAAAGACTGAAACACTGTAATTTCTTAATAATTAATAATTATCTGTGCGGTGTTCCTTTCAAGTTTTTGACCATACAGTCTTCTCAAACACACCTGCCCAAAAAAAATAGGTGTGCAAAAAGAATTCAATGTCTTTTTTTATGTTTAATATGGAAATGAATTCCCATATAGTTCGCATTTCAACCATACAGTTATACTGAGTATAGATGTCTCAAACTTAAACTAATATTTACCACATATTGTAGTGGAGGTTATAGCCGTTCCACAACCCTCTGGAAAGTTACAGGTTGAATTTTTTGGAACAAATCAAAAATGTTCATCTCTTTAAATCGACACATTAGACTGAATCTGATCTATGCTTTTTCAGATAAGTGGAGTCTGAAATAGAGGCCCAGCTGAGGGGCTCGGAGAGATTTTCCATTTGGCACGCCTGTGCTGCTGACGTCTGACAGAGACAACAGTGTGGCGCTCGCTCCGCTCCGCACCTCGCCGTGCTGGCGCATGTCTGAGGCAGAGTCTGAGACTGTGGGGCTCCCAGCAGCTCCTGATGAAACCAGCCGTAATTGGATAGGGGAAAGGAGATGCACACACACACGGACACACACACACACACACACACACACACACACACACACACACACACACACACACACACACACACACACACACACACACACACACCCATGTACATACACACACACGGACATGCACGCAGATGCATGCCTCACACATACACACGGACACACACACACACACACACACACACACCTCCCCAGAGGCCGAGAAGTGTGTATAGCTGGTATGAACAGAGCTGTCTCAGGAGCAGACAAGTCCCAACCATCCACCCTCCCACCATCCAACTAGATGATTCTGCGACTTCAATTCAGCACGCGTTGCCCATCTCACACGCAAATGGACAGAATAAGAGAAGAGGTGGAGAGAGAGAGCAGAGCGAGGGAGGGAGGTGGGAGGAGAGAAAGGGTGGGTGAGGGGTTGACACCACAGGAAGAAGCTATGAGCTGAGCAGGGGGGGAGAAAAAAGAAGAAGAAGAAGAAGAAGAGGAAGAAGAAAAAGAAAAAGAAGGAAAAAAAAGATGCCCTGGCTTCTGCTCAGACAATGACATCCACTTCATTTATGGTTGATAATGATTTCTAGAAAAGGTGAGAGCCCAGACCTCCTACAGGAACCACCCCTCAACCCCCCCACCTCCAACACATCCCACCCATACACCCCCAGCAAATTGGACCCTATCCATCAAAGTGCTGTGGACGTAATCTATTTCTACTAACGGTGCCTCCACGGGAGGAAGTCGGAGGTTAAACTCACTATCATTTCCTCGGGGCGGCGGCTTCTAATTGATGTGCCAGGGGGCCCCTGCCCGCTCTCTCGCCGAGAATTCCGAGGAAGATGATGAAGACGTTTCCAGACAAAGATGGAGAGAGTCACGTTTTAATTAAAATGACCACTGATCCACCCCCCGCCTTTGGTGACCAGGCAAGGAAAAAAAAAAAAAAAAGAAAAGAAAAAATACAGAAAAGAAAAAAAAGTGAAAAAAGAAAAGTAAAACGAAAGAGGGCGAGAGGGAAAAGAAGTCTTGTTTGCTGAAGGGCAAACGCTATTACAACAGACTCACGTACAATCAATCTCTTTTATAGTTCATGTAATAAAGGCAGCTCCCTTGGCCTCCCTGAGTTGATTACGATTGTGCTGGGAGGTTTTTCAGCTGCAGTCTGGGTCCGAAATACTCTCCCTCTTTTTTTCAATTACCTGATGCTTGGGCCTCCTAAACGCTCAGCCATTAAACTGTTCCTGGAAGCATTACACAAGTGATTCTCCCACCACGCCTGAGGCTTTGCTGGACCCGACTCCTTAATCAATAACTTGCATTGAGAATATCCAAAGTTATAGTTTAATCAATTCTTAAAAGACCTATGGGTCCCACAAAAGCAGAGAAAAGCGTTTAGGCTGTGCAGTGCTCTTTACTGTGTGGTCTCGTTCCAGAGGCTCCTCTAATGCTTTTTCACTTGTAGTAAATTATGATTTAAACTGCTTATGGCTCCACTTGTAAGAAAGTTGTGTCAGCCAAACCGAAGCATCCTTGTCCCTGTTATACAGTTTTATCGATAAACTACTTAAACCACAGCTAGTTCTGCAAGCTTCACTGATCCAGGATAAATGGGAGAATTTTTTGAACATCATAAACAATAATATTACTGTATATCTGTGCAAAATTACATCTGACGCAGCCAAGACCAGTTGGTGTTGGTTATCAAATGCTTTTAGCCCAATAAAACAATATATTTTATCTTTTACAGTTTGTCTTTAATCAATTTGAGTGCCTGAATTTTGCCTGGAATTTTATCATGCCAAAAAACTTTTCCTTAAAACCTTAAATCTTTTCTCACTAATTCTAAAATGAATTTTCTAATAATGCGTTTTAACCATTTCCTCCCCTCCAAGAGCACCAGTGGTACTGCATGAGCTGGACGGCAGTCATGTCAGGGGAGCTTCTAGGGGGGAAAAGTTAGGATGATTCTAAAGGCCATTGTTTTCAATGGGATGATTCTAAGGATCTGACAATGATAGTGGACCCCAAAGAAAATTTGAATATGTTTGGGGACCCAATGTCAATGTCAATGTAATCAATGTTTGGCGGGCCCAAAAGTGTTTTCTGTCAAAGGGCCCAAAATTGTTTTCTGTAAAAGGCCCTGCAGTCCAGTTTGTTTTCGGGCCAGCGACAACAACATGGTGACGTCGTGTGGCTCACCTCTCCCGTCTGTCTGCGCCTCCTCCTGGGCGTCTGGAAAAGTGGGATGCCCCCCTTGCCATAGAGGATGATGCCCGAGTCGCTGCGGGTGCTGAAGGAGAGGGAGATCTCCGTGCCCACGTTGAAGGGTGCTGGCGGCAGCTCCATGAAGCCTGGCTTGGGGAAGCTTACTGTGTGGAGGTTCTGTGTGCGGGAGATGAAATAGACAAAAAGAATGAAGACAAAGGTCAAAGATAGGTCATGATGACAAGCTAATGGGCATCACTGTCAAAGTTGGGATAACTGTAGAAAAATGCAGATCATAAGGACAAAGTAGGCCTTAAACAGACACCAAATCCAAAATAAAAGTCAAGACAATAACTGGATTTCCATTCAGTTAGTTGATGCACATACAGTATACTATCAGTTAGGCAAATAAGAAATCCTTGGTTGAAAACACCTGCAAATTCACATCAGTCCCCTTACCTAATGCGAATATAAATGACTGTAACTTGCTCAAGTGGGGTGGATAGTAGCCTGACATAGCCCATAGACCATAATACTGCTGTTCATCCGTATTCATGGTCTGGAGGTTCTTTAACCTGACATAGCCCATAGACCATAATACTGCTGTTCATCCGTATTCATGGTCTGGAGGTTCTTTAACCTGACATAGCCTGACCATAATACTGCTGTTCATCCGTATTCATGGTCTGGAGGTTCTTTAACCTGGCGTGATTATACTGCGGCGGGGAGGGCATTCACTTTTGGTTTGAAACAATTGGACAGCTCGTCTAATCAGCGTCGCTTATTGGCCGGTAGACTCTCTACCGATATAAACACGCCCAAGAGGACCGTTCCCAGACCATGGATACGTATGAACATTCGTATTATGGGCGGGCTATGTCAGGCTAGGTGGATAGGGCATAACATTACATTTTTCATATGTTGCTATCTGAGGGGCTATCTGAAGGGGCAGGCTCAGTGGATGAGTTATGTATCAGGACTTAAAGTCCGTTCACACCCGGAACAATAACTATACAGCAACAATAACGATATTTCTGTCCAGAGTAGGTCTGTATTCATGCAAATTAATTAAATTATCTAAAAGTCAATGGTATCCCATTGTCTGTTAATTGTTCTAAAGATGGCTTTGAAAGTGATCAACCAACAATATAATTCCACATGTTGTTGTCATTTTAGTTGTGGTGTGGACTCTGTTAGCCATATTAATTGGAGCGATATTTATAATATGTCATTCTAGTTATAGTTATCATTCTTGGTGTGAACACCCTTATGCTCCTGAAGCCAGTATTTTCCACCACTGCTGGAGACTACGAAGCCCATCTAACCCATTGAAAGAAAAGAGACAATAGTAAGGACACTAAGATGACAAAGTGGAAATGAACTATGCTTTGATGAAATGCTAATGCTGATTATAAACAAGGTCATATTCACTGATTAGGAAACAAAAGTCCTCATATTCGCCCATCACTACAAGCTGTCAGTTCACTGTCTAAATGTTTCTAATTATCACAAAGAAAGCGGGGAATCCATTTAAAACCTATTTAAATGTCATTTCAATGTCAATTGCATTCTCTGTCATAATAACCAGTAAAAATGAGTCTTTTCTTTGAAGCCAATATCTGATGTTTAACACGGACATGCACTGAATGCAAAATGTCCACTTATTGTTACTAGTGCAATTCTTCATATCAATGTAAGTATATTTTCTTTCTTTTTACCAATACAAAGAAATACTATAGCCTAACAGTATCTGTTGTGCTTCTTAATGCCATACTTACTGTAAGCATTCTGTTCACCACGTTCTATAAATACACTCTATGATTCACCACTTAATCCAAAGTACATGTATCTCATTAGAGTTCCAAGAACCTATGTTTGAATTACTAAGAATGGAATTTTCCCATCAAAGAAAAGATGGCCAGCCTTCTAAGGCCAGTCCCACAGTATCTATCTGTATTGCTACCGTACCCTAGCTTTTGAATTCCATCCACCATATGTTTGGCTATCACCACTGTGTACTTTTGGGTCTCTGAGCTCAGTGAACTATTTGGGCTGTGTTTATGAATAAATCAGACAGCTCAGGAGCTACAGAGGAGATGAAACGAAAGAACAAAAGGAAAACTGGGGGCTAACTCTACTCTACAAGACTTCACTGTTTTTATTATTAGCCATTGGAAATGTTTCAGAGAGTCTCTGTCTTTCTCTTGTAGTGTATAGATGTCTGAAGACTCCACACCGTGTGTGATTAGCTTCACAGATTGACTAACTTGTGACCAAACATGCTGAAGCAAACCAAAAAAAGGAAAACACAACAAAGTTTACAGGATCTTAGCTATTGACAAAAAATAAATAAATAAATACAATAAAATAAAACAACCAAATTTGTAAAAAAAATAAAAAAGTACAGAACAGTTCATTTAAATAGGCAATTGGGCAGGCAATGATAAAAGTGCCCTGATCTTTACAGATTAGCTTTAGTTCTGTTCAACAAATATACATTATGTGAAATAAATAAATCAATAAATATGTATTGAAGTAGCTTATTACCATTTGACAAAATATATACTGTATGTATAGGAAAAAGGAAATAATTACTGACCTCTATGGAACAACCCTTGGAAAGACCAGTGTAGTCTGGACTGCTCAGTAAGTTGTATGGTGTTCTGGAAACTTCTATATCTTTCAGGCAGCCAGCATATCTCTTTGTGGTTACCTCAGGCCTGGGGGGCAAGAAAAAGCATGTTAGCCAGTACTGCAATCAGTGGCTATCTTTGGGGATGATCCATTCAAAAACATACGGTCAAAAAAATCTACCCAATTCTAAATCTACATCTACATAAATTAGTTGCTCTTATTTTGATTCATTTCATTTCATTTTTTTATTTTTTGCAGATTGTGATGGCCATGAATCATTCGTTCATTCATTTCACAATGAAAGTCTGATCTGAGCTTCCATCATGACTTCCATTTCATTACATGTACATGAAGCACAGCTACTGCATTGGCAGATAAGCTTCTGGACTACAGGAGATGGACAGACAGGGACGAGAGGAGAAGAGAAGAGAAGAGAAGAGAAGAAAGCTTTTTGAAAGCACAGAAATGGAAGCAAGTGCTGGTCTCCAGAAAAAAAAAAATCCTGTGACCTGCATTAAACTTTGTTTTTTTGTTTTTTTTTTTTAAGAAAGAAAATTTTTGAACATTTTTTTTTCAAATGCTCTCTCAAAAAATGCCTCAGTTCTTTCCTGAACCTGACAGCGATTCTGCTGACCAGCACAAGTACCCGGTAGCCGGCGAACAAGGAGGAAAGTACTGTATGTCCGCTAGGAAGTGAACATCATGAATGAACAAGTGGCTGTTTGCAGTGGGAGCAGCAAAGCCTTAGGAGAGTAAATGGTGGCTAAAATGCTAATTAGCAACATGCAAAAAATAAATAAATAAATAAATAAATAAAAATAAAGAAAAGAAAAAATATATCAGTGTGTTACAGTAGAAGTACATTTACGTTTTACCTTGATTTGGTACTGTAAGAGCAAAACAAGCAAAACAGAACAAAACATCACATTAACCACTTTCAGTAATTGTTTAACACTAACACAGACCTCTGGAAAATTGCCCTTCAAAGTTTGACAAGTCATATAGCTCAAAATAAGTACCCAAACACATTATAGAAGTTATCTTAAATCTACATACAATATTTACTAAGTCAGTATATGTCATTTAAGAAACAAGGGAAAAAAACAGTAAAATACTGTATGGCTTGCCCTCTTATATATCATTTTGCTACTGCTCATCCAGTGAACATCTACACATGCATTCTAAATATATTTTTGGCTGTTGAAAAAAAGAAAAAGAACAAAAAACAACTTTTGGGTCAGCAGCAACAGGCTTGCCAAGGCCCTCATGGTGCTTTGAATAGGCTAAGCCTCCTTTGTCCGCTCCCACTCTTGAAATGAACACAATAAGATGACCTAGAGAAAGGCGAGGCATCATGAAGAGGAGGGAGTCTGATGTCTAAAATGGACTTTTTGGAGGTCATGTAGTAGCTTTTCCACTTTTGCGGGAGGATTTGCTTTTTTTTTTCTTTTTGGTACTTTTTTTCTTTTCTTTTCACATTCAACAGACCCTGCCATAGACTTGCAGTGGGGCGAGACCTACCTGTAATTGCCTATGATGGGTAAGCCGCCAAAGTAGATCCGCTCGTCCTTTAGGTTGAGTCCGGAGGCGCTTCCTTTAGAGTCCACCTCCACTCTTTCCTCCTCGCCAGTCTCCACGTCCACCACAGTTACTGTGCCTGAGAAAGCACACAGGACAGACATAGGGATGGGTATTGATAAGATTTTATCAATATCAATGTCATTATCAATTCTGCCGATCAATCCAATTCCTTATCAATACTCTTATTGATAACGTTTGGAGACGTACAATATCAATGGAATTGATAATTTTGAACCGGTTCTGAATTGGAGTTGGTTCTCGATACCCAACCCTAGAGTCACAGACATCACTAACAGAGCACAAGAATCATATTCTAGACATCACCAACAGAGCACAAGTGACAGACAGCAGAGAGCACTGTGTGACAGAGAGTACTGAGTGCACAGAGCAGAAGCAACATTTGGATTTCAAACACTTATTACTGTACCAAGACAACACCACCACACCACTTACAGTACAGTAGGTTGCTTTGTGCAGTAGGTTGCTGTGTTGTGTATGTTTGTGCACTAAAATGTGTTATTAAAATCACTAATCTCTCTCTATTATAAATGAAATGTTCTTGTCAGTTGATGGAAACTAGAGTAATCCATAATATCCATAGTAATCCATAGTGTATCATGGGATATAACCACTGTTATTAACATGTAAAATCAGAAACTGTGTGTGTGTGTGTGTGTGTGTGTGTGTGTGTGTGTGTGTGTGTGTGTGTGTATGTGTACGTATGTGTGTGCCCATGAAAGGAGGACAGTGAGTGGACGGACACCTTGGTTCTTGTTGCGGGACATAGTGAAGGATTTCCATTTGCCGTCGTTGTAACGCCGGGTGGTGGTGACAGAGCCGGTGCCCGAGCCCAGATCAAAACTGGCCTTCATCCGGCCATCAGCCAGCTCCACACTCATGAAGTCCTTCTGTCTCACAGCCAAGGGTGGGGGTGAATGGGGGGTGGGGTGGGGGGTGGGGGTCGAGTGGGATTAGAGAGAGGAGACAAACACAAAGCTGGTGAGTGACAGTTTGGTAGATGTTAAGGAATAAATGAAACTGTGTTTGTGTGTGTGTGTGTGTGTGTGTGTGTGTGAGTGTGTGTGTGTGTGTGTGTGTGTGTGTGTGTGTGTGTGTGTGTGCGCGCAAGTTGTATGACATGCATGTGTCTAATCATTAAATGTCTGTGGTTCAGTTTAGTAAATATTACAGTAAAGAATGAATGAATGAATGAATGAATGAAGTGTCACTAACCACTTTGATGAATGACCAATATATGAATATTTGAATTTTGTGTGTATGCTACGTGTGTTATGTTTGTGTGTGTGTGTGTATTGTACAGTACTGTATGTGTGTGTGTATGTGTGTACTATATGTATGAGTTAAATGAATGAAAGTGTCACTAACCACTTTGATGAATGACAAATATATGAATATTTGAATTTTATGTGTATGCTATGTGTGTTATGTTTGTGTGTGTGTATTGTACAGTACTGTGTGTATGCTATGTGTGTTATGTTTGTGTGTGTGTGTACAGTATGTGTGTACTGTATATATGAGTTTAATCAGTAAATAGCAGTGGTTCCATCCATACCATGTCTTTGGTGGCGAGGTACATGACCAGTGCGTTGGAAGAGAGCGTGCGGAACTTGAACATCACTGTGGAAATGTTGGGGTTCCAGCGTGTGGGTTTGCTTACTCCAGCATAACCCTCCCCATCAAACTGAACAGTGCCTTCTGAATCAGCAGGCTGAGGACTGCACACACACACACACACACAGCACACACACACACACACACACACACACACACACAAAAACATACACACACACACACACACACACACACACACACACACACACACACACACACACATACACACACACACGCACGCACGCACGCACACACACACACACACACACACACACACACACACACACACACACACACACACACACACACAGACACACACACAAACAAACAGTTTTAGACCATGAGTCCACCTGTAAATACAGTATATCATTTTATTATTGGATGGGATTATGGGATGCTTAGCATAGTGACTATAGTACCTGACGGCGCATCCTTTGCAGTCTCCTTCCCTGTCTCTGTAGTTCCACAGACCAATGGGCTTCTTGTCCAGGTACACCTCACCCATGCAGCCATTGAAGGTGGTGGTTTTCACCGCATCCGCTTTCTAAGGGAGTTACAGATATGGATCATCCATCCATCCATCCATCCATCCATCCATCCATCCATCCATCCATCCATCCATTCACTCATCCATCCGTATCTCAATCCAACCATCCATTTATCCATCTATACATCATACTGGTCGAAAATGGATTATTATAATTACCTCCATCAAGGAGGTTATGTTTCGGTCGCGTTGGTTTGTCTGTCTGTCTGTTTGTTTGTTTTTCTGTTTGTCAGCAGGATAACTCGAAAAGTACTGCACGGATTTGGATAAAATTTTCGGACAATGTGTATATTGGGACATGCAAGAAGTGATTCGATTTTGGTGGCAATCGGTTCCCCAGAACATGATCTGGAATTTATATTGTGCCTGTGACCACATTGCCTTGGCGGAGGTCTGAGCTCTCTGAGTCCTTTTCTACTTGTCATTTTATTTTAATTATATAATCAATTAAATATGATGATTCATATGTACAAAGAATAAGCCAACAAAACAGCCACATGTCCAATAATCTACCTACAACTAATGGCTGGGTGAAAGGATAACTTTAAAGTCATTTTTCTCAGTTCTGCACTCTGCGTAGTTACTGCCTTTTTGCTTTGTAGGGCAGCAGCAGCATATCTCAATCCTTTCCCATCCATTCATCCATTCATTTCTCAATGCATCCATCTATGCAGCCATCCATCCATATCTCAATCCATCCATCCATCCATCCATAAATCCATCCATCCATCCATATCTCAATCCATCCATCCATTTAACCCTCTACTCATATCCCAATCCTTCTATCCATCCATCCATCTATATCTCAATCCCTCTACCCATCCATCCATCTATCCATAAATCCATGCATCCATCCATCCATCCATCCATCTCTCAATCCCTCTACCCATCCATCCTTCAATCCATCCATCCATCCATCCATCCATCCATATCTCAATCCCTCTACCCATCCATCCATCCATCCATCCATAAATCCATCCATCCATCCATCCATCCATCCATCCATCCATCCATCCATCCATCCATCCATCCATCCATCCATCCATCCATCCATATCTCAATCCATCCAACCAATGCATCCATCAACTGCATCCTGCTATGCATCAGATCTGTCAGTACAGTACAGTAAGAGTCTACTGTACCTTCACTGAGCCCAAGATCCCGCCCACAAACAGATAGGCGTTCTGGTCCACGTCCAGGACGGTGTAGGTGGGTGGGGAGAGGGCGCTGGTGACGGTGGGTAGGATCCCAGCTCTGGGTCCCTCCAGTGGGTGCACAGAGATGCTGCCGTTCATGCCGCTCCTGGGAGGGAGAAAATGCCATAGATAGGAGACACAATCAGAGGTGCTGGCTGGTGCTGATGCTGGAGCTCAATGCATAAGTCAACGATAGATAGATAGATCGATAGATACAGTAGATAGATAGATAGATAGATAGATAGATAGATAAACAGGTAGATAGATAGATATATGGATGGATAGATAGATACATAGATAGATGGATAGATGGATAGATAGATAGATAGATAGATAGATAGATAGATAGATAGATAGATTGATAGATGATAAATACATTTATTTTAAAGGAAGAGATTCATTTATTTTAAAGAAGTCTAGTAGCATTATGCAACATGTACTAGACACAGACTCAAGTACACTCACAGAGAGTCAAAGAATGATAACAGTGTGCAAAGTGTAAGAAGAGGAAGTTGTAGTTCTGTGTGTCGTGTTTAGTTGTGTAATTGAGAAGGAATTGGACATGATAGTGTCCTACTGACCGTGTGGCCTCAATGCGGTGCCAGTTTCCATCGTGGATAGCCAGGTCGGGGTACTCCACCCGGCCCACGCCTGAGCCCACGTCCCACAGGAAGTTCACCTTGCCCTTACGCATCTCAATAGCCAGGAAGTCCACCTGTGCCGAGACAGTCAACACAGCTACATGAGACTCAGCACAGCAAAAACACAACACAACACAGCACAGCACAGCACAGCACTAGCCTGGCTATCGGCAAACTAATTAATCACAAAAAGTGATATTTAGTCTGGAGACCCACTTGTACCTTTTCTTGTAGCGGAAGCGTCGTTTACGATTGTCCAGAGCTATTTATTGTGCGCTATGA
Organism: Sardinella longiceps; assembly: GCA_027497455.2. NCBI lineage: Eukaryota > Metazoa > Chordata > Actinopteri > Clupeiformes > Clupeidae > Sardinella > Sardinella longiceps. The sequence goes on from JAODXP020000025.1 coordinate 27,338,238, forward strand.
ATATGTACCTAGCTCAGAGCCAATACCCGAGCGTAAAATGTAATCGAGCATCGTGTTAGTCGCTTTTTGTTCTATGAATGGATACCTAAAAAGAGGATGCAATGATCACTATGATCAGTGTTTAAAGTGGGATTTGGCAGGAGGGGGAAGTCTCACATTTTGTGTCTGCACAAACAAAGAAAAATGTATAGAAGAAGAATGGAATGATATTGTTCATTTATCTGGGGTGCCGGTACTGTGTACCCCCGCGTTCCCCCCCACTTTAACCCTTGACTGCGATGCTTCGCAAAGGAGCATGGGCACTCCCAGGCTAGCATAGCATTACAGCCCAATGCAGAGCAGAGCAGAGCAGAGCAGAGTAGGCCTAATTGCCTGGTCACATCTCCCTTTCAACTCTCCCTCTTTCCTCTCTTCATCCCTTTCTCTCTGTCCTTTTCTCTCTATCATTCTGTTACTTGACTTAGCCCAATAACAACCCCCCCCCATTCCGTCCCCCACCCCTTGTGACATGACCCTTTGTCTCCCTTGGGGGGCCACGGAGTGTAAGCGAAGCCGCACGTCGGGGAGTTAGAAAAGACACAGACACGGTCGAGCGTTGAGTTGAGTCAAGTCGCGGGGAAAATGAAGAGGAGCAACAGGAGCCGTGATTTCCCCGGGGAAATCAGCAGCGGTGGCGGCGACGGCGGAGGCAGATGAAACTCGCCGATCCGCTCTGAAGCCTCGTCGGCTAATTGCCGCGCTTGCCGCTGA
>JAODXP020000025.1:27366728-27371728 GCA_027497455.2 Sardinella longiceps
TCCGGCTGAAAATGACCACATCGTCCAGGTACGCTGCACAGCAGTCATCACAGCCTTGCAGGACACGGTCCATCAGCCTCTGGAAGGTGGCCGGGGCCCCGTGGAGCCCGAAAGGCATGACCGTGAACTGGAAGAGTCCGGCTGGTGTTCGGAAGGCTGTGTACTCCCTGGATCGCTGTTCTAGTGGCACTTGCCAGTAGCCCTTACAGAGGTCCAGTGTTGTAATGTAGCATGCCTGGCCTATTCTCTCCAAAAGGTCATCTATGCGAGGCATAGGGTAGGCATCGAACCGGGACACGGCATTCAGCTTCCGAAAGTCCATACACACCCTGAGGGAACCATCTTTTTTCGGGACCACCACGATCGGGCTGCTCCACTCACTGGTGGACGGTTCAATCACCCCGAGTTCCCTCATGGTTTCAATCTCGGTCTTCAAGCCTGACACCAGGCACTCAGGCACTCTATAAGGACGCTGCCGGATGGGAGTGTCGTCTTTGAGGTGGATTTGGTGTTCCAGTACACTGGTACGACCAGGCTTAGGCTGAAACAAGGATGGGAAGTTGTTGAAGACCTCTAGGAGCTCGGCCCTTTGCTCCACGTTCACATGTTCCACACTCACATGCCCCTCGTGCTGCCAGGTTTTCAGGTCATCTCCATCTTCGTCATCTTTGTCCACTTTCCGCACCATCATCACCTTGGCCTCGGAGACCGGCTCCTCCTTCCCTTCATTGGGTAGGTACCCCTTGGCCTCGGAGACCGGCTCCTCCTTCCACTCTTTGAGTAGGTTCACATGGTATATCTGGGTAGGCTTGCCCTTTTCTGGGTGTTGGACTTCATAGGTGACCGGGCCCATCTTCCTAGCGATAACATAGGGGCCTTGCCACTTTGCTAGGAGTTTGCTGGTGCTTGAGGGGAGCAGCAGGAGGACTTTCTGACCTGGCTTATACTCACGATGCCTGGCGTGCTGGTCATACCACAGCTTCTGGGCTTTCTGCGCCTTCTCTAGATTCTCTGCGGCCTCCTCGCGATATCTCTCCAGACGGTCCCTCATCTGCAGGACATACTGTACGATGCCTCCCTCAGTGGATGCGGACTTGGGCCCCTCCCAGGTCTTCTTTAAGAGGTCCAAAGGGCCCTGGACATGCCACCCGTAGACCAACTCAAATGGGGAAAACCCGGTAGACGCCTGGGGCACCTCCCTATAGGCAAACAGGAGGAATGGCAGCCATTTGTCCCAATCCTTCCCGGTGTCGGACACAAACCTCCTCAGCATGTTCTTGAGGGTCTGATTAAATCTCTCGACGAGCCCATCCGTCTGCGGATGGTATGGAGTGGTCTGGATTGCCCGGATACCCAGTTGCCGCTGTAGCTTCTTCATCAGCCCTGATGTAAAGTTTGAGCCCTGGTCCGTCAACACCTCTTCGGGGAACCCAAACCTGGAAAACAGCTGAACCAGTGCACTGATGAGCTTCGGGGTGGTGATTGATCGAAGCGGGAAGGCCTCAGGGTACCTGGTCGCATAATCACAGATGACGAGAATGTACCGGTACCCAGCACTGCTCTTCTCCAAGGGGCCCACAATGTCCATGGCGATACGTTGGAAGGGTATGGAGATCACAGGCAATGGATTCAGAGGCACTCTGTCAGCCCTACGAACGGCACCTGTTTTCTGACAGACAGGACATGAAGCACAGTAGGCACGTACGTCTGTGTACATAGAGGGCCAGTAAAATCGTGTACCTAACCGGAGGTAAGTCTTTTGCAAGGCCAGGTGCCCAGCCCAGGGGATGGTGTGTGCAAGATAAAGAGCTAGGGGTCGGCATGTGGTAGGTACAACTAAACGTTTCATTTTCTCAACCTCAACATATAGCAGCCCATTCTCCATGAACACCCTTTCCCCATCTGCCCCCTCAGCCTTCCCCTCTGCTTTCTCCATCAGCGGTTTAAGTGAAATATCAGCCTGTTGTAGTGCCCCAAAATTATCTGGAACCACCCATTTCCCAACATCAAGACCAGACACTTCAATTTTCAGCTCAGGTGTACCAACATATTTCTCCAGACGCCGTTGTCGGCGGGTCTTTCTAGGGCCTTTGGTCCCACCCTGAAACAGACTACTACACAAGTCTGGCAGAGGTTGAAGACCTGCTTTTGTCTGGGCCCTTGTCATCACAGGACAGGAAACTTGGACATCTGACACATTCTCTTGTTTCGTCATCATTACAAGATCAGACAACACAGGCATATCCCTCCCCAAAACCATATCAACAGGCAGTCCCTCTACCACCCCAGCACATATCAAGTACCTCTGTTCATTCACCATTACAGTTACCTCCATTGTAGGATATTCTTTTTTGTCACCATGCACACACTGAATAACTGTTTTAGTTTCATAATCAATTGCATCACAGGGGACCAGACTTTTCTTTATGAGGGACATGGAACTTCCAGTGTCAACTAACGCTTGCACTAGCTGACCATTAACAACAATTTCACATTTCATTTCAGTAACATTTTTCTCCCCACCAGGACTGTCCCCCTCCCTTGGTACATAGCAATATCCATTGAACTTAGATTTGCGCACAGGACAAACTGCAGCCTTATGACCTGGTTGCTGACAATAAAAACACACCAGTCCTTGACTCAGATTATGAGCATTGTTCCCCTTTACATGCCCACCCCCACCAACAGTACCTTTGTTGTGCTGAAAGTCTTTGGGGTCTCTGCTTGCCGGGGCTGACCTGTATCCCTGGGGACCAGTAGCTGGACGTGGTGCTTGAGGCCGGAATTGGCCCCTCCGATGCGCATTCAAGAACTGCATTGCCAGCTTTGCTGCAGCCAGGCCGTTCTCTGGCTCGTGCTCTTTGACCCAGGTCCTCACGTCGTAAGGCAGAACTTGTAGCAGCTGCTCCAGAATAATCAGCCCCCCGACCTCCTCCTTGAGGCGTTGCTCAGGCCGAATCCAGCGCCGATAGAGACGCTTCAGGCGGTTGTAGGTCTCTGTCGGGGTCTCTCCCGACGGTGTGGTGACCTCCCTGAAGCGCTGACGATACGTCTCTGCGGTGATGTCGAACTTCTCCAGCAGCGCCTCCCTCAGGTCGTCGTAGGTGTTGGATCGCTCCTCATCCATGGCTGTGTACGCATCCAGCGCCTTTCCAGTCAGCAGTGGCACCAGACGACACGCCCACTCTCCCTCTGGCCAGGCCCATGTTCTGGCCATGCGCTCGAATCTTAGCAGGTAGTTTTCGATATCCTCACCATGCTGGTAGAGAGGCATCTTCGGCTCTTTCCGCACCGCTCTTCCCACTGGTGCTGCTGCAGGCAGGGACTCGGCCACAGAGTCTGGCTGTGATACTCGGGCCGCAGGACGTTGGGGAAGTGGTGTCGGCAGGCCCATGCGAGGACTCTCCGCTGCTGACGATGCTGATGTTGAAGACCCCGGCGTCATCTGTTGCTGTGCGGGTGGTGGTGGCGGCGGCTGTTGTTGCGGCGGCCCATGGACAAGGTGTGTAGCCAAACCTCGAATCTCGTTCAGGAACCGCTCTTCTCGCCGCTGCTGGGTGGTGAGAAAGTCTTTTAACAAGCCAGCAAGGTCTACTTCCTCAAAACCCCCACCGTCATCTGTAGCTGTGGCTGCTGCGGCTGTAGGATTCTGGTTCACAGCGTGATGGACTTCAGGAGTGCTGGTGGTCATTCTAGGACGTACCACCCGTAGTTCCTCTTCCTCTTCCTCCACGTAGTCATCCATGCCATCCTCAGACTTCATCTGGGCCCGCGTTTCCATCTTAGCAGCTTGCTCATCGTGTGCGTCGTCCATTGTGGCTGGCCAATCCCACCGCTGCCACCATATGTGGTAAAACGGGCCTTGTCACCAGGTCCGGGTCCACTCAAAAAACTGGCTCCGCCACAAGTAGCACTTTAGTGCGAGGTGTTTTTTATTTTACAGTGCACCCACGATACAAGCATACAGGCAAAAATGCCAATAAAGATGAAAAAGATATACTGGCCAATATATGCGAAGAAAAATTAGAAAAAAAAAACAAACAAAAATAAAATAAATAATGCTTAATAGCAATAATAGCTTTTAAATAATACTTTCAGATAACATTCATCAAGAAGTCAAGAACCTACAGCCACAGTCTGCGTTACCTTGCTGGACCTCTCTCTCTCTCCCACACAATGAATAAGGATCCCCTTTTAAGCCCCTAGGCCCCTCCCCTAGGCCATACCAAATATCTCACATTAATCAATTAATTTCACAAAAGGCATAATAAATTACATGTACAGACATAATCACACATTCCTTCAAACACTGCACATCAACAACATTATTATTGCACTTTTGCCCATGTAGCTCATATTATAATCACATTTACCAAAAACCCCATTTCCTGTAGTTTAACCCAATCCCAGGCCGCATTGCGCAGGCCAGACGCTACTGAAGTAGCCCCAAGTTGAACCGCTCGGTTTGACACTCATTCCCTGCTTTGGAATTATGTCGGCCCACTGACACAAACTTACAAACACGCGAACAAAGACGCTAACACAGACTTGGTGGACACTTATCACAAGACAAGACAGAACACTCAACAAAGGTAATTAATTTCATTTAACACAGAATTCCTAGCGTATATGGCAAAACTAAGTGTTTGACGTTAACAACGTTAACAAGCCAACAAAAAGGCGCTTGCGTTTGTGTGTGTAACGTGTGTGCGTGTGTAGCGTATGTTAGGGACGGTATATTACTATTTAACATGGATAAAGTGGCACAACACTCACTGAAAATGGCGTGGCCTATGTTACTAATTGGAATAGTATGGCATATTTGCGTTTAGTGAATGAAACGGGGAAGTGTGCGTTACGTGGTGCTTTGTGTGCTTCATTTAAAGTTAGCGCTGCAGGTGCCGTTGTACGGAGACCGACGCCTCCGTCACAGAGAGAGAACACAGACGTGATTCACATACACTACAGGACTGACCAACCAACTGACCAACCAAACAACC
>JAODXP020000025.1:27376728-27378632 GCA_027497455.2 Sardinella longiceps
CACACACACACAGTCACAATCTCACACAATCACAACATCCCTCCTTTACGCTGCAGTCTAACAGCTTTGTTAGAGTCCATGTATGTGGCCAGAGACTGTGCAGTCACTTGTACAACACACACACACACACACACACACACACACACACACACACACACACACACACACACACACACACACACCATGCATGTGCCTGTTCTTGCCGCCTTTAGCATCCACTAGCCCCTTGTGACTATCAGTGGGACTAAGCAATTGTATGCAACAGTATCCACAGTCTCACCTTACAGTACGTCAAGCGACACACACTTTGTATGACATTAGAGTTGGTGTTAGGAGTAAACAAGGAGTCTTTTCACAGCTTTTCACAATGTGAAGCCAAGGCAGCAGACTTACCGTATTTCCACTTTGCATCTCAGTGCCTCTCTGCTTGTTTTGCCATATGGAGAGTTATTCAAAGGTTTCTACACTTTCACTTGGTTTATACAATATACTTGAAATGTAATTTTTTATTTTCTCTTTTAAGAAAAATAAATTCAAAAGATGTTTTTGGATACTGATATCCAGATTGGAACTCGTATCCATGGTTGCAACAGTTCCATTCCATCCTGACAGCTTAGTGTAGGATTATAAAGATGATTTATATCGAGCTGTTTATTTTGTTTATCCGTGATCATTACCTATGCAACATATATATTATGCATCTATTTTCATCACTCCACTATCCACCCCACATAAATCATATATACAGCCTGCAACACAATATATAAAAACCACATGTTTAATGCATATAAAAACCGCATTTTGAATGCATTATATATGCTATTCTGTTTCAGATGCTTAGCAAAGCAAGTGTGTGTATGTGTGTGTGTGTGTGTGTGTGTGGGTGTGTGTGGGTGTGTTTGAGTACCTGCTACTGGTTTGTTTTGGTGGTGGTGGTGGTGTGTACGTGTGTGTATGAGCACAGTAGACCTACATGTTGCTGTTTTGCTTTGAAAGTGTGAGCAATATAAGGACAAGGATACGTGTCTGTGTCTGGCTTTGTGTGTATGTGTCTGTGTGTGTGTGTGCGTACATGTGTGTGTGTACAGTATGTGAATGTGTGTGTGTGTGTGTGTGTACCCATGAGCTTTAAACATTGACTTAACTTGTGAACTCTGTTAATCTGTTGGATTATTCAGAATATTTGTTTCGTTATAGAAAGTGGATTGTAAGGAATCAAATAAAGTATATAAAATGTGTGTGTACTGTGTGTGTGTGTGTGTGTGTGTGTGTGTGTGTGTGTGTATGTGTGTGTGTGTGTGTGTGTGTGTGTGCTGAGGTTAAGGTTATAAGGTTATAAGGTTGCTAAGGTTACGTACACACGATGCCGGCGGGTCCACACACATGCCTCTCCATGCACTGGTCACACTTGAGTCCGCGGGCGCCATGGCGACACTGGCACTGGCCCGTCTCGGGGTCACACGGGTGCGGCAGCGCCCCCCAAGCGTCACACTTACACTCCTCGCAGCGCCCGCCCGGAGCCCGCGGGTTGCCATGGTAACCGGTGGAACACCTACAGGGGTCAGGTGGGGGTGTGTGTCAAGGGAAGGTTGTGTGTGTGTGTGTGTGTGGTGGGGGGGGGATGAATAGGGAAAACATGGTTAGATCTCAGTGTGACATGAATTTGGTGTGAGAAAACTAAAACACACACACACACACACACACACACACACACACACACACACACACACACACACACACACACACAAACACACTCACACAACACAGGAAGCTTGCATAGTAACATACAAGAAAACCAAGGGAGACTCCCACACATCCACACACTCCCAACCTCTTTCTCTCTCTCTCTCTCTCTCTCTCTCTCTCTCTCTCTCTCTCTCTCTCTCTCTCTCTCTCTCAGACAC
>JAODXP020000025.1:27388732-27393732 GCA_027497455.2 Sardinella longiceps
TTGGGTTCGGTAAGGGGTGGGGCTCGGAGAAAAGCGGTGGAGTCACAGGCTGTGGGGGAGACAGATTGATGAATGGCCAGACAGGGGTGACAGGTGTCGGAGATGGACTTTGGAAGGGGGGGGGGTGTTGGTGTGAGGGGTCTCTGTGTGTGTGTGTGTGTGTTAGTGACAGAAAGAGAGAGAGAGAGTGTGTGTGTGTGTGTGTGTGTGTGTGTGTGTGTGTGTGTGTGTGTGTGTTTGTATGTATGTGAGTGTGTGAGTGAGTGTGTGTGTGTGTGTGTGTGTGTGTGTGTGTGTGTGTGAGTGCGTGTGTGTGTGTGTGTGTGTGTGTGTGCGCATTGTGTGGAGGATGGGAGTTCTAGTAGTTGTGGTAGTGGTGATGATGCTTTGGGTGGTGTTACCTCGCAGGACAGGCCTGAGTATCCGGAGGGGCAGTCACACTTCTCGATCTGATGGGCGCGGGGGCTCACTGCAGACGGCCTGCCCTCCTCCGCCACCTCCAGAGAGATCTCAGAGATCCTGGGACAGAGGGAGGGATGGAGAGACACACAGCAAAAGAAAGGGAGGAGGAGAGGCAAAAGAGAGGGTGAGAAACAGAAAAAGGAAGTGTAGAAGTTGACTAACATTTAGCATATGCCTTTATTAAAAAATAAAAGATTAAAGTCTGCAATGGACTTTCGTTAAGGATGGTCCCATAAATGTGTTTTGTATTTTTGTTTTGGGCTGGATTGATATTAAGCATAGTATACACGAATCCGAGGAAACTACCGGAAGTAAGCAGGCGCCATTATTGAGCTGCCTAGATCACCAATCTGTCCATAGTGATAGCACACCATAAACTCCCCTGATTAACTAGATTCACTACTTGTATAATGTCAGAGTATTCCATGGTCTTTGCTGTTAGCTGTCATTGAATATGTATTGTCAAAAAAGTTTGTTGACAGTCCAACAATGGCGTCGTCACAAGATGGCAGCCTACACAAAACGCTCGTCGGATTCGTCTATTGGTTATACTATTTTATAGTATTTTATAGTTATACTATTTTACTGGTATTATCCAAAGTAAACCAAAATCAATAAGGCTGGCTGTTCCTAGCCAATCCAGTGTTCCTTTTGTAGTTGGCTTGCTCTCGTATCTAAAGCCTCATTACAATTGTTTACCATCAATATGAAAACTAATTACGAGATATGGTTGACCAATGACCATCCTGACACGTGTCTTTGGCACATAGAGAATTGTAACATTGAGCTCAGAAATCAAACCCCAGTTGTGTTACCTCTGACTGACTGACACACACACTTTCATATCAATAAAGAAGTAGTTTGAAGTTGATCATAAACAAGATCAGGTACTTTTTCAGAAAGTCATGAAATAAAAGTGTCTGATTATTGTTTGCAGAACTGAGCCACGCAAACAAACAAAAGCCATCTTTCTCGTCTTTTTTCCACCCTTTTCCATTTCCTTTTATTTTTAGTCCCAAACAATCTAATAAACTGCTTCTAAAAATGCCTCTCCTGAACAGCAGTGCCTTTCCCACAATCCTCTTCAATAACAAACAACTATACATATACATAAATACTGTATATTATATATCTGTGTAATATACATACAAATATTATATTTGTATACATAAATACAAATACACAATATATATATATATTACAAATACACATACAGTGTACAAATACAGCTATATATATATATATAGATTAATTTTGCACTATATATATATAATCTATATATATATAGATTAATTTTGCACATTCTCTTTCAATTTCAATTTTGCTCATTCTCTTGACATTAGTGGTTGAAATGACGTGTGTGAATAACGTGGCCGACCCGCCTCCTAACGCCTGGCTCACCTGCTGTGTCTCATCGCGTTGCCGTGGGAGGCCTTGATGAGGACGTAGTCCACATAAAACAGCACGTCCATGAAGTCCTCACGGGTCATGGGCCTGTTATCCGCGTGCTTCCACTCATGCTAAGACACCAGAAAACAAAACAAAACAAAACAAAATCACAGTAAAGGAGAAATCCATTGTGAATTAGTCAATAGCTCTGTTGTTCCAGGTACTTGAATGCTGTCTTTAAGAAAAACAATTAAAAAATTTGATGCTACATAGACCAAATAACAAAGTGATTACTAATGCTGACTGAATGGGGCATAATAAAATGAAACTGAAAGTAAATTGTTATGCCCCATTCACCTACTGTTAGTAGCTGGCTCACTGCTCAGTCTATGTAAAATCAAATTTTCCTATTTTTCCTACCTACAGCACTTGGTGAGCTTGAACAACAGGGCTATGGATTTATTTACACTGGATTTCTCCTTTAACTCCACACCATCCAATAAACTCTCTCACAGCACTGCTGCTGCTGCTGCTTCTGCCAGTGCTGCTAAAGTACTCCGTGACCTCTTGTGACCTCTCGTGACCTGGCCATCGATTGGGTCGGCCCTCGCGGTGGGCAGGCCGAGCCTCGAGTCATTGGGCTTTGATGTGTCGGCGCGCTCCACTGGTCAGGAAACCCACGGCAAGTGTGTGTGTGTGTGTGTGTGTCTGTATGTGTGTGTGTGTGTGTGTGTGTGTGTGTGTGTGTGTGTGTGTGTGTGCTTGTATGTGTTTTATGTGTAGGTGTGTGTGTGTGTGTGTGTGTGTGTGTGTGTGTGTGTGTGTGTGAGGGTGGGATGAGGTTGTAACCACACTCACCTCTGTCATGTCAATCTCGTGACGGGTCAGCTGGCCAATCTGGAGGCCCGGTAGGTGGCGGACCATCACCTTGTCCCGGTTGGGCCCGCCCTTGATGAGCACCTGTGGCTCGTAGGAGGTGCTGCCGGTCTCGTCCCGTGCCTCGAAGTAGATGGCATACTTGAGCTTCCCGCCGTAGGCCGTGATCTGGGGCAGGGCAGAGACAATGGGGTGAGACAGCAGGGAAGAAGATGGCATTCAGCGTCCATCTTTGACATTTTTCGGTAGATCTTTATAATAACCGTCTTCTATAAATGGTTATTAAATAGATTATTAACATCAGTAAGATGTTAATTGGAAAGTTGGAGGTTTCAGTCGATGAGATGAATAAATTCCATCAAGTTTTTTCCATTTTTTAATTTAGCCATAACAAACTGTAAACTAACTGTTAACTTATTAACTTACTAACTATGCTGTAAAATGTCTGTTAATTACCGTTACCTAACTGTTAACTGTTATCTATTAACAGTTACATTACTACTTACTGATGTTATTAAGCTATTTAATAACCATTTATAGAGGACGGTTATTATAAAGTGTTACCCATTTTTCCTGTTCACTTTTCCTACTAGTGAGCTAACACACAAGATGTCAATCTGACACACACACACACACACACACACACACACACACACACACACACACACACACACACACACACACAAAAAAAACACATTTTTAATTTCTTATTTCTGTTTTGAGATGATTTCACAAAACATAAATGTGAACGTGAACTCATCTCTGATTGTTTTGTAGAGTTACGTGATTCTGTAATGAGTAGATTCAAGCTTTTTTGAGTGTGTGTGTGTGTGTGTGTGTGTGTGTGTGAGGAGATGTGGACTCCACAGAGAGAAACATCTAACTTCTCTCTCTCTCTCTCTCTCTCTCTCTCTCTCTGTGTGTGTGTGTGTGTGTGTGAGTGTGTTCTCTTTGCACTGGGATTTCTCCTGGTAACCCAATCCCAGTTCAATGATGCAGTTAGCATATTCTATCATCTCGTATCATATCATGGTGTCACAGTATGTAGTATGTAAGCATTGAGAAGCATGTAGTGTTGTCAGAGTATGTAAGTATGTAGTGTTGGTCTAATGACACACTGTATGGTACAACTGCATGGCAGGTCCTTCTCCCACTGACCATAGAGCCCTTGAACTGTTTGGGCAGTCTCCAATAGTAAGGCTCGCTCAGCCTCTGGGTGACCAGGTCAGCGTTGGCGATGATCTCAGGGTGCTGGAAGGACACGCCGTGGGTGGTGTCCTGCTGGTTTGATTTATCCACAAGGGGGAGGACAGTCTGTTCTGGCATCAGAGTTAGCTGTTGGGGCAGAGAAAGATGGCTTGAGTACAAGTGTGTGTGTGTGTGTGTGTGTGTGTGTGTGTGTGTGTGTGTGTGTGTGTGTGTGTGTGTGTGTGTGTGTGTGTGTGTGTGTGTGTGTGTGTGTGTGTGTTGAGAAGAGATATGAACTCAGACAGAGTAATAATAACACACTGACACACACATAAATAAACAGCCTCCCTCAATCAATATATGCCTGATTGAGTCGTATATAATTTTACACTAATTTCTCCCACCTCCTTTAAAAAATGCCTTTATGTAGTCTAGTGCAGCGAAAGGAAAGTGGAGAGGAGAGCGGAGGAGAGGAGAAGAGAGAGAAGAGAAGAGGGGAGAGGAGAGGAGAGAGAGAGAGAAGAGAAGAGAGAGAGAGAAGAGAAGAGAAGAGAAGAGAAGAGAAGAGAAGAGAAGAGGAGAGGAGAGGAGAGAAGAGAAGAGAAGAGGGGAGAGGAGAAGAGAAGAGAGGAGAGGAGAGAAGAGGAGAGGAGAAGAAAAGAGAAGAGAAGAGAAGAGGAAAGAGGAGGGAAAAGGAGAGGAGAGAGAGAGTAGAGAAAAGAAGAAAAGAGGAGAGAGAAGAGGGCTATGCAAATGATAGGAGAGTGAGTACTGTTGGGACTCCTACACAGTGTGCAAGTGTTTGAATCCCCCCTAAGTGTGTGCTGGTGTGTGTAAACATTTATGAAAAGGAGCGCACAGGGGATGTATGTGTGAGTGTGTGTGTGTGTGCGTGTGTGTGTGTGTGTGTGTGTGTGTAGAGAGAGATTCCAGAAGGGTAGAGTGTGAGGCCTCACACCCTCTCCACGCAATCTCACGACTCACTGACTCAGAGAAAATCTCTCCCCATTCCAATAAACGAAGTTAAGAATTTTAAACTCACTTGTCTTCTCTCCCCAACCCCCCCCCCCACACACACACACACC
>JAODXP020000025.1:27401232-27404666 GCA_027497455.2 Sardinella longiceps
GTGTGTGAGTGTGTTAATGAGTGAGTGTGTGTGTGTGTGTGTGTGTGTGTGTGTGTGTGTGTGTGTGTGTGTGTGTGTGTGTGTGTGTGTGTGAAGGAGGGGTTACTGAGTTTCACCAAACACTTATCATAAGAGTCAGCTTGGAGCATTTCTGTTAGGGAATTCCTTCTCCCGAATGGTCAAATAACCTTCTTTGAAAGCGATATATATATATATATATATATATATATATATATATATATATATATATATATTTATATATATAAATATACTGTATGATCCCTTGTGGGGTATACCATATTGTTCAAGGATTTGAAACCCTCTGAAGTGCCTTAAGCCCCAGGGGACGGTGTGAAGTGTGATTTCTGAGTTAGTCAGATACTGCTGGATAAAGGTGCTGACTTGAAGAAAATGTGCTGTTTCAGGTTCCAGATAAGACTAATCTGAATAATCCCTCTCAATGAAGTAAGTAGCCCTCAGATGTAGCCTAAGCATTTCTCATTCTCCCCCGAGGACGCAGAGAACGCTCAGACCCACAGTGTTCCGTAGAACTCTTCAGGGAGATACAGTACTGTTCTATTTGGGACAATGGGAACAAATAACAAATTTTGACAGTTCCTGTTAGGACAAATAAACTCCCCCCACTCAAAACAAACACCAAAGGCAATTTTGTGAAAGTGTGTGGGACATTACGTACGTCCAGAAGGCACAAAGCATCCAGATTTTGATGGACACACCAAGAGATCTCCACAGAACTCAAAGCTCAATCGGTCTTTGCTAATGAAGTTGCAGGCTCGTTAGCGTGCGTGCAAGTGATCTTGATAGGCCGGTATGTGTGCGCCATTGATTAATCAGCCTAATTGCTCTCCAAAGAGAGATATTAAACAACAGAGACGAGAGGTCAGCACTGCAAGCATGCAGATTAACAAACACACACACACACACACACACACACACACACACACACACAAACAAATACTTTGTACACATCACGCATATCTTCACAAAAAAAAATTCCTGTGTGACAAGATGACGGCATCAAAAACCTGTGTGCTAAAAACAAAACCCGCTTTGAAGCAAAGTGAAAAATCCAAAAAAGGTTTCTTTGAAATTAAAACATCTCACAAGTCGAGTGACGTGGCAAATAACAGCAAGACCATTTTTAGCTGTCGGAGTCAGGCAACGAGACTCTAGAGAGAGAGCCAGCTGTATGTGGGCGCGATGACAGAGCCGATTGTGAATTACATACAAGTCTTATTAGTTCTAGAATGACTGCAGGCTCAGTGGTGGAATAATATTAAAATATTAAAAAGCATCGCTACAGGAATTAAAACACGAGTTTGAAATGTCAGGTCGTGTTCTATGTGCAATACTTCGGTTACTAGGCAGCTACAGTACATGTTTTAATATTGTTCGCTCCTAAACAAATATAGTCTAGGCTGGTTTGTGGGAAACGTGTGAACTTTGGAATCAAAGGCTTGCAGCATCCAAATGATGTTTGGCCTCATAAATATAATTATATGTATGAAAAGAAAATGGGCTAGGCATTATACAACAATATATACTGTAGCCTATATCAATTATATATATTTAAGCTTCAATATACACTGTACATGCTTTGTAAGGCTTTTTCATCAACAGAATCTGTTGTTTTTTTTTCATCATTACATTTACCAGCAGTATATCAAAATGAAAGTTTCATACTCTTATCAAACATTTTTGAAAGAGATAATTGTATTTGCACTTGAGTACAGATTTTGAATACTCTACCCATTATCACTGTTATATTAATGTTTCCCAAAAATCCATTTTTAATGTTTTCATGTTAGCTCTCTTTCCTCATCCAAAAAGGCCCAGCAGTGCGGCGACACACAGGTGAGTGGCAGCAGGTAAACATGGGCCCCTGCAAGGGACAAGCAGTGCTCCCAGTCCAGCCTTTTAAGGGAGCATAAGAGCTCCAGACAAAAGGAAGAGCATGTTGAGTTCTCTGTGTGTCTTCATGCCGCTGTTGTGTTGCTCAACCTTTGGCTCTCCAATGAGTAGATGGACATTAAAACAGGAAAAAGCTACCATGTGGTGAACGAGACTCTAGACTCACACACACACACACACACACACACACACACACACACACACACACACACACACACACACACACACACACACACACACACACACACACACACACACACACACACACACACACACACACCACATCCATACTATTGTATTCCTGTAGGGCAAAAAATTGCGCACCATGGGGCGGTGGGGTGTTAGGTGGGAAGGTGCTGCTGATGGATGGACTGTTTTACTTGTAGTTCACAGACCCATTGGTAACTTTTCTAAGTAAAAGTAAAAAAAAAAGATTCTGAGTGACTTCTGACAAGAGTTGTGAGGAGGAAGATGGTGGCTAAATGTGTCTCCTTTTGCTGTTAAGAGTCCAAACCTGATTTTTTCCCCTGACCCAATCCCTCTCTCTCTCTCTCTCTCTCTCTCTCTCTCTCTCTCTCTCTCTCTCTCTCTCTCTCTCACTCTCCTCTTTCTCTTCCTGCCTTCCTTCCTTCCTTTCTTACACTTTTTTCCCTTTCCTTTTCAGCCTTTCAGTTCCAGTAATGTCCCTGTGGAGTGAGGACATCTTGTCTTGAGAGAGATGGAGAGAGATGGAGAGAGCACTGTTTACCTGCTAACTGCTCAACTACTTCCCCCAGCCACTCTTTATTAACGTAATCAACGCCAGTGGCTGGGGTTCCGTGAACTGAAAAGTATTCGTGATAAAGCATTTGCCAAAGACATGGAATACTGACCGCTCCGCTTGAATCCTCTCTGCATTTACTGTACATTCATTAACCACTGCTCAACCAAGAGCCTTTTCAGAATCCAAACACGCATGTAGAATGGAGAAAAATGCTGTTAAACTGTCCAGCCTATATCCACTGACAGGACTTCCTATCCAGCATTCATGTTTTTTCTTTGTATCCTAGTAGCAGGAGAGCTAATGGTTTAGTAGCAAATAGAGAGGCATACTCTACCTTTTCTTTCCTTTTCTCTCCATGTCCAGCATTCAGATGGTTCAAATATCCACTCTCTGGTCATACTTTAGAATCGTTCTTGACAGTAAGAGGCACATCTTCACCAAGCCAGCATGGCTGACAGTGTGGCTGATGAGTGAATTCACCGATTGGATGCCAGTGAATAAGAAGACGAAGATGAATTTCTGGGCTTTTGTATGAATGAATGAATGAATGAATGAATGATTCCTTCAAGATATATTTACTACTGGTTTCTTGAACAAGAAAGAGCGAGAGCCAAGCATACACAATGACTTCTTCCTACTGGGCAGAGTGTAAACAACCAGCATACAAAAACAAAGCCACACACACACACACACACACACACACACACACACACACACACACACACACACACACACACAC
>JAODXP020000025.1:27404766-27407266 GCA_027497455.2 Sardinella longiceps
ACACAATTTATTTCCAGTTTTCTTTGTCAAAATACACACATACAGATAAATGCGTACACAAACAGATACACACACACACACACACACACACACACACACACACACACACTCATCCCTACCCGTCCAGGATGGCGGCGGACTCGTTGAGCTGTGCGGCGTGTCCCTCGGCCCTGAGCAGCAGGTCGGGCAGTGTGTTGTCACTCAGACCGTCCGTCAGCCGGCTCACACGGTAGTCCAGCTGGTCATGCAGAGGACCGAGCTCACGGCTCATGGAGTCCAGGTCCTGCACACACACACACACACACACACACACACACACACACACACACACACAGTCACACACACAAAGAGAGTCACACACACAAAATCACATAGTCATCCTACCTCTATGCAACAGCTCAGTGTCCACTTATTTTAAAATTATTTTGAAGATTACTATAACCGCTGGAGCCAGTACACACACACACACACACACACACACACACACACACACACACACACACACCAAAATATTGTTATTACCACAGAAGCCTATTATTTTTTTTAAATGGAGACTCAGAAGGAGCATGACGAAATTCGGCCTCCCATATCTGTCATTTAACTCACACATTTATTCATTTCTTGTCAGTAAATCATTGTTGTGATCAAGATGCTTTATAGATATGGGTAATTTGTCCATTCCTAGAGCCATTTAGTCGGGTTTAAATAGTACAGGGTTGCTTGTGTTGATTTCACAGAATGTTTCAGGCCACCGATCTGTGTATCTGTGTTTGTGTGTGAGTGTGTGTGTGTGTGGTGAGAGAGAGAGAGAGAGAGAGAGAGAGAGAGAGAGAGAGAGAGAGAGAGAGAGAGAGAGAGAGAGAGAGAGAGAGAGAGTATGGCTGCTGGTGCTGCTTTTTGATTATTACACTGAAAGAGCCCCAGGATCTCATGAAGACTCACTGTAGTCTAGTTTAACTATGCAGACAGGCAGGCAGGCAGGCTGACTCACAGGCTGAGTAAACTACAGGCTAATATTGCCAGCCTGAGTCAGACACACTCCTCTGAGGGAAGAGCATTGAGAGTGAGTAGGCACGCACTGGCTCACGTACATGTACACACACACACACACACACACACACACACACACACACACACAGACAGACAAACAAACACACACACACAGACACACACATATGTAAGTCCACACCCACACCCGCACGCCTTTACTCTCTCACACACACACACACACACACACACACACACACACACACACACACACACTTTAGCATCACATACCTCCACTTCCTGGTTGAGGTTGTCGGAGAACAGGTTGGCCTCGTCCAGCAGTTGTTCCCCTTCCTCAAGCACGGCCTCAGTGGCCTTCTTCCCAGCGAGAGCTGCCTTGTTCTTGCGCTACGTTCACACACACACACACACACACACACACACACACACACACACACACACACACACACACACACACACACACACACACACACACACACACACACACACACACACACAGTTTTAATAGTGGGACCAGTAATGGCGAAAAAGCATCTGAAAGACACCAAGGCCAAAGTACAGTAATGCATTTAGGTCATCATTTGTATGCAGGAACCAGGTCAAAGTCAAGAATTTTCAAAATAAAGTAAAGTCAAGTAAAACATCTCACATGTGAATCTCTTTTTACTTATTCAGCAAGGTGGCATCTGGGGGTTTTATTGATGATATTGTAAAAATGTCCACTTCTGTGTTCAAGAAAGTACATCCCTTCTTCATCAATAAGTTAGTACGGTATGTGTGTGTGCTTGTGTGTGTGCGTGTATGCATGTCTGTGGGTCTGTGTGCAAGTGTGTGTGTGTGTGTGTGTGTGTGTGTGTGTGTGTGTGTGTGTGTGTGTGTGTGTGTGTGTGTGTGTGTGTGTGTGTGTGTGTATGAGCAGGCATGTGTGTGGATGTACGTGTGTGTGTGTGAGTGTGTGTGTGTGTGTGCGCATGTGTGTGTATGGGTGTGCATATGTGTGTGTGTGTGTGCGTGCACATGTGTGTCAGCTCCTCGCCCTACCTGCAGGGCATCCAGTTTGCGCTGGTTGGCGTCAGACAGTCTCCCGGCCTCTCGGATCTTGTCCTGGGCCTCGTTGATGAGCTCCTGGGTGTCGTTGAGCTTGTGGTGGTGGTCGTCCATCTTGCCCGTCACCTCCGCCTTCAGGTCCTCAGTGGCCTGGTGGGGGTCCCCAAAGAGACGCTTCACCTTCTGGTACAGAGCCTCTGCAGCACTGCACACAGGGGGGGAAGAGGAGGAGGAGGAAGGAGGAGGATGGGAGGGAAGAGGTAAGAAGAAAAATGAGAAGAAGCAGAAGAGGAAGAAGTAGAGGATGAAACAGAGGATGAGAGAAGAAGAAACAGAAGAAGAAGATGAGAAAGGAAAAGGAAAAAGAAGGACAAGAACAGGGAGAGGAAGGAGAAAAAGAAGAGGAGGAGAAAAAAGAAGAAGAAAAGAAGAAGAGACGAAGAAG
>JAODXP020000025.1:27434766-27438332 GCA_027497455.2 Sardinella longiceps
CAGCACTTGGTGAGCTTGAACAACAGGGCTACGGATTTATTTACACTGGATTTCTCCTTTAACTCCACACCATCCAATAAACTCTCTCACAGCACTGCTGCTGCAGCTTCTGCCAGTGCTGCTAAAGTACTCCGTGACCTCTTGTGACCTCTCGTGACCTGGCCATCGATTGGGTCGGCCCTCGCGGTGGGCAGGCCGAGCCTCGAGTCATTGGGCTTTGATGTGTCGGCGCGCTCCACTGGTCAGGAAACCCACGGCAAGTGTGTGTGTGTGTGTGTGTGTGTGTGTGTGTGTGTCTGTATGTGTGTGTGTGTGTGTGTGTGTGTGTGTGTGTGTGTGTGCTTGTATGTGTTTTATGTGTAGGTGTGTGTGTGTGTGTGTGTGTGTGTGTATGTGTGTGTGTGTGTGTGTGTGTGTGTGTGTGTGTGTGTGCGTGAGGGTGGGATGAGGTTGTAACCACACTCACCTCTGTCATGTCAATCTCGTGACGGGTCAGCTGGCCAATCTGGAGGCCCGGTAGGTGGCGAACCATCACCTTGTCCCGGTTGGGCCCGCCCTTGATGAGCACCTGTGGCTCGTAGGAGGTGCTGCCGGTCTCGTCCCGTGCCTCGAAGTAGATGGCATACTTGAGCTTCCCGCCGTAGGCCGTGATCTGGGGCAGGGCAGAGACAATGGTTTGAGACAGCAGGGAAGAAGATGGCATTCAGTGTCCATCTTTGATATTTTTCGGTAGATCTTTATAATAACCGTCTTCTATAAATGGTTATTAAATAGATTATTAACATCAGTAAGATGTTAATTGGAAAGTTGGAGGTTTCAGTCGATGAGATGAATAAATTCCATCAAGTTTTTTCCATTTTTTAATTTAGCCATAACAAACTGTAAACTAACTGTTAACTTATTAACTTACTAACTATGCTGTAAAATGTCTGTTAATTACCGTTACCTAACTGTTAACTGTTATCTATTAACAGTTACATAACTACTTACTGATGTTAATAAGCCATTTAATAACCATTTATAGAGGATGGTTACTATAAAGTGTTACCCATTTTTCCTGTTCACTTTTCCTACTAGTGAGCTAACACACAAGATGTCAATCTGACACACACACACACACACACAAAAACACATTTTTAATTTCTGAATTCTGTTTTGATTTCACAAAACATCAATGTGAACGTGAACTCATCTCTGATTGTTTTGTAGAGTTACGTGATTCTGTAATGAGTAGATTCAAGCTTTTTATGAGTGTGTGTGTGTGTGTGTGTGTGTGTGTGTGAGGAGATGTGGACTCCACAGAGAGAAACATCTAACTTTTTCTCTCTCTCTCTCTCTCTCTCTCTCTCTCTCTCTCTCTCTCTCTCTCTCTCTCTGTGTGTGTGTGTGTGTGTGTGTGAGTGTGTTCTCTTTGCACTGGGATTTCTCCTGGTAACCCAATCCCAGTTCAATGATGCAGTTAGCATATTCTATCATCTCGTATCATATCATGGTGTCACAGTATGTAGTATGTAAGCATTGAGAAGCATGTAGTGTTGTCAGAGTATGTAAGTATGTAGTGTTGGTCTAATGACACACTGTATGGTACAACTGCATGGCAGGTCCTTCTCCCACTGACCATAGAGCCCTTGAACTGTTTGGGCAGTCTCCAATAGTAAGGCTCGCTCAGCCTCTGGGTGACCAGGTCAGCGTTGGCGATGATCTCAGGGTGCTGGAAGGACACGCCGTGGGTGGTGTCCTGCTGGTTTGATTTATCCACAAGGGGGAGGACAGTCTGTTCTGGCATCAGAGTTAGCTGTTGGGGCAGAGAAAGATGGCTTGAGTACAAGTGTGTGTGTGTGTGTGTCTGTGTGTGTGTGTGTGTGTGTGTGTGTGTGTGTGTGTGTGTGTGTGTGTGTGTGTGTGTGTTGAGAAGAGATATGAACTCAGACAGAGTAATAATAACACACTGACACACACATAAATAAACAGCCTCCCTCAATCAATATATGCCTGATTGAGTCGTATATAATTTTACACTAATTTCTCCCACCTCCTTTAAAAAATGCCTTTATGTAGTCTAGTGCAGCGAAAGGAAAGTGGAGAGGAGAGCGGAGGAGAGGAGAAGAGAGAGAGAGAGAGAGGAGAGGAGAGAGAGAGAGAGAGAGAGAGAGAGAAGAGAAGAGAGAGAGAGAAGAGAAGAGAAGAGAAGAGAGAGAGAGAAGAGAAGAGAAGAGAAGAGGGGAGAGGAGAGGAGAGGACAGGAAAGAAGAGGAGAGGAGAAGAAAAGAGAAGAGAAGAGAAGAGGAAAGAGGAGGGAAAAGGAGAGGAGAGAGAGAGTAGAGAAAAGAAGAAAAGAGGAGAGAGAAGAGGGCTATGCAAATGATAGGAGAGTGAGTACTGTTGGGACTCCTACACAGTGTGCAAGTGTTTGAATCCCCCCTAAGTGTGTGCTGGTGTGTGTAAACATTTATGAAAAGGAGCGCACAGGGGATGTATGTGTGAGTGTGTGTGTGTGTGTGTGTGTGTGTGTGTGTGTGTGTGTGTGTGTGTGTGTGTGTGTGTGAAGAGAGAGATTCCAGAAGGGTAGAGTGTGAGGCCTCACACCCTCTCCACGCAATCTCACGACTCACTGACTCAGAGAAAATCTCTCCCCATTCCAATAAACGAAGTTAAGAATTTTAAACTCACTTGTCTTCTCTCCCCAACTCCACCCCCCCCCTCTCTCTCTTTCCTTCTCTCACCGTTTTCTCTCCCTCACTCCATTTTTCCTTTCATCCGTGCTCCCTCTTTCCCCTTCTTCTGTAAACAAACTTCAAGCACGCTAGCGAGCCCACTTCTCCCTGCAGTGTGTTTGATGGTTGGTTAGTGTGTGTGTCTGGACGAGATCGTTCTTCAGTAGGGTCCACGCACCTCACTTCCTCCCCCTTCCTTGTTACCGGGACAACCAGAGATGCTCATCTCAGCAGGAAGTGCTTATTAAAAGCCATCAAATTAAGGCTCTCGCCACAAAAGAAAAAAACAAACAAACAAACAAACAAACAAACAAAACAAACAAAAACAACCCCTCTTTGGTCTGATAGTGTTTGCTTTGCTTTGTTTCCACCCTGACATGGGACTTTAATATGCACCTTCATTTACTGGGAAAATAAAACAGAAAATAGAAAGGAGAGAGGTCGCTTAGGAGCCAATGAAGTGCTTCATTAATGTTTACATGGTTGCCCTAGCAACAGGTGCCGGGACGATGGATGATGAGGAAAGTGGGGGGGGGTGTGTGACTTGGTCACAATATACCACTCAAACAAAGCACACAACGCACCGAGAGACTATTGCTTTCTTCTTCTTCCCTCTGTTGGTTTTTCAGATCCACTTTATTAAGAGAGGCATTGGCAATATTTCCCCCGGTGGTGCTTAGATTGTGTGTGGCTGCTTAGAGAGAGTTACAAGACGGCACGGCAGACACAAAGACCAGGGCCGGGCAGGGCAGGGGAGGGAAGGGCTGGCAGCCACCGGCAGCCCTCTCCACATCTCATCTTCTGCTCGCCGGGGGAAGAATGAAGTACCCCAAACAAACTCCAGAGAAATGA
>JAODXP020000025.1:27448432-27450932 GCA_027497455.2 Sardinella longiceps
AAAGTGAAACTGATTATTGTTTGCAGAACTGAGCCACGCAAACAAACAAAAGCCATCTTTCTCGTCTTTTTCCACCCTTTTCCATTTCCTTTTATTTTTAGTCCCAAACAATCTAATAAACTGCTTCTAAAAATGCCTTTCCTGAACAGCAGTGCCTTTCCCACAATCCACTTCAATAACAAACAACTATACATATACATGTACATCTGTATTTGTATAATTTACATACAAATATAATATATGTATACATAAATACAAATACACATATATATATATATATATACAAATACAGCATAGAGCAGTGATACAAATACGAGAGACTATATATATATATATGAGATTAATGTATATGCATTATATATATATAATCTATATATATATTAGATTAATTTATGCACATTCTCTTTCGAATTTCAATTTGATTGGTTAGCACATTCTCTGCTCCACAGAGACATTGGTGGTTGAAATGACGTATGTGAGAATAACGCGGCCGACCCGCCTCCTAACGCCTGGCTCACCTGCTGTGTCTCATCGCGTTGCCGTGGGAGGCCTTGATGAGGACGTAGTCCACATAAAACAGCACGTCCATGAAGTCCTCACGGGTCATGGGCCTGTTATCCGCGTGCTTCCACTCATGCTAAGACACCAGAAAACAAAACAAAACAAAACAAAATCACATTAAAGGAGAAATCCATTGTGAATTAGTCAATAGCTCTGTTGTTCCAGGTACTTGAATGCTGTCTTTAAGAAAAACAATTAAAAAATTTGATGCTACATAGACCAAATAACAAAGTGATTACTAATGCTGACTGAATGGGGCATAATAAAATGAAACTGAAAGTAAATTGTTATGCCCCATTCACCTACTGTTAGTAGCTGGCTCACTGCTCAGTCTATGTAAAATCAAATTTTCCTATTTTTCCTACCAACAGCACTTGGTGAGCTTGAACAACAGGGCTATGGATTTATTTACACTGGATTTCTCCTTTAACTCCACACCATCCAATAAACTCTCTCACAGCACTGCTGCTGCTGCTGCTTCTGCCAGTGCTGCTAAAGTACTCCGTGACCTCTTGTGACCTCTCGTGACCTGGCCATCGATTGGGTCGGCCCTCGCGGTGGGCAGGCCGAGCCTCGAGTCATTGGGCTTTGATGTGTCGGCGCGCTCCACTGGTCAGGAAACCCACGGCAAGTGTGTGTGTGTGTGTGTGTGTGTGTGTGTGTGTGTGTGTGTGTGTGTGTGTGTGTGTGTGTGTGTGTGTGTGTGTGTGCTTGTATGTGTTTTATGTGTAGTGTGTGTGTGTGTGTGTGTGTGTGTGTGTGTGTGTGTGTGTGTGTGTGTGTGTGTGTGTGTGTGTGCGTGAGGGTGGGATGAGGTTGTAACCACACTCACCTCTGTCATGTCAATCTCGTGACGGGTCAGCTGGCCAATCTGGAGGCCCGGTAGGTGGCGAACCATCACCTTGTCCCGGTTGGGCCCGCCCTTGATGAGCACCTGTGGCTCGTAGGAGGTGCTGCCGGTCTCGTCCCGTGCCTCGAAGTAGATGGCATACTTGAGCTTCCCGCCGTAGGCCGTGATCTGGGGCAGGGCAGAGACAATGGGGGGAGACAGCAGGGAAGAAGATGGCATTCAGTGTCCATCTTTGATATTTTTCGGTAGATCTTTATAATAACCGTCTTCTATAAATGGTTATTAAATAGATTATTAACATCAGTAAGATGTTAATTGGAAAGTTGGAGGTTTCAGTCGATGAGATGAATAAATTCCATCAAGTTTTTTCCATTTTTTAATTTAGCCATAACAAACTGTAAACTAACTGTTAACTTATTAACTTACTAACTATGCTGTAAAATGTCTGTTAATTACCGTTACCTAACTGTTAACTGTTATCTATTAACAGTTACATTACTACTTACTGATGTTATTAAGCTATTTAATAACCATTTATAGAGGACGGTTATTATAAAGTGTTACCCATTTTTCCTGTTCACTTTTCCTACTAGTGAGCTAACACACAAGATGTCAATCTGACACACACACACACACACACACACACACACACACACACACACACACACACACACACACAAAAAAACACATTTTTAATTTCTGAATTCTGTTTTGATTTCACAAAACATCAATGTGAACGTGAACTCATCTCTGATTGTTTTGTAGAGTTACGTGATTCTGTAATGAGTAGATTCAAGCTTTTTTGAGTGTGTGTGTGTGTGTGTGTGTGTGTGTGTGAGGAGATGTGGACTCCACAGAGAGAAACATCTAACTCTCTCTCCTCTCCTCTCCTCTCTCTCTCTCTCTCTCTCTCTGTGTGTGTGTGAGTGTGTGTGAGTGTGTTCTCTTTGCACTGGGATTTCTCCTGGTAACCCAATCCCAGTTCAATGATGCAGTTAGCATATTCTATCATCTCGTATCATATCATGGTGTCACAGTATGTAGTATGTAAGCATTGAGAAGCATGTAGTGTTGTCAGAGTATGTAAGT
>JAODXP020000025.1:27460932-27475932 GCA_027497455.2 Sardinella longiceps
AACAAAACCCGCTTTGAAGCAAAGTGAAAAATCCAAAAAAGGTTTCTTTGAAATTAAAACATCTCGCAAGTCGAGTGACGTGGCAAATAACAGCAAGACCATTTTTAGCTGTCGGAGTCAAGCAAGGAGGCTCTAGAGAGAGAGAGAGAGAGCCAGCTGTATGTGGGCGCGATGACAGAGCCGATTGTGAATTACATACAAGTCTTATTAGTTCTAGAATGACTGCAGGCTCAGTGGTGGAATAATATTAAAATATTAAAAAGCATCGCTACAGGAATTAAAACACGAGTTTGAAATGTCAGGTCGTGTTCTATGTGCAATACTTCGGTTACTAGGCAGCTACAGTACATGTTTTAATATTGTTCGCTCCTAAACAAATATAATAGTCTAGGCTGGTTTGTGGGAAACGTGTGAACTTTGGAATCAAAGGCTTGCAGCATCCAAATGATGTTTGGCCTCATAAATATAATTATATGTATGAAAAGAAAATGGGCTAGGCATTATACAACAATATATACTGTAGCCTATATCAATTATATATATTTAAGCTTTAACATGTAAGCTTTGTAAGGCTTTTTCATCAACAGAATCTGTTGTTTTTTTTTTCATCATTACATTTACCAGCAGTATATCAAAATGAAAGTTTCATACTCTTATCAAACATTTTTGAAAGAGATAATTGTATTTGCACTTGAGTACAGATTTTGAACACTCTACCCATCATCAATGTTATATTAATGTTTCTCAAAAATCCTTTCTTAATGTTTGCTCTTTGTCTTTCATCGTCCAAAAAGGCAAAGCAGTGCGGCGACACACAGGTGAGTGGCAGCAGGTAAACATGGGCCCCTGCAAGGGACAAGCAGTGCTCCCAGTCCAGCCTTTTAAGGGAGCATAAGAGCTCCAGACAAAAGGAAGAGCATGTTGAGTTCTCTGTGTGTCTTCATGCTGCTGTTGTGTTGCTCAACCTTTGGCTCTCCAGTGAGTAGATGGACATTCAGTAAAAAACTGCCATGTGGTGACTGAGACTCTAGACTCCCCCCCCCACACACACACACACACACACACACACACACACACACACACACACACACACACACACACACACACACACACACACACACACACACACACACACACACACACCGCATCCATACTATTGTATTCCTGTAGGGCAAAAAATTGACGCACCATGGGGCGGTGGGGTGTTAGCTGGGAAGGTGCTGCTGATGGATGGACTGTTTTACTTGTAGTTCACAGACCCATTGGTAACTTTTCTAAGTAAAAGTAAAAAAAAAAGATTCTGAGTGACTTCTGACAAGAGTTGTGAGGAGGAAGATGGTGGCTAAATGTGTCTCCTTTTGCTGTTAAGAGTCCAAACCTGATTTTTTCCCCTGACCCAATCCTCTCTCCATCTCTCTCTCTCTCTCTCTCTCTCTCTCTCTCTCTCTCTCTCTCTCTCTCTCTCTCCTCTTTCTCTTCCTGCCTTCCTTCCTTCCTTTCTTACACTTTTTTCCCTTTCCTTTTCAGCCTTTCAGTTCCAGTAATGTCCCTGTGGAGTGAGGACATCTTGTCTTGAGAGAGATGGAGAGAGATGGAGAGAGCACTGTGTACCTGCTAACTGCTCAACTACTTCCCCCAGTCACTCTTTATTAACGTAATCAATGCCAGTGGCTGGGGTTCCGTGAACTGAAAAGTATTCCATAATAAAGCATTTACCAAAGATCATGGAATACTGACCGCTCCGCTTGAATCCTCTCTGCATTTCCTGTGCATTCATTAACCACTGCTCAACCAAGAGCCTTTTCAGAATCCAAACACGCATGTAGAATGGAGAAAAATGCTGTTAAACTGTCCAGCCTATATCCACTGACAGGACTTCCTATCCAGCATTCATGTTTTTTCTTTGTATCCTAGTAGCAGGAGAGCTAATGGTTTAGTAGCAAATAGAGAGGCAATTACTCTCCTTTTCTTTCCTTTTCTCTCCATGTCCAGCATTCAGATGGTTCAATATCCACTCTCTGGTCATACTTTAGAATCGTTCTTGACAGTAAGAGGCACATCTTCACCAAGCCAGCATGGCTGACAGTGTGGCTGATGAGTGAATTCACCGATTGGATGCCAGTGAATAAGAAGACGAAGATGAATTTCTGGGCTTTTTGAATGAATGAATGAATGAATGAATGATTCCTTCATGATATATTTACTACTGGTTTCTTGAAGAAGAAAGAGCGAGAGCCAAGCATACACAATGACTTCTTCCCTACTGGGCAGAGTGTAAACAACCAGCATACAAAAACAAAGCCACACACACACGCACGCACGCACGCACGCACGCACGCACGCACGCACGCACGTACACACACACACACATCTCTGTGGATTCCCATATTTTGTATGCAACAAACCATGCTTTCTACTTGTTGTCAGTAACATAAGAGACCGAAAAAGACCAAACCAAAATTGCATGCAACTAAAAATCCTCCTAAACAACTTTGAAGGTTAATTTTCGACAGAGCGATACAAAAACCACACAACTCCACACTAAAATAATAGTAAACACACACCATGCATTAAAATCACCCTGTTTGTGGAACTCAACGAGAAAAACACAAGCATCTCCACTTAACCAAAGCCACACACACACACACACACACATACACACACACACACACACACACACACACACACACACACACACACACACACACACACACACACACACGCAAACACGCCCTCTACACCATATCCATGACACTTACCATTCTGTCCCTACTTACAGACACACACACAAAAACACACACACACACACACACACACACACACACACACACACACACACCACGGCACGCGTCATCTCCTCATGCTTTATTCTTTTACCCCCGCAGGGCGATATGCTCCTCTAGCGCAGCCGCCACGGCGGGCGGGCACTTTGGGCAGGGGGCGTGGCGTCACTCTCCTTTGGTCAGGAACGTATTGGGGCCGCGCCACATCACAGTGGTGACCCACAAAGCCTGGCCGGCAGATGCAGCGGCCCTCGGAATCACAGCGTTCCGACAGGGAACCCCGCCGATTGCAGCCGCACGTGCGGCACTGACGGCGCTCTGTGTCCCACCAGTACTTGGGCTTTGTGCCAAACATAGCGCAACACACACACACACACACACACACACACACACACACACACACACACACACACACACACACACAATCATCAGTCTATTCGGACGTTATGCATGGACACACTTGAATTGAAATGAATTTATGAATATTGAATTTATGGACAAGATATGAATTTATATATGAATATATTATATGGATATAATATATATGCAAATATACGTGAAAATTTACACTATATGCAAATACAAATGTAAAGATAAGTGCAAATGTATTTATTTTTCATCTTCTCAGAAGCAAAGTTTATGCGATATGTGACATGCATGCTGTTTTTTTTTTAAATCCTCTTTTAGCTTGTGTTTGAATCTGTGCAATTACTGCAACATCCTTTAAGAGTTGAGATCAGCTGAGCCTGTGGTGAAGTGTGTGATTTTTAATGTGATGGATGTCAGTGCATTTAATCTAATGTGAAACTGAGCTTTATTGAGCCATAAAAACTCTACACCAAATCATGAAATGTAGCTGTAAAAGACATTGTAATAACTTCGCCATAAAACTCTAGCCATATAAACAATGTTGCATTTTTATATCACTGTGTCAACTGTGATGACTGCTGTGACTTGAGTCGTTGGAGCCCAACTACTACAACTGCTGCTAAATTTCTCCAGCAACCACATTAAGACTCTACATTTCCTTCAGTATTATTGCATATTAGCACAGCAGCATACAGGCTATTTCTTCAGGTTATTACTGATACAATTATGTCAACATCTGCCATATCTACATCTACAAGGCTACTTGCTGCTTCTAGGACAACTATTACAACTCCTAATTAGCGTAGGTGCTAGTGTAGTAGCATTGTGATTATGCTACGCTACATGTAGGCTACCTTTGCTAGTACTACTAGTGCACAAGCAGTGTAGTGTACTGTGTATGTGGCACTGGCCCCCCTCCCCGTGTGTACTAATGAGCTAATTCAATTAGCGGGCCCGACTCACCATGCATTCGTCGCACTTGCGTCCCACCACATGCTGCTTGCACTGGCACTGGCCTGTCTCCTTATCACACACGTCCGACCGCGAGGCATTGGGGTGGCACTGACAAGCTGCAAACAGACACACACACACACACACACACACACACACACACACACACAGACAGAGACATGCACGCACGCACAGACGCACATGGAGAGAAGGGGAAAGACAGATCAATTAGGAAAGAGAGAGAGAGTGTGAGACAGACAGAGAGAGATAGAAAGAAGGGGAGAGAGAGAGAGAGAGAGAGAGAGAGAGAGAGAGAGAGAGGGAGAGAGGGTAGAAGATCATAGGAAAGAAAGATTAAGACAGTGAGGAGAGGAGGAAACAGAGAGAAGGAGAGAGAGAAGATAAAGAGGGAGGTGGGGAGAGAAGGATGGAGGAG
Organism: Sardinella longiceps; assembly: GCA_027497455.2. Taxonomy (NCBI): domain Eukaryota; kingdom Metazoa; phylum Chordata; class Actinopteri; order Clupeiformes; family Clupeidae; genus Sardinella; species Sardinella longiceps. Next base: position 27,465,472 of record JAODXP020000025.1, read on the forward strand.
GAAAGAGGAGGAAAAAAAACAAGAGATTAGTGAGTGGTAAATTCATATAAAAAAAAAACAAAAAACATTAAAAAACACTTTCTGCACTCCTAATTCCACGCTTGGCGGTCAGTGTGTGGTCTTTAAAGTGCCAGGGAGAATTGACAGGCAAACAGCCTCGTCGGGCAGAGCCGAAACAACAGCTTGCCGCCGACAACTTCCTGACGGCGCAGTCAAACACTTTCATTATTCCTTTTTAAAAAGCCAAACGCACGCGGCGAGGACACAGATGGTGACGGGCAGGGGTAGAGTTGGAGGGAACGTTGGCATCGTTGCTTACTGCTGTAAGCCCAGCTGTTCGTCGAGCCAAGCATTCGGTCCAATTTCAAACCTGTTCCCCCAATTCGAGAAGAAGAAGAAGAAGGAAAAAAAAAACCTGTTTTGAGCCATCACATGAAATTTAGATGAAGTTAACCCGGAGACAAAGGTTGTTAATTTAGGCCACTATGCACTAAAGGCTTGATGTGTTATTAACCGAAACAGAATTTTTGTATGCCAGTGGTGATGCATAAGGTCGGGTTATTATGGAGTCCTGGAACTGCTTATTACTTCGTCCCATTCATTCTCTCACCCAGGACCCTAAGCACCTCTGGGCACCATTTGCAACTCAGGCTGCCCACCCCTTCTCCAACTCCCCCCACCCCCCCACCTCTGACACACATCACCACCTAAATCCATTTCTGCCCCTCTTTTTTATTGAGGGGACATTTACTTGCCGCAGCCAAATGTTGATTATTCCATCTCTCAGCCGACTGAGAGAGAGGGAGAAAGTGAGTGAGGGAGACAGAAAAAAAATATAGAGAGAGAGAGAGAGAGAGAGAGAGAGACATAAAAAAATGAGAAAGAGAGAGAGAGAGAGAGAGAGAGACAGAGAGAGAGAAAATGAGAAAGAGGGAAAGAGATAGGGAGAGAGAGAGAGAGAGAGAGAGAGAGAGAGAGAGAGAGAGAGAGAGAGAGAGAGAGAGAGAGAGAGAGAGAGAGAGAGGGTGAAAATGTGAGCAAGCCGGCCCTCAAAGCAGAGCTTTTTAATCACTGCAAAACTCTCAATTAGACCCACAGCCGACGTGGGGCCCTGCCCTCTCTGTTGTCTCCATTTTCTTTTCACCGATGCTGCTTTCCCCTGCCGTCAGACGGAGAGGGAGAAAGAGGAGGAGGAGGAGGAAGAGAAGGAAGAGGTGGAAGAAGGGGGAGCAGGAGGGAGCGTGCACACACAAGAGAGTGGAGAAGAAGGAGGTGGAGGAGGAAGAGGTGGAGGAGGAGGAGGCAGAGGAGAAGGAGGAGGGGGGGGGGGGAGGAGGAAGAAGGGGGAGCAGGAGGGAGCGCGCACACACACACAAGAGAGTGGCCACGGCCAGCCAGGGGCCTATTTGGGATTGAGCCATTTAGCGGGCCGAGGAAGGGAGCTGATTGGATGGGGCCTCTTGTGACCCCGCCGGCATATCCACAGAGCGAGCACCACAAAGCACATGGTAGTGTTTGAACAGTTAGAACAGAGCTCTGTGTTTTATTATTATGGTTAGGGTCCAATGCTAAAGCTATTGGGCACTGGCACTGCCATGTAAGTCTATCAGAGTGCTAATACCTCAGTGGTTGGAAAATGAATGAATACAGATTGCTAATAAATTATTAATAATATGTTAACAAAACAGTGGCACTGAAACGGCATGTGTTATTTCTTCTAATAAAAAATATAGACAGGCTGACAGATAGATAAATGACAAGACAAGTCCAGGCACACAGGATTAATAAAAAAAACGACATAATAATAATAATGAAAAGAATATGTAATATCCATATTTATGAAGAAGGCTGTGATTAAAAGATTGCCCTAAGAAGAATTAAAATGATTGGCATTTTGATTGACGTTATTACTGTAAATGTTTCTAAACTGTAAATGCAACAGTCGTGGAGAGGACACTATATAATGTCACATGTAAAACATTTCTAAAGAATATGAATTATATATAAAAATGCTTTTATTAGTTTATATATATGGGCAATTCCACGAAAAAAGTAAACCTCACCTTAAAACTTTAAGTCTCACCTACATGGACATACAAATTCTTTCAGAAAACTTCCAATACAAAAAAGTATTGTCTCGATGTAAATATTCAACTGAGCAAGTTTCGAAAGGATATCTGTTTGTTAAAATTTTTACCCTATTCAGCTATAATGTAAGTCTATGGAGGGGCTTATAATGGGCATAAGTGGGTGATAACACACACAAAGCTGCAATGCTATCAGTTATTTTTCATTGTTATATTACTATTTCTCTTGTCACAGGTTAAAATCCATTGTTCACAATTGTTTTGTATCGTTTTGGAGGGTTTTTCCAGACGTCACGTCCATAACGTCACATCCATAACGCCATGTCTCCCAATGAAAACCAACTTTTTTTACATTTACATTTGAAATTAAGTCTTTCTCTGTCTTTACTGAGGTGTCCTGTTTGGTATGAATGTAGTAATATTTACATTTCTCTAGAAATTTCACACACTTCACAGCAAAAACTACGCTCTCTCAAAAGTTTGTCCGTTTTTCGTCACGTCCATAACGCAAATTGAAAGGCTCATATTCTTATGATGCAAATCATGATATTATTTTTTTTCTGTTTGCCTGTATTCAGCCATGGAGTTTGCAGAAGAATATGAAAAAAAATTGTGAAATACTGCTAGGTTTGCAGAGGTTATGTGGCCTTTTGTTCATCAATAATGCACGAAAATGTCACGTCCATAACGCTGGAATTGCCCATATATAAATTATATATAAAAACTAATAAAAGCATTTTTTTTATTAATTTAAAATCAGCTAAAAGTAAATGGCATACTAACATAGACATTTTAAAGAACTAATTGATGCAGCACATTACAAACACCACTATATTAATAGTAACTCAGTCTGGTCTGACAGGCAACACATTGACATCATAAGCGACCCATTCCATAGGCCTATTGCATTTGGGGAAAATAAAATATTTGATGTACCCGTCATTAACAGTGTAGACCTTGTTCATCATGAATGCTTTATGAGACCTTAGTAGCTTGTAGCTCACAGCTGCAGGGCGCTAGAAGCCGAGGGTTCTTAAACCCCCGTAGACCTGCTGTGATTGACAGCTGGTCTGCTGGGGGCAGGTTTAGGTTTTAGAACTGAGGACTGTAAGAAGGTTAAAGTGTTAACCTTCGTCCGCGTTATTCCATTCAGCTCAGGGCACCCGCTACCCCACACACTCCACCTACTCTCAACAAATACACAAAGTCAGAGTTTGAGCTGACTTTACACAATGTGCAAATAAGCAAACCATAAATTCTCTCTTTCTTGGCATAAAAAAGTATTGATAGACCACGCATACACCTCAAGTCCTAAGGCATGTTTGTAAAAAAAAAAAGTACTTTTTCTCCATCACATTGCTGATGACGGGAGGCTGATGTTTCCAGAAAGTGGTAAAATAGCATTCTGTACCACTGTGTTGATATGTGTATTGGGGGGAGGCGTGAGAATTGATCCATAGTATGGTTCTCGTTCTCTCTCTCTCTCTCTCTCTCTCTCTCTCTCTCTCTCTCTCTCACTCACACACACACACACACACACACACACACACACACACACACACACACACACACACACACACACACACACACACACACACACACACACACACACACACACACACACACACACACACAGCCACTCCTTCACTTACGTTCGCAGTTCTTGAGTGTGATGGCTTCTCCGAAGAAGCCGTCGGCGCAGGTCTCACAGGTCGCGCCCCCGTAACCTTCCCGGCACTTTAGGCAGGCTCCGCTCTCGGGGTCACAGCTGCGGGGGGCAAAGGGGTCCAGGTTCTCGTTACATTCACACGGCCGGCACGACCCGCCCGGCACGCCAGGCTGCCCAAAGTAGCCATTAGCACACCTGAGAACAAGAGGAAGACATCATCATCATCATCATCATCATCATCATCATCATCATCATCATCATCATCCATTCTTTATTCAGGGAAACTAGACTGAGCTCTAGGCTCTTTTACAGCAATGCCCTGATAGGAAATAGATAATGGTCAGTGTCATGGTCAAGTGAACTAAAATGTGCTAAGTGTGTACTGCATACCAAGTATACTGAATCCATTGAGTATACTGAGATTCCAGGGATTATTCCTGTTATAGTAACTCAGTACCTATGATACAATGGTGTACCAGACATCAACTGGTAGGCAAAACAGCTCAGTTTCACGACTGATTTGACAGTACAATGACTCCAAACTACAGCTGAGAGCTGGAGAAAGACACATAATGGTCAGTGCAACTCTATAACCAACAAAATCATGTTTGCACTGAGCTCATTACTGGTTAAATTTATCTTATCCATCTTAGCTGGGAAATCTTACCAAGAAAAAGGTAGATCTATTTTCTTTAATTAAACTATTTCTCTTGCATAAACATTGCTTGACAAGATTTACTTTGTAGACAAAAAACAAGACTTATGGCTGATTTATAGTCAGGAACAAACGTAACTGTGCGATAATGCAGTGAGCCTCGCAGCTATTTTACCCCCCTCCGCAGTGACTGCGTGTGCACCCCTGAAAATGTGACTGGCCGCAGACAGCGATGCAGTAAACGGCAGCAGGAGCCGCTGTGATTGGTCCTCTCGAGCCGCCTGCTCTGTGCTCTCGTCGCTCGAGAACGAAAAGCTATTCCTTGTAGTATAAACCAAAACTCACTGCGCCGGCCTGTCGGCTACAGGCTGAAAAAGAGGTATAACCCAGCCTTTATTCACTTGTAACTAGTCTTTTTTGCCTTACTTAAAAATCGTCTTTTTGCAAGGTACTGAGTAACCCATGTAGATACCTCAGAGTATGTGCTGCTTGTATGTCACATATACCTTATTCACCAAGAAAAAGCAAAGCAACGGAGCATTAGACATAACCAACTGGTAAGTATAACTGCTCAATTTCACTACTGATTTCACACTATAATGACTCCCAGCCACAATTAAAGCTCAAATCAAATCAAAGACACATATTTACAGAAACCAAAAACTTCAACAATTACCATTTAAAACACTGACAAGGCTACCATCTTCTCCATCTCAAGAAGCCAACTATGCTTGCAGTAGGATTTAACAGACTACTTTGACTCACACTTAGCTACGCTGTAAGGGCTATAAACCCAATGCCAGTTCAATGCTTGGCAATGCCAGATCAGTGTACCACAGTCATACAAAAGAGTTGGAGCTACTAAAAACCATCCAAGTCTGCCTGGTTAAGCTATTTACAGAGACAGTGAGTGTGTGTTTGTTTGTTTGCGATGTGTGTAAACACCATATGGGTAGCACTGAGCACGGAGCTTGGAGCACGGAGCGTGTTCTCCTCTCTGACACACAGTTCTAGTGCCCCCACCCTCCCCCCTCTAACAGGAGCTGGGTGAACCTCCAGGGTAAAAATGCAAACCAGCCATGTGCCAGTGTGTCTCTCTACAACAGCTACAGCACCGCCGCTAGGAAAACATCCCTTTGTTTTATACATGAACACTTCCTTTGCACTTGGCCAGAATAGAGAATGAGAGAGAGAGAGAGAGAGAGAGAGAGAGAGAGAGAGAGAAGAGAGAGAGAGAGAGAGAGAGAGAGAGAGAGAGAGAGAGAGAGAGAGAGAGAGGAGAAGAGAGAGAGAGAATGAAGGCAAATGATTGTTCAAGGAGAGAGGAAGTAGTATCAACGCCTATCAAAACAAAGCATATGAAGATACACAGACTAATAGAATAGAGAATGAGAGAGAGAAAGAGAGAGAAAGAGAGAGGGAGGGAGAGAGAGAGAATAAGGCAAATGAGAGTTAAGAGAGAAAGAAAGAGACATAGACTACATTAGTTTCAGTATCAACTCCTATCAAAACAAAGAGAAGCAATCTGGAAGCAAGACTAAGCATATGAAGACATACACACACACTATCTCTTTTCTCCCTCTTTCTCCCTCCCTTCATCCCTCCACTCCTCCCTCCCTCTCTCTCCCTCTCTCTCTCTCTCTCTCTCTCTCTCTCTCTCTGTGTGCTGCTAACTCCCAAACTCTTATCTTCACTGTCCCTCTCTGCGGCAATATATCTCCCCAAAACGAGACGTGTTCGCCGGCTGATAAAGATATACATTTCCATCGACTGCGCGCTTGTAAAAAACGGTTCCTTGCCGCCTTATCTTTCTTTCGTTCCCTCTCTATCTGCATGATAGTGAAATGGTGTGCGTGTGAGTGTGTATGTCAGTGTGAGGGTGTGTGTGACCGTGTGTGCGTGTCCCTGTGTGTGTGTGTGTGTGTGTGTGTGTGTGCGGGGTGGGGTGGGTGGGAGGGGAGTAATCATTCTGCATCACGCTGAGCAGATTCCCCCGGTTGCTGGTGACTTTATTAATTGGATGGGTTATTGCTTCTGACTGTCGAAGGCGACGCAGGGCGACTCGCCGGCGTGGAACAGCATGCGAGGACGTGCCTGTAATTTTCGTTTTCGAGGCCATCGAGCAAGCAGGGGGTTGGTGAGGGGTGTGTGTGTGTGTGTGTGTGTTGGGGATGAGGGTGGAGATCAGGGAACGCGTGCATGTGCATATGTGTGCATGTGTGTGTGTGTGTGTGTGTGTGTGTGTAGGGGGGCAATCAGGGAATGTGTGCATGTGCATATGTGTGTGTGTGTGTGTGTGTGTGTGTGTGTGTGTGTGTGTGTGTGTGTGTGTACTTGGGGGGCAATCAGGAAATGTGTGCATGTGCATGTGCATATGTGTGTGTGTGTGTGTGTGTGTGTGTGTACCAGGGGGAGTTGCTTGGCAAGTGTGAGTCGCTAGATAATGCAGATATCATGGACCAAACACAAGTCACTCCTAAATAGAATGTCAGTGTCCCTTAGCTTCCCACTGAGAAGAGGAATAGACGACAACAAAAAAGGATTGATAAAGAGGCAGAGAAGAAGAAAGGGAGGAGAAAAAAGAAAAACAGGCTGATTGGGCATGGGGGCCTCGGCGGAGGAGGCGGGGTACGCCTGTAGCGGGACACCTCCGAGGGGAAATACCCAGAATGCTTTTCAGGACGCTGGCATGCTTCAGTCGTTCTCATCTGCGTCTCTCAGAGATAACGATTCCGGTTACCTGACGCCACCGCGCTCTTAATCTTCCAGCGGGAGGGACGGAGTGAGAGGAGGAGGCAGAAGCTGCACTATCAAGGGAGTTACGATTTAGTAATGGCGGCAGCGGGTACAAAGACCAGAGAATGCCCTGCCGAGGCAAAAACAGGATGGCGGTTTGAGCTCGACTTGACATAAACCGCATATACAAGAAAGTGACAGTTATTTGACTTGAAAGGCCATATGCTGTTTGGAAAAAAAAACAGAAAACGGACAAACGTTCGTTGCCTGAGCTACATCAACCCAACAAGTCGACTCGCCTCGGAGGTCTTCAAAGTAGTCAATGATCGCGTTTCAAAAAAAAGTCCTTCATCAGTCTCTGAAAATACTCAAGCTATTTCCAGTGGGGTCTGCCTTGAAGATAAAGTAACAACCCAGCACTGAAAACTGAGGCGACTTTGAGCTACAGCCTTCAGCGTGTCATCATCACGCTCAAACAAAAATGGGTCTGCGCCCCCCCCCCCCCCCCTCAAAAAAAACAAAAAAAACAAAACAAAACAAAAACACATTATTGAAACGCTTCCAAAAAACTGCACACATGACAGCTCTTGTGTCGTCATTTCCAACCTCATCTCCTCTGAATACCGAGCCAATCTCTCTGGGCTCCCAAAACGAAACATTAGCAGACAGTCGCTAACCTTTCAGTCCCTTGCCCCTGCTCCACTTCCTCAAATGGACTAGCCTATCTAAGGAGGACTATTCTTGCTTCTGGTGCCTCTGCTCTGCTCTGCCTCTGCCTGCCTGCCCGCCTGTCTGCACCGGTATTTATGCCCTCATTAACTCTCTCACTCAGGCCTCTCTCTTGTGTTCCCAGACGTGGGGCGACTGGGGGGGCGACTGGGGGGTGGGGGTGTCTGCTGTAAACACTGACAGTCGGGGCCAGGTGTCCAGGCCCCAGCCCCAGCCAACGGTGTCTATAAATACCCGCCTGGCGTCAACGACGAGCACATCCTTCCCTCCTTCCCCTTCTCGTGTTAAAACAGGAAACGTTTAAAGACCCACCTTGGCCCGGCCTAGGCCAGCCGGGTCTGGCGCAGCCCTTGCTGTAAGCACGCCAGCACTTGAGATACTAGCATGTGTTGACGGGTGACTGGCGGCCAAGCAAAACATCGATGTTCAGTTTCCAGCAGGCCTTTCGATAACAGCTGATCCAGCTCTCGAAGAGCTGTAGAGGGTTTTTTTTTTATTTTTATTTTTTTAACTTTTATTGCCTGGTGAAGATCTGAAAGGATCGAATCGTTACCATTTTTAAAAGAATAAAGAAAAGTAAGACTTTTTTGGAGCTGTAACAGTGTGCGGATCTTTCCCTTGGTAAACTTTTCATTCTCAGCCAAGGCTGCCATGTCAAGTGCGCTCTTCTCCAAAATGAATAGCTTAAATGAATACTCACAATGAAGGGTAAACAACACTATTTTGACCGAGGCCTTCCTGTTCTTCAGCAGCTAATGTGTTTTTCTGTGAGGCGTTGTGAAGGTCAATGTCATTCCACTCCTCCTTCGCTTGATAACCCAGGTCGTGGTGAACGTGTGTCACACTCACGACTCTTCTCCCTCAGCCCACGCACAGCATCCTGGGATACCGTAGTAGTGTAACACCCGTGTAGGAGGATCCTCTCCCTACCTGTTTATCGTCTTGTTTGTTCTTGAAGAACGGCGGGGGAACAAGAGCTACTGTGGAGACAGCTTTTATAACACCATATGCCCCGACAGATTTTGGGAAGAGCGATCTGGTGTTTTGCAAGTCGATTATTATTCATCTTGTGGTGGGCAAGAGAGGACCTCACAGAATTCACACTTCTCGGTTACAAAAAATTCTCAAAACTTGCTCCAGTCACAAGTCCTTAAGAGTATTGCAAATAACAATCGTATCATCGTTGTGATTTAATATTGATGTATTTCATTTGTGGGATGACAAATCAAGAGAGCATAAAAGACGTCCTTGGACCAATGGACCGTTGAGTGGACCACTGAGTGGACCAATGAGATGTACTACATTAAACTAAACTATATGTATGACAGTGATCAGTTGGGTTGCTATTTTTGCTGTTCCCCTTTCGTACACTGACCTGCTAAAGGCCTGGTACTGGGCGCGTGCCAGTCCTCTGCTGGGGCGATGCCAGCCCATTGTGAGTTTATTACTGATCAGCAAGCCGAGGCAGTGCCAACCTCCCTGTGCTCCCACCAACCCCCCACGCCGACACCACTCCAGGCGTGTGTGTGTGTGTGTGTGTGTGTGTGTGTGTGTGTGTGTGTGTGTGTGTGTGTGTGTGTGTGAATGCAGTATTTATGTGAGTGTGAGTAATGTGTAATGTTAGATTCACTGCATGTGTGTGTGTGTGTGTGTGTAAGTGTCTGTGTGTGTGGTGTATGTGGTGGTGTGTATGGTAGTCTGTATATGTGTGTGTGTGTGTGTGTGTGTGTGTGTGTGTGTGTGTGTGTGTGTGTGTCACTGACGTCCTTAACAGTCCCTTTCACAGGGGTCTCTGGAGAGCTAGTGATGGATGGGTTCCATTTTGTCCCCAAAATGGGCTGCCATCCTGGTCTCATCCACAGAGCCTTGCACTCTTTCTCTCTCTGACTCTATCTGTTTCCCTCTTTTTTCCCCTCTTTTATTCCTTCTTTCTCTCCTCCACTCATTTTCTCATGCTGTTACTCCCTCTTTTCCTCTCCTCCACTCGTTCTCTCATGCTGTTTCTTTTTGTCAGTGTCTCTTGGTCCCCCCTCCCTTTCAACCCCTCTAACTCTATCCCCCCCCCCTTTTCCTCCTCACCCTCTCTATCTTTCTGTCCCCCTCCTCTATCACTCTCTTTCTTTCCCTCCCCCAACTCTCTCTTCTTCTCCTCCCTTATTCTGCCCTTTTTCTCATTCTTTCTCCATCCTCCCATCCCATCCCCTCCGCTCTTCCTGTTTGTCTCTACCTCTTCATCCACACTCTCCCTTCACTGTGTAGCATTTGTCATCCCAATACAGGAGGTCCGTGTGTGTGTGTGTGTGTGTGTGTGTGTGTGTGTGTGTGTGTGTGTGTGTGTGTGAGCCCAACCCTTGTGCCACAGTAGGGAGGGCACAAATGCCCGCAGCAGCCCATCTCCATCTGTCTGCGGGGGCGAGGGTCACGGCCAGGGGGCTGGGGTTGTGTGTGTGTGTGTGTGTGTGTGTGTGTGTGTGTGTGTGTGTGTGTGTGTGTGTGTGTGTGTGGGAGAGGGGGGTATGTGTGCTTCCCCCTAGTGACTCTTGTTTATTTTGGTGGCCAGCTTCAGTTCAGCTCCGCCAGCTTAA
>JAODXP020000025.1:27495932-27500932 GCA_027497455.2 Sardinella longiceps
CTTGGGAAGTGCCTATTACTTGCACTAAGCCAACACTGTCACTGCCTGCCATCATTTGCTCAAGAAAAGTAGTGCAAAGTTATCATTACAAATACTGAACTTATAAGACACAAGACTTGACTTGATTTTACTGTAGGGAATTTTAAAAGTATATCTACATGATCTATCTTCATACATTAATTTAATTCATTCACTAATTTGATTGTAATATTTTCCTACAATAATTTGCAAATAACACCCAATTTAATTAGTAGTATTAAATCAAACAATTTTGTAAATGCTAATTAACAAAACAATAAATGAATTGCCAAAACCCACACAGTGCATTTTAAGCAATTGATTTTTATGCAAAAATCGTTGGACTGGGCATGTAATAGACTGAAATGGAAGATGAATAGGAAGTTGGTTTTTTTTCATATTGGGCCTCAGTCTTTGAACAACTAGGCTTTGAAGTGGTAACATGATGGAATGTCCGAAGTGCATGGAAAACAAGCGAGGCACACAAGACCAAAAAATCTCCGGCCTCAGACAGCACTAATCAAATCCAGACCAAGTGCTGATGAAAATGATAATCAGACACACTCCAACAGCCAGACTCAATCACACACACACAGAGACACACGCATCTGTGGCTATAGTCCATACCAGACAGACAGACAGATCACGCCGTCCAGACAAGCTGTCCAGACTGTTTGAAGTGAAGTATCAACACACATCACAACAGCATACCGAAAGCAGAACATAATGAAAACGAGAAAAGCGCTCAGAGAGTGCAGACCTCCGCAAGGCAATGTGGTCACAGATGATAGTTCTGGATCACTGATCGCCACCAAAATCTAACCAGCTCTTACTTGTCCCAGTGTACACATTGTCCGAAGATTTCATCCAAATCCATGCAGTACTTTCGAGTTATGCTGCTGACAAACAAACAGACAAACAGACAAACAGACAAACCAACGAGACCGAAAACATAACCTCCTTGGCGGAGGTAACGACTTCTTATAATATCCATTCAAACCTTATTTCCCATGAAATGAGCTAAATCTGAGACCTGTGTCTCCAGACCCAAATAGAAATACAGTCTATTGTATTACAATAGAACCTATTACAATCTAATTTCATCTAATCTGTATTACAATAAATGCAACCTGTAATCTAATCTATTACAATCAAATAGGAATCAGCAAAACCATGTGACTATGGGAGCTGTATCAGCACTGACAGTACTGTACAGTAGAACGGCTCACTCCGTACAGATCACTGCCTTTTCCCACAGTAATGTCATAGGATGCCACCTTTCCAATGAGGTACTTTGTCAAAATGTGTCCCTTGCTCAACAGGTGCATCAGTCAATTGGAAATGTCATGATACGGTAAGGCGGGCGAGCCGGGAAACCATGACGACCCCATCACAAAGAGACGGGTTGCAGAATGTCACCAAGCTGAACAAATGTTGGGTGGGGTTTGTGGGGTGTTGTGGGGGGTGTTGGCGGGTGACCACAAAAGCCACGCATCACCTGCTGACTACTGTAGGAGCAAGCAATGCAAGAGTGCAAGAGACTTGCAGGGACAAAACATAGCCAAGATGGCTTCCCAGTGGCCATGGTAGATAGCCATAAACACACACACACACACACACACACTCTCTTTCTCTTTCTCCCTCTCTCTATCTCTCTCTCTCTCTCTCTCTCTCTCACACTCTCTCTCTCTCACACACACACACACACACACACACACACACACACACACACACACACACACACACACACACACACACACACACACACACACACACTCACTTACTCACTCACACACACACACACACACACATTATGATCGATGGACAATGTACTGCAGCATTACTGTAACAAAGACCAGCATGCAGGTGTTCATCAGTATACACAAGTGAGAGAAAAGATCTCCATACTTTCAGCTGGGCTCCGTGCCAGAGCACTTGAAAGGGAAAAATATCATTACACCACACATCACCCCACACTCCTCCTTGGTGACAACAAAAGGCTTCAATAGGCTGGGTTACAGTACTGTACATACCTCGATGATGACATCAGGGCCGGTGACGATGCGGACCACTTTATCTCTGGTCTGTGTGTCATACGACACGCTGTAGGCCAGGCTCCCTCCATATGCTGCAAGCTGCACACAAACACAACAACACATTCACAATGATTACGCGTTCCTATCACTGGGAAGTTCCCGCATGTTAGCTGGTTAGCCAGCCACAGGGCTAACATCAAGTACACTTGACTTGATTTGACTTGAGAAAGCAAGCAGACATATACTGTTAAAGATCAAACTTTGAACTGTTGTTTGGGAGTGACGTTGTCACATTGTCACTTTTACATATTGTACAAATGGGACTTAACCCACTTTTTATATAATTAGTTACTGTCATATATAAATGGTTATTAAATAGCTAATTAACACCAGCAAGTAGTTAGTAGAATACAGTTAACAGTTAGGTAACAGAAATGAACAGAAATGAACAGTATTTCACAGAATAGTTAGTTCATCAGTTAGTTAACAATTAGTTTACAGTTTGTTATGGCTAAATGATAGAAAGTTAAAACGTATTACTGATGTTAATAAGCCATTTAAATAGGATGGTTGGTAGCACATTATAATAAGGGTCCTCTATAAATGGTTATTAAATAGATTAAATTAATGGTTATTAAATAGATATTATTAATATACTGTATATATTATTATTAGTCATTAAATAGATTATTAACATCAGTTAGTGGTTTCAATCAATGAAATGAATAAATTCCATCAAGTTTTACCAATTTTTAATTTAGCCATAACAAACTGTAAACTAACTGTTAGCTTACTAACTTACTAACTATGTCCGTTAATTACCGTTACGTAACTGTTAACTGTTATCTATTAAATATCTACTAACTGATGTTAATAAGCTATTTAATAACCATTTATAGAGGACCCTTATTATAAAGTGCTACCGGATGGTTATTATAAAGTGCTACTAAATGACCATATTTACTTGCAGTTACCAAAATGGCACTCAGCTCTAGACTACATACAACAGGACATTGGTGTCATTTTATATATAACAGAATGTGTTCTCATTAAATTGTGCACCCATTTTAAGTCGCTTACCAGCATGATGGCTGTGTTTTGTAAAAATAGCAAGTATTTAGTATTTAGCGCACCTGTTCCGCAGTGTGAAACAACATAAAAAGATCTAACTGTTGTACATCCCAGATTGTATGCAGAATGTAGGGCAGCAGAAGAGTAGCATTTGGGAAACAGCTTGCATCCACTAACTTGCATTCACTCTACATCTAAACTCTCTACTTATACTTGGATCAGCCTGGATGAGCCAGCCCAACGCTTCCCAATGTTCCTGTGTTTGAAAGGAGCCAGAGAGGAGAGGCTACACTGGGGACTTTATTGTGCACATCACTGCTAGAAACACATGATGTAAACACTGTGACCATATGGATATCTGACGGCACATCTGTTGAAGAGCGATTGTTTAAAACACATTATAGGATCACTATGGAGAGTACTGGAATCAGAATGTATTATTTACATAGCCATATGCAGTTTATGTCTTTATGTGTCGAGATAGGCATGACTCAACTGTCTTTCACACATATGACATGACTGTTTTTATTTGGTTCTGTTCCGGCTGTTCCTGTCGTTAGAGATAAGGTGGAATATTATGTTCTTGGGTTGTTTTGCCGCCTGCGCTGTCTGTGTTTGTCCCCTTGTGTCAGTCAGTGACTATCTTCTCTAGTGTACCACGCTGGCACCAATCATGGGTCTGATTCAGTGCGGTCCACGTCAACTCAGATGGCCAACGCCATCCTCCGTCAGTCTGGAACTGAACTGTATTTATAGACAGGCTATTTCCTTGTTTAGTTAGAGCGGCTGGTGGACCTTTATGTGAAGCCTGCTGTGAAGCCTGCCTTGATGCATATCTATGCAAATAAAACTCTTCCTCTTCCGTCATCTGATTGGATCTCCTGTTCTACTGATGTAACCTAAAATATTCACTATTTAATGCAATTCAATCAATTTTATTTGTAGAGCGCTCAAATACAGTGCATTGTCTCGCGGCGCTTTACAGACAGTACGGGAAGCATCCATGAGAAACAGGGGCAAGGAAAAACATCATTATTTACATACATAAAAATGACTAATACCACTGCCATGCTTAAATTAAATAGGGCGCATTCATGGTTAGATCATGAAGCACACAGAAGTGTACTCCCTTTTCAATGATATCAGCGTTTCATATTTTCCATTTTGCATGCATTCAGACAATGATGGCTTCAGACAATGATGGCTTCAACAGCACACTGGATTGAAAATCTCTCCTCTGCGTGCGTGCTTACACTGTCGATGGATGTGAAGATAATGAACGCACACACAGTCACACACCCTCACTCACTCACTCACACACACACACACACACACACACACAAACTTGCTCATCCATGTCGTAATCTGCTTGGTACAGTGTTGATGTACATTGTGCATCCTAGAACATCGTCTTCCATTCTCTTGTATAGCATGATTGACTACAATACACATGTACAACGCAAAACGACAGACGAGCTCATCCACTAATGTCTCCATAACAACAACATACTGTGCATCTCTCACATGCATCACACTTGTATTGAGCCAAAACAAATGGGCAGAAAAGAGCCTCTCTTGATGGGTGGGTGTGACTAACCACTTGGGCCGGCCGGGCTGTCTGTTCAGCCCACTCTACAGCCATCACAACCTCTTTACACATTTCATTAATTCAATCCAAAAATAAATAAATAAGTAAATAAATAAAAAAATGGCTCCCAACACTTCACTCAAGGCTAAACACAAAAGAGCCACTGGACAAAAATGGGTGAAGTGCATTGTGGGTGGAGGAAAAAAAACAAACAAACAAAAAAAACAAACAACAAAAAAACAAACAAACAAAAAAAGCATACGGCGCAGAAGCGTATCCCTCCGCCG
>JAODXP020000025.1:27513432-27515932 GCA_027497455.2 Sardinella longiceps
GTTTGTGAAGGTGGAGGTGAGGACAGAGGTGTACTCTATGTGTCATCGGCGAAAGCAGGAAGTGAGGTATTAGTGAATTCTGGGGGCGAAGAGAGGAAGCCCTCACTAATGATTGCTCCTTGGAGGTTAGGGGCCGAGGCAAAAGCGTTGATGTGTTTGTTCAGAGAAGCATTTGCTGAGTGAGTACGTGAGAGAGAGAGAGAGAGAGAGAGAGAGGAGAAAAGAGAGAGAGAGAGAGAGAGAGAGAGAGAGAGAGAGAGAGAGAGAGAGAGAGAGAGAGAGAGAGGAGGAAAAAATTAGTCTAGAGCTATACATCTCAATGTGCCACAGGCATTAATGGTGCTGTAGTATTTCCCCACATACACAGTGTCTCCCTCCCCTGCACAATAATTAGACCCAACAAGGAGCAAAGTTCACTGCAAACTCCTCGCCACGGCCAGCGGTCAGACCGTATAATTGGCTACCGGAGGAGAGCAGCCTTCAAAACGCCTGTGAACCAGGCCTCCGAGGCAGATCGGCTTCAGTGGCACGCTGATGAACCAGCCGCAATTAGCGTCAAACCTATGGAACCTGTGTCTGTGATGGGTGACAAGACTGGTAATTTAAAGACAATCCCAGTTCTAACCAAAACAGCTACGCTGCCTGCATGGTTTTGGTTCTGGGTTCTGTTTTTTGTGGTTTATTTCTATTTTAGGGCAGGCATTTGAGACAGCCACCTACCTTGCAGTTGCAGGGTGACTGACAGGGGTCCTCATTGGTGCTGCCTTCCATGCTACAGTTGCAACGGACACAGTGGGGGTAGCCAGTGTAGCCGAAGTCACAGCGCTGGCACTTCTCACCGCCATAGCCGGGCTTACAGTGGCACGACCCAGCCGTCAACTCTGAACAAGAAAAAAAGGACAAGGCACTAGTTGAGAAAAGAAAATCACTGCTGCTGCTGCTAATCACTTTCCTGCTGGGCTGGAGAAAAAAGTTCTGGAGTTTTCTTTATGTGCTGTAAATACTGCACTCTTGACTTGACTCACTTGACTTGAGGTGTGCGAGGCCAAGCTATAGGTAAGCTGCGCAAAAAAAAAAAAAAAACTGAACTAGACCAGCCTTTCATAGGTTTTCTGACGACAATCAGTACATGTCCTTGTGAATCATAACACTTCAAGTCACCAACACTTTCAATAGAACATTTTTAATGGCAAAAAAACAAGGTTCCTTCTTATTCTTGCTCTGTCCTGGCCATTCACTTTACTTGACCGTCTAGACACCAGGGACACGAGTGAAAGGATGTGTGGTGGTACCCACCTCCCTCTGTCTGACTCTCGTCTGGGATGCAAGCATCGTGCAGAGAGCCAATAGGATCGCAGGAACAAGGTCTGCAGGGGTCTGCCTCTTCTGGTTTCACCTGAAGAAATCACGCCCGCAGGAAGAGAGTTCGGTAATGCTTCAAAGATCTTTTTTTTTTTTTTCAAACATCATATACATTTATTCTATGTAAATGTAATGTAAACATCTTATACATTTATTCTATGTAAATGTAATGTCATTTGGATACGGCAATACATTATCAGCACCAACATACTGTACACAGTAGGATACAGATACTAAGCCCGCCCAATGACTCTCTTCATACAATCAACGTTGTGATTGGTGAACACCACCAATGTCCTATCAATCACAAGTCCCTATGGCTCATTCAAGAGAGGTGTTGTAGAGAGAGATATTGCTAGTGTATGTCTGTTATACTTGCTAAAATAAAATGATAAAATGTACTGGTATATGCATATTATCTCTGATATCACCTAAAATGTAAATAAACACAATTATACAAAACCTTTTGCTGCCACCAAGGTATGTCTAGATTTCTGGTAAAATTTCTTTTTGGTAGAAGTGAGAGTCTTACCTACTGTAGGTGCTGAGATGCCAAGACCTCGAGCTCTCTTACCCTGACAGGCTCATTTCTAGACATACTGGCAGAGCAAAACAATTTGCCTCTGCTAGGGTACATCTAGATTTCTGGTCTAATAGAAGCACTAAATACAATAAGAACCTCATTTTGGTAGAAGTGAGAGCCTATACTTACTCCCTACCCGCAGGCCATCCGCCACTTGAATATGCACCAGCACTTTACAGTTACTCCACTACACTCCTGGCACTCCTACCTCTCTTGCATTTTTGCACAATGTAACTGTTTTTTGCACAGCCAATGCACTTTCAATGTTTCAACTTCACTTTTCAATGTTGCTGTATGTCATTCCCTGCTATTTATGTGCCCCCTTGGCTTTGTGTTGTCTAGTTGTATTGTTGAATGTGTGAGCACACCAAAGTACATTCCTAGCAAATGTATTTTTATACTGTTGATATGGCTAATAAACTTGAACTTGAACTTGTACCTATGTGCTGATACGTGCCAAGACTTTGGGCTCTCTTACCCCGACAGGTCTATAGTATCCCTCTGCGCAGCTCTGGCAGTTGATGCCGGCCGTGTTCCTGGAGCACCCCAGACACA
>JAODXP020000025.1:27525932-27535932 GCA_027497455.2 Sardinella longiceps
GGGGGGAGTTTGACGCCTTCAGGATCACATAGGCAATCTGGAACACCTAGGGAAGCGAGGGTATTTAAAAATTACTATTTACTATTCATGAAAATTTCATATAATGGCACACCTCAACAATTACATGTAATAGGCAAACATTTACAATACAACATACACTTATGCACTTATGTAATATATGTGATCATTTTGGTTTTTGATGTCAACTGCAGTGCGTAGGTAACACCAAGGTCCTTCAGAAATGCATTTAATTTTATTACTGTAAGTACTACATGTAGCTGAATGACCTTTGAACTTCATGCTCAAACACCACCCATGCATTATAATTCATTATGGGGAAAAAAATGCATCACAGTTGAAAAGTAAATGAGGCTTTATATACACTCTGTCTATTTCGGGGTGAGGCTGCCAACATCTTACACTATGTGCTCACAATAAAAATGTAATGTTGATGCACGAACCATGTTATTTATGTAAAAATAAATCAGTTCATTGGATCATATAGTATGCAATCATTTCGAGGTAAATGTAGTGCCTCCCTCTTGCGGGAATGCTGCAACACATTTATGCCCAATTGCACGCAACTGATATTGTCTATACTACCTAATTGCTGTATGCTGCATTGTTGTGAAGATAATGCAAGCTGACTACACAGAGCAATTCATTCCATTCCAATAGATGGGAACTGAGGCCCCTATTAGGAGAGTTGTGTGATGTAAAAAGCACGGCAATATTTCTCCTTCCCATGTGAATCATGAGTGACTGAACCCTGAAGAAAAACTGCCTCCTTGCTAATGGCTCGGCTAAGCTGCAAACGAAATAGACGTAAAAAAAAAAAAAAAAAAAAAAAGCATCAATCGTAGTTTTATGCAATACATGTTTAATAGTGTCTGCAGATGCAAGCAATAAAAATAATATGACTTCATGTCTTAGATGTATAAGAGATAGTGCAGAGCAACAACAGTACTATTTATTTTTTTATTTATTATTTCAGGGTAGATTCAGGCACATTGCAGAGGAAAGATTTAAAGGTATGGATGAGGTAACTTGCAGCACACATACAGTAGTTGGGTAAGTACACAGCGCTGCGCTCAGAAATATGACTGACAGATGATAATTTCCTTCAAGAGTGTGCCTCCTCCACTATGAGGCAAATTCAGAAGCCCACAGCAGACTGCCGCCACCAGACAAAGAGAATGGAAGAGAGAAAGAAGCCAAGTCTCTCTCTCTCTCGCTGGGTGGTGGTGGTGGCAGTGAAGATGACAAAGAGAGGAGGGAAAAGGACTTCCCAAGATTCCCCACTGTTTCCAATCCCGAGCAGAGGCACCAGAGGTCTTTGCAGCTCGCTCACTCACTCGCTCGCTCATTCACTCACTTGCTCGTTTTTTTTTGGTGTAACTTGAACGCACGTCGTGATTCGTCTGCAGCTAGCGCACTTCTGGGCCTGAGCTCGAGGCCCGAAACGACTGGTGCAGTCACACAGATTGTTGAATACACACACACACACACACACACACACACACACACACACACACACACACACACACACACACACACACACACACACACACACACACACACACACACACACACACACACACACACACACACACACTACATAAGACTAGGATGCTTGGGGGCACTCCGTTACTCCATTACTATTGCTCTTTCAACAAAACAGGACAAGAAGACAGACAGGCATGTTCAAAATGAGGGGAGCCGTAGTAGAAGCTGAGGGTTGAGATGAGGTAACTTCGAATGCCGTGCCCATCCCACATCATACACAGACTGTATACTGCAATTGGCAGCAGCAGAGGGAGAGCTTCATTGAGCTTTTCTCCTTTTCATCTTGGTCTGGATGAGGGTGTTGCGTTTCGGCGGTGACAATGGCGCAAACGCTATCGACGCCATGCTTTTGCCCTCCTCCGCAACCCGAGAGGACGGTCCCCGGGCCGCACGGGGAGCAGCGGCACAAAAGACGCTTTGTTTTCGCTCGGCAGAGGAAGAGGAGGAAAAAATAAAGGAAGCGTTTCAGAGAGAAGAGGAGAGGAGAGGAGAGGAGAGAGGGGGCTGCTAGGAGGGGGGGGGGGGGGGGGGTTGTTGCTAGCTGTAGTGTGCTGGATGAGACACAGTGACTGCATGTGGCATCGTATCAGGGACATCTCGAGCTCGAGTGGGTAGAATGACAATGCAGGGGTTTTTAATTATCGTCTCAGTGGAGGACACCGAATTGTTAACAGGGATCAGATATTTCTGAGAATACGGCTCTGTCAGGTTCTTGAGTTGAACAGAAATCTAACAATGTCAGTCTGACATTGTTAAATGTGTGTTTAACATGCATTGAGTGCAGCTCAATAGGAAGCTATCAGCGACACCAACCAAAGAAGTGCATAGGGCTCTTTCACAAGCAATCATATTGTTGGATGTATACCATTGCTGCATTAGCAATTGTGGGATACTTTCATTTGAATTGTTAGGTTTCAGTCTTTCCTCTTTGTTAATTGCATTTAGCCAAATTAAAGTGTTTAAACCGGCTCTATAAAGAAAAAACATTGTAATATTCTCTCCTGTGCAATTAGCAGTTGTTATTTCCCTACATGTCTTCGGTAAGTGAGGTATCAACAACTGCATTAACTACTCTTATATAACAAATTATTTAATGTCAACAATAAGGCCTAATACCAAAGATCATGGAATACTGAGCAAGATAATGCATCATAATACCAAAGATCTTTAAACAGTTTGTCCCCCCTCCCCCTTGCGAAAGTAGAACCCGGAACTAAATGACCGTTGGAGCCTCTCGCTCCGCTTGAATCCTCTCTGATAATACATTTCAATGGGAGCAAACTGGAATACTTCCTGTCTGCATAAATACATTACATCACAATAAGAAAGATTCTTTAAGTCTGCATAAATGCATTACATCATAATAAGAAAAGATTCTTTAAGTCTGCATAAAGGGGGATTTTTCCCCCTCCCCCTTGCAAAAATAGAACCAGAAACTGAACAAGCATTGACACCTCTCGCTCCGCTTGAATCCTCTCTGCTAATACTGTACAAGTACATCCATACAGTATAAATGACATTCCGACTTTGTCAGCCATTTGTAAGGACAAAAGTGTAGTAGTGGGACCACAGACCTCCTGTGGTGAGGCGGCGCAGCTGAGACCACTTGTGATGGACAGGCCTCATCTGGTGTGCGGGGCGGCCGAGAGGACGTAATCACTGTCAGACACATTGTTTGTTAGGGGGCATCTGAAGCTTGGAGGGCAAGGAAGGTCGCAGTTAGCCCGGCGGCACCGGTGCCAGGGCTAAGGCATTGCTGACAGGCACAGCAAAACTGCTCACGCCTGAGTGACAAGGCGACAGCTCTGAGAATAGACCAAAAACACCCTTTAAGTCGGCCAAAAATAGAGTTAAGGGGGTGGGGTGGGGGGGGGGGGGGTGTCTTTCCGTGGTGCATTTTTTTTTTTTTTTGTTCTCGGTTTCTAAAGTTGAGCCACACTTTGTTTGACAGCCACCTGAACTTTCTTGAATCGACATTTGTGCTTACCACCTTTGTCAAAAGGACAAAGATGAATACTAATTTTTCAAGCTTGTTTCAAGTAAATACCAAGATAAAAAGGTTAATTTGGGTTAAGTGATATTTGTACAGTAGGCCGTTTTTTTTTAAAAAAAAAAAAAAAAAAACTAGGCCTACAACTAAAAAAGATTACCGGTAGTTGAAATTCTAGGGGGTTTTCTCGATAGACCAAATTATCTTTTACAGCGATAAACCATGCCAGTCAACGCCTTGTTACAGTAATTGCTTGCTTTAAGTTAAGCCTAGTGTGCACAGTATGTGAGCTCACTGTGTGTTGTTTTTTTTTCTCCTATAAACCTTTTATAAAAGCTACATGACCCAAGGTCAAGACAGATAAGCCAGTTGATAAAAGCCTCTTTTGCAGTGAGCAAGACTTCACTTCAGATTCTCTCCAGAGAAGAAAAAAAAATGGACATAATTGAGGAAAATGGACATGACTGAATAGATGGGATGCAGTGTTATTGTGTGCCATACCTTCACAACACAGACAAGTAAGTAGGCTACCAACTAGACTTGGAACTTCACTTTGACCACCTAACAACAATGTGTGATCACCAGGGCAACAAGGTGCCGGTGGTGGTGTAAAAGGGATTCCACAAGGTCACGGAATAGTTCATGGTTATTTTGAAGCACCCTTTACTACTGTCAGGCTGGTTCCTGATGGAACTTTAATCCAAATGGTTCCTCTGTAGATTCCCAACACACACACGCACAAACACACACGCAATCTCTCTCTCTCACCTACACACACACACACACACACACACACACACACACACACACACACACACACACACACACACACGCACTCTCTCTCTCTCTCTCTCTCTCTCTCTCTCTCTCTCTCTCTCTCTCTCACACACACACACACACACACACACACACACACACACACACACACACACCTAAATGCATTTGGACCTGTGGAGATGGGGAGATGGAGGTAGTGACAGCAGTGAAATGTGTTTACTGTCAGTCAAGCAGTGAAGTCATTCCAAGACAATCTAAGCCAAGTGTCATGGGAAAAAACACACTTATTTCTAACATTGCAACACACACCTCTGAGTCACAGTAATGTCCAGACCTCTTACGGCATGGAAATAAGCTTTGCTTTTTTCTGCATTTTGGGTTTCAGGATTTCTAGCATCTTCCTTGTGACAGTGTGACAGAAATGGTATCTATCAAAAACTGGCCACAACACAAAAAGTTTTTCACCTAAGACAAGTTTGTTTTCACCTAAGACAAGACAAGCGTCAAATACTCAAGAGAGCTCACCTGGCACATACAAACCAGACTGCCGGCCAGAACTTACTAGCATCTCCAATTTAAAGACCCATAAATCTTCAGTCCTCTCAATTTTGCCACTGAATGACACCCAAACACAATCAATTTCTCAGCTGCCCAGCATCTTTGGAATCCTTACTGAACCGAATCGCACACCTTTCATATAGGCTACTGACTGAAGCAGATTTAATAAGCAAAAGCAATGCATCTGAAATGACTCTCTCTCTGTTGTTGAGCTTTGTTGAGTTGTTTTGTACGCATACGGCTACGGGTTAATACCAGTGGAACTGTTGACGTGAGAAAGGTCGTCTCCATAGGCGGCTTAATCCACAATTATCAAATGAGCTTCTGCTCTTTGCTTTTTACAATAATTATGTGCTGCCAAATAAAATTCATCTTAATGAACAACTGAAATTCCCTTCTCGCCACCCCCATAAATGTCAATGCATAGATTGCTGGAGCAGAATGATTCTCTCTCTCTCTCTCTCTCTCTCTCTCTCTCTCTCTCTCTCTCTCTCTCTCTCTCTCTCTCTCTCTCTGTCCAAGTGAAAAAGGCTTAAAATAGACATTAATAAACTCTTACTAAGACTCAAAAAAATTCTAAACATAAGCAGTCAGCAAATACTTATCCATCCAAAACAAATGACATATCATGAAATCTCTATTTTCACACACACTGAGTTTAATTGAATGATGCTAATGCTAGCTACAGTACTACAACCATAAATTCTGATTTGAAACTAGCCTAAAAATAATCCCAGCAGCAGTAGCAGTAGCGTTGCCCCTCAGACTCAATAAAGCAAAGCCAGTGATTGCACTGTGCTCTCCAGCCAGCGTGGAGCATTGAGCTAATGACTGGCGGGACCACACTGCCCAAACCCTGGCTAGAAATGCAGCCAAGCTGCCAGGCCTATAATGACGGCAATTCTCCATCCGAGCGCAGCCAAGGCACCGCACACACAGTCAGACTGTCATTATTCAGATACCCACTCCAGATGGGGGTGAAGAGAGATTGGGGGGGGGGGGGGGCGTGGATGTGTGTGTGAATGTGTGTGTGGGTGAGGGGGTTGGTGGAGGGGGGTCGGGGGAGGAGGGGGGGCTCGTTGGATAACGAGAGGGAAATGAGCGCGCCGATGTCACAGCCGATAACGATACGGTCGCGAGGCACACATCATGGCGAGCGCTGGGGCGGCAGCAGCAGCGGCAGCGGCAGTGGCGTTCAGCTATAAGGCAATGGCGGTAGCAGCAGCAGCAACAGACTCATTTGCCTCCTCTGTGGCGACAGAGGCCGATGCGGCCGCAGGGGGAAAAACGCACCCGAGTGAAGAATAAATAGGATTCAATTTTACAGTGCGGTGATGGAGCAAAGGGAAGCAGTCACTCTTTCACACGGCCGACACACACACACACACACACACACCTAAACAAACACACACTCACTCACTCTCTCTCTCTCAAACACACACATACACATACACATACACACACACACACACACACACACACACACACACACACACACACACACACACACACACACACATACAAAACAACAATGACAAAAAAAAGACTATACAATGCATGGCTGCACACCGTGAGACGAAAGGAATGGCATCTTGCACACAATACCCAAGCAATATTGTGACTGGGCCCGGAAAAGTTATTTATTTTGAATGATGAACAAAAATCATTTCTGTCGTCCTCAAGCTATGACTATGGCTTAGGTTCCCCAACAGCAGCCTGTAGAGTAGACGAAGCCTAGCCTTACGCCAGGACGTAAATCTGCTTTGACATAGCAGAGCACTTAGCCCCCACCACATGGAGGCTATTTTATGTAAGCTAGTCAGGACCTTATGAAGACACACTCAGCGGTGTGACGGTGACAAATGCGGGGACCCAATCATGACAATATTTCTTTTCCTAGGCTTACACTGTCACCAGGGCGAGAGCTTTGAAATATGCACCCGTGACATTTGTTTGTATATCACCCTCCTAGCCTGCGATGGCATTAGCCCCGGATGCTAGCCTCATCTGGAGAGCTGTATAATCTGTGCGTCTGGTTCAAGGATGAGATGTCGCCGTGATTCCATCAACGCGGTGACAGCGCGGACTTGGGTGACTGATGAACTAGCAGTCATTAGCATGGGGAAAATGGCTGTCTGGGCACTTCTCCTTGTCAAGTTTCAATCGCTAATTAAACAGAGAGGTATGATTTATGAAGACATGAAAGCTTAGCACACACACACACACACACACACACACATGAAAACACACACAAACTCACACACAATGTATGCACACACACACTCATAAGCGTACGTGTGTATGCATACGAAACACACACATGCGCACAATGGAATCCAATTTTTTTTTTTATTGTTGCATTTTATTTCATATTTATAGAACAGACAACCCATGGAACTTAAAGGAGAAATCATTGTGAAACTGTGAATCAATCCATAGCCTTGTCCTTCAAGATCACTGAGTTCACTGAGAATCTCCAGTCACTCAAGCCACGATACAATACAATTCACAATATTAAGGCCAAGATACAGTATGATAAAATATGTCATTTTTCTTTACATAAAATGCAGCTATTTAGTAGCCTAGCAAGATAGCGGCGTCTCGACTTCTAGGCTAGTTATTTGGTTATTTTGGCTTTTTATTAAAGCAGCTGCTAAAATAGCAGGCTTGCTTGGCTATGAGTCTACCTATGGCTGTACCTATTTCTCGCTTTTAAGTCATTAAAAAAAACCTAACACAATTTATTTTTTATCTCAACCCATACAAATTCTCACCCACTCATATCGTAATTTCTCCATTTGACGGTACATTGTTACATCCCTAATATTTAATCCATTGAGCTTCCAGTGACATGGTCATTAATTCTAGAATGACCTTGTACTGGCCTTTTGTGTTCCGTGTCAGACGCGTATTAATGAGGGAGATGTACTTGCATTTCAGTTTCCAAGAAAGGGAGGGAGAGAGAGAGAGAGAGAGAGAGAGAGAGAGAGAGAGAGAGAGAGAGAGAGAGAGAGAGAGAGAGAGACCACAAAAAGAGGACACGCTGACAGAACTGTTCACGCGGGTCCACTAAGGATATAAACTTTGACCTGTGGACACATAACTCTGAGGAAGACAAACCTCCCCTGAATTGTATCTATGGGGGGATAAAGAGAAAGAGAGAGAGAGAGAGAGAGAGAGAGAGAGAGAGACAGAAAGAGAGAAAGAGATAGAGAGAGGGAGAGAGGGAGAGAGAAAGAGCGAGAGAGAGAGAGAGAGAGAGAGAGAGAGAGAGAGAGAGAGAGAGACTGTTTAGGACATTTCTTTATGAATGCTCTGTCAACCCCAGACTTTAACCATCTTTCCTTCTGTGTGTCGACACTGAGTCATTATTACTGATCTCAGCTGATCTCAGATCTGTGATTTGTATGGAGGCATCATAAGTGATAGTTTTGACTCCAGATAATCACACAGGCATGAAGGGTTACCAAAAAGAAATGAAATGGAAGAAAGGATAGAGGACCTTGAATGAAAAGAAATGAAAGAATGAATGAAAACTTGTCCTTATACAGAAGTACTATTTATTATTTACTATTTATTTATAGAAGAAATGGCACTCCTGTCACAGTTCTGTGAGCGTTAACTTGCTGCTGTCCTCTGCTTTAAGACAAAGCCAGAAACAACAGTAAGTCTTCTGTGACTGTGTGCTACTCTAAGGCAGTTAAACCTTTGAAAAGCAGTCAAACCTTTGACACATACAATAAAAAGTTTGGTACGAAGCCATAATAATGGGCAACAGTCTGGCTCGGTCCACCGACAAACGAGATACCAGATTTTAAGAACTCCTGAAACGTCAGCAACTCCAGCACACTTAAGTTCTCCCCAGCAAGTTCCTTGCCAAAAAAAAAGTTCATGTTGAGGTCAAAAGGGGAGGACAGAACCTTTCTGCCCGGTCAAATGGAGGTGCATGACCATTAATGACTTCCACCTGAAGCCTGGTTCTTCTTATTCACTCTCAAGTCTTTCTGCACTCCACGACACACGGCATGCAAAACATCTCCAGATGACACAGAGACACACAAGCCGGGTTTGAATAGGGATGGATCCTCAGAGAGCAAATTCCACGTCGGAGTTGGACTTGTCATGGTAGAGACATGCATGCAATGGCACGTGTACACACACGGGTGTAGATAAAATACGGGCTGAGTTGTTCACATGCGTGAAGCACACACATAAGGTTGAACCCGGGGAGAATTGTCGTTGCTGAGAAAATAATCTTGCACGCCTGTTGGAACCATATGGACTTACTTACAATGGAGCTTAAACCAGCATACACTCAAACTTTGACAAGCATTTTGTGTGAACGCAAACACGGGTGTGCACACACACACACACACACACACACATGCACACATACACATACACGCACACACCCGCACACACATGAACAGACACCTCCTACATCCATATGCGTATATACACACACACACACACGCACAGACAAATGAACCTACATTCATGCACACACACACACACACACACACACAAACACACACACACACACACACACACACACACACACACACATACATTCACACACACACACACAGACAAATGAACCTACATTCATGCACACACACACACACACACACACACACACACACACACACACACAGATGGAGATACAGCAGACAGAGAGAAGATAAGATAAGCAAACCATCTGTCTTACCTGTTTCAAGTCTAGCGTGATGGTTACATAATGGTAGTCCATACCATTCTTGATGCTGGGGCTCTGCCACCATCTGTTTGTTCCATCAATGGCGTACTCAATAGGATGCCGCTCTGAGGAATAAACAAACAGCGAATAAACAAACATGGCGAAATGACCAAATAGCCCAGTGTAGCCGGTGGCGGTCTGCACCACACACGGGTCTCGAACCCGCCACCCCGCAAGCTACAAACTCCCGGTGTGGGAGTGGGACGCTCTAACCAACTGTGCTAAAAGCCTGAGCTTCTAACTCAGCGTGTTAGAAGCGCCCATGGAATTGGGTGATGAGGATTTACACGTACTACCGCCGAGCTAGCTGAGCTAGCTGGCCTCCGTTACACCAGGCTCTCTTATAACCAGTA
>JAODXP020000025.1:27540932-27545932 GCA_027497455.2 Sardinella longiceps
GGACCATATGTACGCTGAGTCAATTTAACTCTGGAACATTTACTGTGCAGTGGGAATTAGTTTCCAGTAGTTGGAGTCAAGACCTTGAGTTCTGAGTGGCCAGGTTACGGGAGAGGGAGGAAAAAGGTCATTTGAACCGATGGAGAAGAAGAGGAACTGCTGCTCTCTGAGGGACGGCCATCACTTAGGAAATCTTAGCCAGATAAAGCCAGACACTCTCAAACGCAGGCAATTAAGAGGCCCAGGACAGATAAACACAAAGCTCACGGTCGCTCAAGTAGTTTAGAGACTGTT
Organism: Sardinella longiceps; assembly: GCA_027497455.2. NCBI lineage: Eukaryota > Metazoa > Chordata > Actinopteri > Clupeiformes > Clupeidae > Sardinella > Sardinella longiceps. Next base: position 27,541,227 of record JAODXP020000025.1, read on the forward strand.
ACTCATGCGAACTGATCCATGAAGACTTCCTAAATCACCAGGAAGGACTTTTATCCAACAACGACAATCTTCGATACGATTACACATAAGCCTACTAATTTACCACATCCTCATTATGCGTATCTTTGTCTATCTGAAATTGTTATATTGTTTACTGTTTGTTACCTGTACTTCTTTTGTTTACTCATCGTCTGCTCTGCCCTGTTCTTGCTGACATCTCCGATCCGAGTGCAGGTTTTTCACACATTGTTTTTCTTCATAACCTCTCAGTTTTTTTGTTTTTTCTCCTATTGTTTCCGAGATTTTTCTTTTCTTCGGTTGGGGCTCCATACAAAATCAAGTGGACAGACAACCCATAGACAAGAGGCCATGGGGCATACACCAGCTTTCATTATGTGAGATGTCAGGAATTCTGAAAAGAGAGCGCTCTCTCTCTCTCTCTCTCTCTCTCTCTCTCTCTGTCATGCACTCTCTCTCCCCGTCTGTCTGAGAGGTGCAGTATGGATGGCAATGCTTGGTTCATTCCTCTCCGCGTGCCTCTCTCCTGTGTCAGATCAATAACGCTGTTGATGCTGGGCCCATTTATATCACACCTTGTGCTGATACCTCATGCAGGTTGACAAAACTAATTATTGTTTCATGCCGCCTCTGCTTCGCTTTTGCTTCACTCCATCCAGCCAGTCACGTTGTCTGCAGTCATCATTTTTTATTTTTTTCTGCCCCGGTCCCGTAAGGAGTGCGGACCTGCTCCGGCACGCCAACTAATGGATGCCCGTCTCTTTCCCACTCTCTCTCTCTCTCTCTCTCTCTCTCTCTCTCTCTCTCTCTCTCTTTCTTTCTCTGCATTTTCTGCGAGTGCTGCTGTGCATTCCAAATGAAGGTCAGAATGGCAGACAGACATAGCATGTCTCATGCCTCTAATGGCTTTAATATATGGGGGGGTTGCGGACAGGGGGAGGTAGACAGCGTCCCGATAAAAGAGTGATATGAATGCCTTGGTCACTTTCTTTGACTTCAAATCTTAAGGAATGAGTGTCTTCTGTAACACCTTGGAAGGACAATATCAGAACATACTGTCTCACTGGTGTACAAAAGGCCATACAGCCATACAAAAGGCCATAACCTATTCATCTTCATGGTTCAGTTATATAAGCAACCTTCTTATTTTCATGGTCTATGTCCAAGGTAGTGTGATTATTATGTCCAATATAGAAATCCTAGAAAGTAGATTGAGTAAACATAAGTTGAAGCACTGTCCATCTATCCACTATCCATTTCAGTGTGAAGTCGAAGGCAGTTTGACTACTCACAGGTCTCGAAATTGCCACACTGTCAACTTCAACAAATTCATGGCATAGGAGAGGAACGCTCTAACCACTGAGGTAAAAGCCCAGGCTTCCAACTCAGCCATTAGAAACGTTCTTAAGGCTAGGGGTGTGAGGATTTACCTGCCGTACTTTAGGGCTTTTTTCCTTGGGCAAAGACACACCTCTGGTAAGAATCCATCTGTAACTTTTACAGACAGACAAACTCCAAAAAACATGCCTCCACAATAACAATGGTTAAACTGGGGGTGAGCCAGCAAACAGGGCATAGGCAAAATAACCTTCAAGGTGCCCCGATCTACAGAATAATTTGATAGGCAGAGTCCATGGTGGAGATTACCTTTACTGTTGTCCATTAATTCTGTTCACCAGAAACTTTTGATGATGTGTGGCCCTTACTTAGCCTATTCATTTGAGAAAGTCCATTTGAATGTGAATTATTGTTTAGAATTAAGATTCAAGTATAGGCCTACATAATACTACCATATCTAGCACAAAAAAATAAACAAAAACAGCTCAGATACAGAACAGTGTGCCACCGGTCTGCCATCTGTGGTGCAATCTTACCACGTCCTCGTTTAATAAATTATCATCCCGAACACCCACTGCACTTACGGTAACCCTGGTGGACATGTTTACAAAGGGCAGCCATGTTTAAGTGCGGTGGGGTGGTAATAGCGCAGCGGCTAATCAATCCCGTTAGGATGCTAAATGCCTGGAAATCGTGGGTTTCAATCCTGGCTGCCGCTGTTGTGCCCTTAAACCAGGCGCTTAACCGTAAGTTGCTCTGTGGGAGACTGGTCCTGAAGTAATTGATAGATGACAAATGTAAGTCGCTTTGGATAAAAGCATCTGCTAAATGCATAAAGGTCAGTTGCGTACTATTACAGGTGTCCCGTATGTCAGTTTTCATAGATCACAGGACTTTCAACTTTTGCTCACTTCTGTTGTGTTTTGAAAATGTCAATATCATCAGCCTATTCCGAGCACGTCCAAAAGATGGAAGATGGAAGAGAAACAAACAAAAGTAAACCTAAAAAGTACACACACACACACACACACACACACACACACACACACACACACACACATACTCCAGGCACATTTCATCAGTAAAATTATACTGTCGATTCCCATAAACCATAAAAGTGGCGTCCTTGAGGGATGCCTGCACATTTACACACACACTTAACCCCAGTGGCTTGAAGTCTCCTGAGAGGTCGTCCTGGAGGCAATTGATTGATATGGCAGCATTTAGTTTTCATCTCACCGGTATTCATCAAAGTCAGCCAGCTCCGCTATGAGCGCTGTGTTATCTGCACTCAATGCCACAACTGTGAAACTGGACACTCAATCACTTCGGCCCGACAGGTCACAGTGTCACCCTATGTCTGTGACTGTGATGTGTGTGTGTGTGTGTGTGTGTGTGTGTGTGTGACAGAGTGTGCATGTGTGTGCAAGTGTGTGTTACAGTGTGTGTGTGTGTGTGTGTGTGTGTGTGTGTGTGTGTGTGTGAGAGAGAGAGAGAGTCAGTGTGTGTGTGTGTGTGTGTGTGAGTGTGAGAGAGAGCGAGAGAGAGAGAGAGAGAGAGAGAGAAAGAGTGTGCATGAGAGTTTTTATGTGTGTGTGTGTGCGTGTGTGTGTGTGTGGCTGTCCATCTCATACGTCATTCCACTGGGGATCAATGTGCGCTTTACACCTGAGCTTTATCCCCACCGGGGGGAAGGTTAGACAACCACAGGCCCGAGCTTCACTGGCCCAGACAGCATGGTCATTATCTCTGAGGTTGAAGCAGTAACTCTCACAGTACCCCTGCCTCCCCTACACACACACACACACACACACACACACACACACACACACACCACACACACACACACACACACACACACACACACACACACACATACACACACACACACACACACACACACACTCAAACACACACACACACACACACACACACACACACACACACACACAGCCACTATCATCTGCCGCTAATGCATAATGTTGTGGTTCCACGCTGTCAACCTTTATTTTCCTCCTCGATACATTATTCAAACAGAAAATTAGGCAAGCGGGACAGGCAACAGCAAGGCAATGAAAGCAGCACCTATGGTTTAACAGCCACACTGCGGATAAATAATAAATGACTGGGGCTTTATGCTGCTGTAGCCTTAGCATGAGATAGCAAAGGCACAGGTAGAGGCTAGAATGATGGCTTTACTTTAGTGGAGTTCCCTGGGGAGGCACAAATAACAGCCCACCGCTAGCAAGCTATTATACCTGCATGAGCTTCAGGTATCTGACAAATTCGCTTTGATTTCAAGGATCATTACCACTCCGAAACTGCCTATAACTGACTATTTTTCTCCAAAAAGAAACAATATGGCCTGCTAGATGTCACATAGGCCTGTGACAATATATAAATACCACATTATATCACATATTTCATCTGATAAGCTAGTATGTCATACTGTGGCTTGGGACTGGATTTAAATGCATCCCTACGTACTGTATGTATATCAATAAACATGATCCTAATCTTATCAAAGTGAAGTCATCTGTCAGGTAATGACTAACCCAGACATTCTAACAGATCCACCATTGAAATGGCCACTGAGGCTATGACAGGTTTGCCCAACCAACCCTCCCTGGGCTTCTGCTCGCCATGATGTGCAAATAGCAATTTAAGAAGTCTAATTACAATGAAAGCTTAAGCAGTTAGGAGATGTCACACACACACACACACACACACACACACACACACACACACACACACACACACACACACACACACTTAGACATGTACATCTGCCCGGGTGTGAGGGTTTGCCCCGGCTTGTTTTCGCTCCCTCACTCCGGTCTCGGTGGATTCTGAGCCATAATGAGAAATGAAGCCTGTTCGTCATGTGCCACGACAAGCAATTATGAACCTGTTAAGTCCAGTGTAATGCAATCGGGGAGGCGCGGGGGAGGACTGCCTCGGCTGACAAGAACCCTTTTAACGACACAACACACACACGGTCGCGCCTAGTAACTACATGTGCGCAATGAGAGCCACTCAGAAAATGAATGACTTCCTTAATAGAGGATAATTGCAGTTGGATGAGATTTTTTTTCCCTCTCCTCCATCTTTTTTTTTTTTTTTTTTGCTCTTAGCCTCTCCTTTGCTTTCATTCTTTTGCTCTCTGTCCTCCCTTCTCCTCCTCCTCTGTGCGTCTCATTTTGCAATCAGTCCTTCATTATGATGTTAATATAGCCCGTAGGATGGGTTTTGGCTATCTGTTGCTTTTGGACTTAGCTTCAGACTTCCAGTAAGAAAAAAAGGAAAAAAAAAAAAAAATTGGGGGGGAAGCAAGTCGGTTCCTTCCAGAA
>JAODXP020000025.1:27555932-27570932 GCA_027497455.2 Sardinella longiceps
TTACCTAATGGAAGGCATCGTTAAATACATAAGAGGACATTTTCGTATTGAATTGGCTGGCAGGGAGAAAAATTCAGCGGAGGCTCTTTTTGCCTATTGGAAAATTAAAACGCAGGGAGAATGGGGCCCCATGGTGCAATGCATGTTATAAATATGTTAAAGGGCCATTCCACTTGTCGAGGCGCTATTTGTTTCCAATGAATCAGAGCAAAGCACCTCCAACAGACTTCTCAATAACGCCTTATTTGCTGGTACAGCACTATGGGTAATGTGAAACAAATGGAAATCGGATCTGAGCACGCCCCCGAGGAGAAAACTGCACGGCATTCTGGGTCACCATTCTGCAGCGCACCGCACAAGGGGGGGAGGCCAAGTGGCCATTTGTCTAAGTACCTGACAGCGGGGTTTGGTCCCTCATGGACAGGCAAAAAATGCTATGAACTTGCAGCTACAAAGGAAAATGGAAAACTTTGAATAACCAGCATAGCAGTCTCCATATGAAAAGTGATTGGAGGTGTTTTCTATTCAAAGAATGTACTGTACAATGGCAACTAGGTGCAAAACTGGAGCAAAGTGCTCTAAGAAATTGGCCAATTATGAAGATATGGGCTCTTAGATTTGTACAATAAACTGTTAAAGTCTAATACCAGCACTCCTGGTGAAAACAATTATTTTTCAACAGACTTGCCCTTATGTGTTGAACTGACAGAAGGAATCAAATAAAGCCAGAGAAATATATGAAAGCATTGAAGGGATAAGCACCTCGCATCACCTTACAAAAGCAAAGAGATTATTTGTTTCAGACATTATTTGTTTTGTTTGTGTTTCGGCCAGCATGTTTACAAAACCCAAAGTGTACCGCCTGCCTGTATTGATTGCATTGAGCCTGTGGTCTGTTTGTATCTTTCCTCATGTATTGACCAGCATCTCCAGCTACCACACCATGTCAATCATCACACAAGACACAGGAGTCCTCTCTTCTCCGCTTTTCTCTTCTCTTCTCTTCTCCTCTCTCTCTCTTCTCTTCTCCTCTCTTCTCTTCTCTCTATTTCTCTTCTCCTCTCTTCTCTTCTCATCTTTTCTCTTCTCTTCTCTTCTCTTCTCTTCTCTTCTCTTCTCTTCTCTTCTCTTCTCTTCTCTTCTCATCTTTCTCTCTCTCTTCTCTTCTCTTCTCCTCTCTTCTCCTCCCTTCTCTTCTCATCTTTTCTCTTCTCTTCTCTTCTCCTCTCTTCTCGCATTCTTGACGTGGGGCAGTCACACTTCGTCCCTTCTGTCCAGGCGACGGGAGTCCATGAGTGGGTGGCTGAACATGCAGGTGGACAGATGAGACGTCTCACAGTGACATGACGTGACAAGGGTGACAGACGATCCGGGAACGATCCTGACTCAGTCGGACTCAGTGTGACGCTGTGATTAACGCAGTAAATGGGTCGCAGTTGCGGAGAAAGAAAGAAAGAAAGAAAGGAAGAAAAAAAATACATAAAAGTTCACGTTTTTTTTCTCTCTCTCTCCTTGGAACGCAGATAATTGTGTCTCTTACACAACAGCATGAAGAAAAAAGTGACCCGTGACAGCAAATGTCATCATGCCTGATCCAGCATCGTTAAAGAACCAGTCTTTCTTTTAAAAAAAAAAGAAAAAGAAAAAGAAAAAAATGCATTTAAATTAAGGTAATAGCATCACTGGCGGAAAATGTTAATGGGCGCTATCTGACAGCTAATGGCTGAAGGAAAGATTTCTAATTTCCCTATGCTGCCCTGAGGGCTATGATACCATCCAACATGCAACACCTCCCATCATTAATGGGTCTTTTGTGTTCAGCGCTGGCGAGAGCGCTCGATGTGACAAGCCTGGGTGAGAAAATGAGGAGCCACTCTTCCATGTGTCTGACCTGTGCAAGACATTGTGTCTTCGTTTGGTTTAAAACCACTTCCCTTCCACGATGGATATTGAGTTGTCAGCTTTGGGTAGGTCTACATGCTGCAGCTTCCAGAATAGAACAGTAATGAACAGCAAGAGCGAAGGAAGGAAAGAAAGAAAGAAAGAAAGAAAGAAAGAAAGAAAGAAAGAAAGAGAGAGAGAGAGAGAGAGAGAGAGAGACAGAGACAGAGAGACAGAAAGAGAGAAAAGATTTGCAGTTTTCTGACAGCAAGAGGAGTGAGTGGTGGGCGACATTTGGCAAGGTCCTGCTGCTGTTCACCATTTTTTTTTCTTTCTCCCCAACATCCCACAGAATGTGACAACAAAAGTCTTTGAATCCTGTACAATGGCTGAAGGAATGAACAGAGCACATAACATTCTGAGAATGTCCTTTTAATGTTCTCTCCAGATGGGGAGTGTTGATTCTTTCTAGAGAGTACTGTATAAGAAATAGTATTGTAACAATACTAATGTAATAGGCCTAGACATATTGTCACCACACAGCCTAGGTGGTAGTCGCCCTGTTTACACTTCTGGACACTTCTAATCTGATTATTCAACAGAACATTCCATTACAGTATACATAACCTGACTTGAGTCTTTACCCAACTGATGCGTAAAGATACTGAACTAAAAATGACCATCAGCGAAGAGATTTCTGGAACACACAGTATCACTGAAAAATGTCATGTCTGCATCTCTACATGATTCTGTTGTTGCCTTATTCTCTCTGATGTTGTTGACACACATGGCCATTAGCAATCACACACACACACACACACACACACACACACACACACACACACACAAAACACCATCCCTATCAAGCTTGGCCACACCAGAACCTGTAAAATGCCACTCTTAAATAATTCATAGACCAATCAAAGACTTATGGCACAGAATCCCCTTGTCACCTGACATTAACGCTGGAGCTGGGTTGGACGGAAATATACAGCATCTGGCAGACAGAGACTGAAACAGAGGTATTCATATTTCTTCTGCCCCCGGTCCTTAACATTTGCTTTGTCACTGGCTGGGGTTGTGTGGCTTACCCATAACATTTGTAATGCTAAATATAATAAGCATTTTACCAAGATCTCTCCATCACTTCTAACTTCAACAACAGTGCCCCTGTCCTATACATCACGCAATGATGAATTTAAACGCACATTACAGTAACAAGGGGGGAGAATAGCTTTGCTTGTTAATGAACTTGTGAACTTGAACTTGAGAATGAGTCTCTTGTAGCAGATTGGTATAATGTGGTGGGCAGGCCTCAGGCCTCAGTGTTTTTGCCTCTGTAAGCTGATACAATTACAGATTTATCCAAAATTATCTAAATTTGGACATGAGGATACAGAAATATAAATATTTACAGTTGTTTTTATGACCATAATTCTAAACGATTTTCAATCATAAATCAACTCCGCGATGCAAGCCTCAATCATTAGCATGTCTCTTACATGTAAGACATTGGAAGGAAGTGAACTAACACACACACCACCCTGCTATCAACCAGCTGGCTACCTATACAAATGCAAGCCTTCTCCAACATCATAAACTCTGGTATCCCCAACAAGGAACACCCATCAACTGCATCATAGAGGCATCCATTGTCACCCAACTGTGCGTTCAGACAGTAAATGATAAAAGTCGCCGAACTGTTTGAGTTGCCGAACTGTTTTTGTTGCTCTAGACCCCCCAAAAGGCCCTCTGACACTCTAAAATGCTTTTAACGCCAATCTTGCTGTCTCTCACTAGAAAATGAAGTATTTCCATCACTCTTGCCGCCTGTACCGACTCTCGGTACGAGCACACAGTAAAAGTAAGCGCTCGTGTCGTGACGTACTGTAAGACATGTTCATGGCATCGACCTCCATAACATACAGTCTGGGGGAGGCAAAAAGGAAGCAAAAGGGAGGGAAAGTGAACTGAAAAGTAACCCTGAGTCTCTCCCTCCCTCCCTCCCTCCCTTCCATGACCCCTTTGCCACTGCCCTGACCCAGAGAAAACAGAACTAAAATATTAGCATTGCCAGAAGCCAGGTCAAATTCCGTCGGTCCCTAAAGCGTGCCACTGGTTGAGTGAAACTGACAGTAAAACTGCGGCGCAGGGGAGGGGAGGGGAGGGGAGGGAGACGGGAAGCTGCCTCTCAGGAGCATCATAAAGAAGGAGGATGGGGAGAGAATGGAGAAGGATGGTGGGTAGCAGAAAGGAGGGAGGGAGAGAGAGAGAGAAAGAGAGAGAGAGAATGAACAAAAGAAAGAAAGAAGGAACAAGTATGAGCCATGTATCCTGGAGAAGGATGGTGGGTAGCAGAAAGGAGAGAGTGAGAGAGAGAGAGAGAGAGAGAGAGACAGAGAGAGAGAAAGAGAGAGAGAATGAACGAAAGAAAGAAAGAAGGAATAAAAGTATGAGCCATGTCTCCTGGAGAAGGATGGTGGTTAGTAGAGAGACAGGCAGAGAGAGAGAGAGGCAGAGAGAGAGAGAGAGAGAGAGAGAGAGAGAGAGAGAGAGAATGAACGAAAGAAAGAAAGAAAGAATAAAAGAGCAAGTATGAGCCATGTCTCCTGGAGAATGATGGTGGGTAGTAGAGAGACAGAGAGAGATTGAGAGAGAGAGAGAGATAGAAAGAATAAAAGTATGAGCCATGTCTCCTGCGGTGCAAGTAAGCCATCAGAAACCCAAAGGGTCAGAAAAAGGCCTTACGCAAACATGCACCCCACTGGCTGCTGCAGTTGGCTATGTCTGACACCACTCTGTGGTCCCTCCTCCATGTCCCAGATGGCCTTCTCACTGACCACAGCATGTGGCCTGAGTCAAAGGGTCGGGCCTCAGGGTCCGGCCCCCTAAGACAACATGGCTCCCATCAGAGTATATGATGTATTGCCTTGGAAGTGCAACAAGCTCAAACAATGAGAGATTGTAGCACTGACAGCCAGTGTGCCAAGTCAAAAGTAAGTAACTCGAGAACATCATTTCAATAAATCAGTTTAGTAATTATTAGGTTAGGCTAAATAAAATATGCCTGTTATACTGATTGTGTGAGATTTTTCACAGAAGCTGTGAATGAAATTATGAATGCATGCAATCGACTTTGGTCTCTCTGGCTATAATAAGGGACATTATGGTTAGGTTTTTACACGGTGGCTTGAATTAGAGCCCTGGCCGATGGCCACTATGAGGACATGCCTGTGCAGGGTTATCCCTCTATTTTCCTTCCCTTCTTTCATTCTGTTCCCTGCTTTGTGCCGTAATGGTCAAAAATGTTTTGTTCTCACACAAATGTGTGCAGACAGCCATTTATGTTTCTGACAAACACCCCAATTTTGCACGATTGCTAAAAGAACCCAACATCAATTTATCAAATCATACTCTTAGCATCTTTTCATCAGTATTGACGAGGATAAAGTCAGACTTGTGCTGGCTCCACTTGCTATCGGAGCCGCAGTAGAATTAACTATTGATTTTTCTCCTCTACAACATTCTGGAGCATTTTTTCTGCTTCTTCTTCTTGTCCTCGCTCTTCTTTCAGTGAAAGTCTGTTCAAAAGATACAGGTTTTGCAGAGGAACACATACAATGCCCGCAAAGCTGTTGCTTTTCTTCTTTTACAACAACAAAAAAAAAGAGAGAGAGAAGGGAGTCTAGTTCTAGCGAAGGATAAAGATAACACACAATCCAAGGGAGCACAAATGAAAAACAACCTGACCAGCGGAGCCTATAGGAAAACACTCAAAGTGGCGTGTTTGTGAGTTTTAATAGCCTTTTTATAGCCTGTCCCCAAGTGTTATCCGAGAAAGACCTGCAGCATTGCCCTACCGATCCAACAAACTTCAGATATATGCTTACTGAGCATTGAGCTGGACTCACAAGACCTAAGCATCTCAAAAAGAAGCCGAAGACAGGCAGGCTAGGGCCTAGTCACCGGGGTGGCCTGCTCTCTCACACTACCTACAAAAGCAGATGTTTCATCCACAAATAGTCTGGACTTGTAGGAATTTGGATATTGTTAGAAGGCTATGTTTTGAAGCCTTGTGTGTAAGCAGAGCTAGAATCCCTAACAGGCCCTGAATTTTGATGAGCGACCGCCTACTGTAGGCAGCAGCGTTCCCCACAGTGACCAACAGACACACAGAGGAAAAACGCAACCATATCAGTGTTGACTAATGGATGCATGTGTGTTTAGCACGTCAGATAGTAATCCAGAGAGGATATATCAGTATGGCACACATCCGTCTCTCACGTCTTGTGACATCCTGTCACTTTGGAGATGAGAGGGGACTATTTCCGATTTGCACCCACCTATATTTAGATTCCAAGCTTGGCGCTTAAGATGCCAACATAGAAGTTAGAGGCACCTGTTAATGGAGCAGTGCCATCAATGTCATTGACATGGAAGAGGACACACACACACACACACACACACACAAACACACAGCTGGCTACTACAACAAACACATAGGCTACAACTCTCTTAGCTGTCCTATCATCAGTGTACAAAAAGGTCTAGTCCAGGAAGATTATGGTGTCCGGAAGATTATGGCGCATGAAGTTGTGTAGGCTACATGAACATTTTAGCCATATTCTTTCTATCCATAAGTAAGGCCCTTGTGTTCATCATTATTAGCCGATCAATTCTTCTAATAAAGTAACACTGCGCACTATCATAGTAAGGTGTTCATTTAATATCTCTGCAGCAAAGAAAATGAAATATTCGGAATATTAATTCATTTGTTGTTCTTCAGGCACAGATTTCGACATGAAAATTGAAGCATTCCCACTTTCTTGAGGCCAAAAAAACACATAGTCTAGTCTATTTAAAATGGTAATGCAAAATGCAAATTAGAGTTCAAGAGAAAAAAAAAACCCACACTGAACAAATAACAAATAAAAACGAATAGCCTAAAGAAGAGGCACATTAAAGTGCATTACTTTAGTTTATAACGTTACGTTGATTTCTAACATAATGTTCTGACAATAAAAGCCGAGGTCAACAACAACTAAGTAAACTTAGGCCATAACTATTTGAGTGAGGCGCATTGTCATAATAATTGCTTTGGTATAGCCTACGCGAAACAGTCATTTCATGGCAAACAAATCTGTTGGTAGCCTCTGAGGCTTGTAATTCGCAACTTGCAGGGGGAAAAAAGTGATTTTAACTACAGCAACAATTACAGTGGCAAATCTTTCACTCACCCCTTTGCTGAGCTAGACTGCATTGCCATAGCAACGCAATGAGTGTGAAGAGAGATAGGGCTTTCATTTTTCCAGTCCGGTTATTTCTTCATTAGCGCAGAGCCCGCCGGAGTCGGTTTTTCAGCGCGGCGGACAGCTCAGCGTAGGGAAACTGAGGGGAGAATGTCAAGACTGACTTTTTCAAGTTCAGGAGGAAACTCCCGCTCCCCTGGAGGAGGAGAGTCACAACTGGAAATGGGGCGCCTGAATCATGCAACAGAGAAGCACTTTCAAAGTTAAAGCCCGCACAAAAGTTTTTGAAACGAGCTCTTTTTTAAGAAATTTATGTTGGTTTTAGAACACAGGAGACATTAGTATTTTCTTGTCTTAGGCTACAGGCTGTGCCATGAAAACTTTTTTCTGTACGAGCATTTCTAAAATACACCTCTTTTATAACTGCGTAATGCCAAATCAAAATAGATGTAGACTAATTAATCTTAATGTCAGTTCTTAAATTATATGGTAGGCTAAAGGCATGCAGTATATAAAGTATGCAATGAGTTGCCAGAACATATTCTCTATAAAGGTAAGCCTAATGCATGCCGTTAAAAGTTATCTTGGATCATTCTCCTAAAATAATAATAGGTCGGCAACCATTGTGGGAAAAAGTTTTAGGCTACTGTGAAAGTTTGAGTCCAAGTTGCTCCCTCTAGTGTTCAACATAAACTGACACATAAGGATAATGTATAGATTTGGGGTGAGGGTGGGGGATAGCAGTTACATCATGATAACGCATACAGAACTTTTGCTTAGGAAATGCCCTTAAAATAACGAATCATTTATCCTGCTTCAGATTGTTGGTGTTTAGTCAATTATAATGTGACAGCCCAGTGATCTGTCAATCATCTTCATCACATGAATGACTGAAATCCCTGAAGTTGGCAATTTAGTCTTTCAGACGCATGGTTTGCCTCAGGAACCCTGCTATCACTGCACGTCAAGAGTTTGAGATTGAGATTGAGATTGACACCTCACCTGTGCCTTACCTGCTGGGCCGTTTCTGAGCAGATGACAAGCGAAGGAGGCGCCAATCAAGTTGCTCATCTCATGCTGACCTGAAAAAAATGTTTTACCTCCACAGCCCCATCCACAGTGAAAACACACACACCAACAAACAAACAAACAAAAAACCTCCCTCCCTTAGCCAGAGGTGAGAGATGTCCTTTGTAAGGCTAAGCTGGTTGGGGGCCCAAGGCAGGGCGTTGTGGTCTTCCCGGTTCCTGGCCGGAGATGAGGAGAGCCAGGGGTTTGTCCATAAGGACGAGCTGAGCAGGTCGTATGGGGAGGCTCACGCAGGAGAACCAGGGAACCAGGAGCCGTACAGCCCCTCAAGCCCAGAGTCCAACGAGGAGCTTCAGTCTGAGGCATTTCGCCAAGGGTCACCGAGTGACAGCACCTGTCCCAAAATTACCACCTGGGAGGCAGGATGGAATGTCACCAACGCCATCCAGGTGAGTGGATTGGATTTAATGGGCTTATATTGTAATGACAGTGGACAAGATGATACAAAATAAACACACCATGGATACTTATAAACACAATTTAGATTTAATTTTAATCGGTTCCCGGTCTGACAAAGATAATTATTCATACAGTACATTTACTTGTTAAGCATTAAAACAAACAATACAATTTGAGACTTTAAATTGGTAAAATATTTATGTGGCTTAATTAAGTGAGCTTGTTTGAACAAGGCTTGTTTGCTTTGGCATTAGTGCATTTTTTTTTTTTTTTTTTTTTTAGTTTCGAGCAAGGATGGTGATGAGGATGATTATGTGAACAGCTCTTCACAGCTTCATCTGTTTGCTGCCACTCTGGCTCCTGCGCCTGTGCCTGTGCCTGTGCCCTCCCCTGAATCATCTACTGTTTCCCTCTAATTGCCTAACATCCCATTATCTGTACCGGCAGTTTTTTATTTTTATTTTTTTTTTAATCCAAGAAAACGCATCTACATATTTGTCCAGAGTCACATTTAAACAGTGTTGTTTACCTGCTGTCTATTGTTCAAGCATGTTAAAAGGGGGAGCTGTATGTGTGTGTGCATGTGTGTGTGTGTGTGTGTGTGTGTGTATATATGTGTGTGTGTGTGTGCGTGTGTGCTTGGGAGGGGAAGGGGGTGGGGGTGTAGAGTAGACAATGTCTGGACTAATTAATTGCACGTCATCTTCCTGTGTCCTATTTTCAATGTCATCATAAATGAGAGGCATTAGTTAGAGCTACTGTTACAGCAGTAACTGAGCCATACTGGGGGGTGATTTTCCAGACGACGATGCCAGGGCTTCATGATTTCAGTTTCACAAGCACTTGCACTCGGCACAATTTACCAACAATTATGTGTGCAGCAGGGGAAAGAACATGCTTGGGTATTTTTCTGTAATGAGTTTGCTGTTCTTTGTTTGCTGTTGTGTGAACACATCCACACTGCCTACTGTCAATGGCCCTCAATAAGATCCATTGTGTTTTGTAAAGATTTGTAAAAAAAAAAAGGAATTTTCCTGAATGTTAAGTATTACTTAGCTTTAAATGAGAAATCCAATGTGAATCAGTCAATAGCCCTGTTGTCCCAATGCTGTCTTTGAGAAAAAGAACGAGAACATTTGATGCTACAAAGACTAAATTACAAACTGACTACTAATACTCACTCAATGGGGCATAATGCAATGAAACTGAAAGTAAGTTGTTATGCCCCATTCACTTGTTAGTTGCTGGTTCACTGTGCAGTCTATGCAGTTTGAGAGTTTGGATTTCTCCTTTAAGAAGGCTTTGGGAAATGCAGCCCATGTTCAAATCTACTGTACAAACAAATGCAAAACTAGAAAGACTTTAAAGTTCTTCATACAAACAGTGGAGTTACAGTGATGAGTTTTGCATTATAATATAATGCATGAGAGTGGGAAGAAGCAGTCCAAGTGTGCCTTTTTGAGCTTGAGTAGGAGGTTTAGTAAAATTCCACCGTGCCTTAACTGAAAGGATTAAGCTTTTGAGACTTTTTGCTTGTGTTGTCCACCACAATACAATTCTTTTTTGTTGGTTTGTGTTGTGTTGAGTTAAGTTAAATCCTTCCCGCTCTATGTGTGAGGCAGCGGGCGGTGCCCATCTCCGTTTCCCTAACCCAAGGCCACATGGCCGCACAGGGCAGTGTGACTGCAGTGGGGAGTTATAGTCCTCTGGTAGTCCCATGTGTTAAGTTAACCCACTCCATCTAGATAACTGAGCGCCAGGGTAATCTTTTTATGATGGTCTTTGGTATGATATGAAGAAAATGAAAAAAAAAAAGATTTGCACACTGCCTTAAAAAGCATCTCTTGAAATGGTTGAAATGCTCGGATGCTTGAAAAAGATCGCAAGAGATCGAAACGTTGCCTCTATTAAAAGTTGAGTCACTTTAAGGGAGTGTGAAAATAGTCTTCACTCGTGTGTTCTTTTGAATTACCACCTGCCAAAACACTTGTGGATGTGCGCACACAACAACTCACTTTGGTATGATGACCCCGGATCCTCCACCACTTGGCCAACTCAGCGGTAGTGCTGTGAGCGTTTGTGTTGTATTGTTCTGTAGTTAAAGTCACTTTTTTCCCCTGCATGTATTTCAGGGTATATTCGTGCTGGGGCTCCCGTATGCGCTACTGCAGAGCGGTTACCTGGGTCTCCTCTTGCTGATCCTGGCAGCCGTCATGTGCAGCTACACTGGGAAGATCCTGATCGCCTGCCTGTACGAGGACGATGAGTCTGGACGGCCGGTTCGTGTACGCGACACCTACGAGGACATCGCCAACGCCTGCTGCCGCCAGCTGTGTCCGCGTCTGGGCGGTCAGGTAGTGCGGGCAGCTCAGGTGATTGAGCTGCTGATGACGTGCATTCTGTACCTGGTGGTGAGTAGTAACCTCATGTGTCACAGCTTCCCTTACCTGCCGCTACCGCCAGCCGCCTGGTCGGCCGTCACCTTCCTGTCGCTGGTGCCGTGCATGCTGATCCGGGACCTGCGCATGGTGTCACGCCTGAGCCTGCTCTGCTCGCTCGCCCAGTTCCTCATCACGTTTGTGACGGTGGGCTTCTGCCTGCGCCAGGCGCATCGCTGGTCCTGGCACCGCATGGCCCTCTGGGTAGACGCCGAGAAGTTCCTGGTGTCCGTCGGAGTGATCATCTTCAGCTACACGTCGCAGATCTTCCTGCCCACGCTGGAAGGGAGCATGGAGGAGCGCGGAGACTTCGCCAACATGCTCACCTGGACTCACGCGCTGGCCTGCGTCCTGAAGACGCTCTTCTCCGTGCTAGCCTTTCTCACCTGGGGCGAGGAGACCAAGGAGGTGATCACCAACAACTTACCTGAGGGTCTGCGCTTGATGGTCAACCTGTGCCTGCTGGCCAAGGCCCTGCTGTCCTACCCTCTGCCCTTCTACGCCGCCTCAGAGGTCCTCCAAGGTTGCGTGCTGAAACAGGAAAACGGCACGGCTCCGGAGGCGGCCATCTTGGCTCTACGGGCTGGGTTGCTTGTGCTCACCTTTATAATGGCTATGTACGTTCCGCACTTCTCTCTGCTGATGGGACTGACGGGCAGCGTTACGGGGGCGGCGATGACTTTCCTCCTCCCCGCGCTTTTCCACCTCCAGCTTAAGTGGCCCATGTTGGATGGCAGACTGAAAGCTATCAATTTTCTGATCCTGGTGCTGGGCTCGCTGTGCAGTTTATCAGGGGTAATTTGTTCAATTAAGGGGATGATTGAGGCTTTTGAAAGCAGATAGATTTTTAAGCTGCATGGAAAATTGTCCCCCTGGGCTATTTACCTGATCAATATGCAGAAACGTGTCAAGAGCTTGCCAGGAGATACAGGCTGACAACATACTGTACATGCATGACATGAATCTTTCAAGTTACCCAATCAAATGTCATTTCAATAGAATGCATTTTTTTTTATATGATCACTTAGGCTTTTGTTGGCTTTTGCAGTTATGTGACCATTATAATTATAATAGTTCATTATAATTATTTATTTACTGTAATAAACATTTAATCGACCCACGTTTCAATGGCATAATAAATTAATGCTTAGTGTTAAGGTGACATATTATGTGTTGCAGGGCTTTTTAAAAATCACACTGTATTGTCAACATTTCAACACGTGATGTAAATTGCCTTTTTTTTTTTTTTTTTTTTGATAGTCCATCAAATACAATTATGTAATTCTAAAGAGCAATTTCATGAGCAATTATGTGTGTATTGATGTTATAGGCAGTATGTTGTATGTCTTTGATGCAATTACATTTAAATACATCTGATTAACAAATAAAAAGTTGTTTATGGTGTCACATTAGTCATTCTTCATAATCTATTGCACATCCTTTGAAAATTCAAAATCCTCTGTTGCTTGGTTGGTAGGACACAATTTATCAAGTTCGGATTGCTATGAAGCTGTCAGCTGTTAATATCTTCATATTCTCATATCTATAATTACCAACTCTTCAGAGGTGTGGTGTCTGTCAATAGTCACTTGATGAGGACGTCATGGTTGATTATATTAGCGTCAAACACAGAGAGACGAGCTCACTCGTCAGACCTAATCCAATTAGGGTATGCAACAATAAATGTGGAATCAATTAGCCCTGTCCGCCTACAGTACCTCTCCTGCAGTCATCAGACTCCATACCTTTTCAGCACTGGTGCCGGAATTACCCAAGACATGCTTTGTTTTGCCTATTATTTATTTATTATTACAAAAAAAAGAAGAAAGAAAGAAAAGCTAAGTTTCAGCTAAAGCTCTGAACTGTATGTGAATCATGTGTGACTCATCAAATATTAAAAGAAGCCTGAATTTCATTACGGTCACCACACTCAGGCACATCTATATGTGATGTTAAGTTTAGGGCAAGTATTGCATTTCACAGCTCGTGGCAGTATTGTCTATGTTTATTGTGTGTCTTTACTCTTTTCTGATAATGACATGACTCATTTTGTTTAAATTGAAAAGGGTGCTTTTTAAATAGGTGTTTTTTTAAGTTCAGGTGTAGAAAAGGGTGACGGAGAGAGCAGTAAAAGCAGAGAGAAACACAGTCCATTTTGAGAGACAGAGTATCATGGTTTACAACACAAAAGGGGGGGGGGGGGGCTACTCTGTATTCCAGTACCTATGCTGGAGGCTGAGAGCGGGGCTGCCCTTCTAGGGAAATGCATGCACTGAAACCCAATACCATTTGCCTACATGTGTAACTTCAGGTAAGACAGTGAATAACCTTTTTCAGTCATAAAAATGTGGCATATTGTCCAGATCTAGGCCTATCTATCTATCTATCTATCTATCTATCTATCTATCTATCTACTATGGTCAAAGCCAAAATCATCCATCTGGAGATGAACTGATGATAAATTTAAACTAAATTATATAAATATTATACAATGATATATGCAGCTGAGCTCTATATCTATCTACTGTATCTATCTATCTATCTATCTATCTATCTATCTATCTATCTATCTATCCATCCATCCATCCATCCACCTATACCCTTGTATTCCATCCATCCCCTGTTCAAACACTCAATAAGGTCATACAGTGAGCAATACATGACACATATCTTTTGTGTCCAGATTGGCATCATGGAGCAGGTGAGAGGCATAGACTAGGTGAGAACACACATTGACATGAAGAGACATGTTATTCTAAAGCAATCTCACTGTCAATTTTTTTAAGGTTAACACACTTAGCAATACAATATTGATTTTATGCAACGCATAAAAATTCGGTGCTTCTCTTTTGAACTGCGGTCGGGGGTGGTAGCATTTTTAATTTTGAATTATTATGCTGTCTTTGTGTATCTAATGGTCAAAACTCCAAAAATTAGCAGTGTCTTCTGCTTTTAAATCAATCTCAGGGAAGAGCTTGGGTTTTCTCTGTGAAACAAGAATAACATTAGCACAATCCTTTGGGAGGTTCCGGGGTCTGTTTTCTTATTAAACCAAGGGAAGCTAAGACAGGCAAACAGAGGCACAGAGATTTGCAAACTTGGCAATGCCAACTGAAAACTACTTCAAGGGGGCCAAATCCTCCAGCGTAAAAAATTCACCACCCCTTTGGTTTTTGTGGCAGAAAGCCTTCATCTCAAGTGCATTTCATTTTTCTTTCATTATTTTTTTTCACTCAGTTTTGTCCTTTTTTCCCTTTTTTCTCAAGTGCTCTCTCTCTCTCTCTCTCTCTCTCTCTCTCTCTCTCTCTCTCTCTCTCTCTCTCTCTCTCTCTCTCTCTCTCCCTCTCTCTCTCTCTCCCACCTACAGCCTTTAAATTGGTAGGCCACACGTCAGTACCGTAAACCACACAGTTAGCGTTTAATCCTCCTGGCCAATGTAATGCCTCCTGGTTTCAGGAGGGCCCACCGTTTCCTCCTCTGCTGTGCACAGGGAGATTAGGGCTCTGAAGGCCTGCAGCAGGAAATGTCAGGAATTGGCTTTGACGGCAGCTAGCTAGCGCATCTCTTAGTGCCAGCGCCACAAAATGAACTGCTTTCTTTCTTTTATATTCCTCTCTTAAGACTTACACACTGGTGATCCAGACAAAGGTGGCATTTTAGGTCTCACTACTAGACGAAGCAGGAAAAAAAAAAAAAAGACATTCTACTTGGGTCAACTATTCTGAACCTCGTGGGAAGTAGGCTTGCACATTTAAGTGGTCTTGCAAAGGACAGTTCATTCAGCCCAAAAAATAACTCGGCAGTTAAAGCATTTCAGCCGCAAAGAAATAATCCTTCCATACACTGCCCTTTTCTACCCATCTCTATTCACATAGTGTTATGATGATGAACTCTATCTGAACTATCCGTTATGAAGATTTCTATCCAACGAAAAGAAGGAGGCA
>JAODXP020000025.1:27575932-27605932 GCA_027497455.2 Sardinella longiceps
AACCCCTTTTGTGTCAACAATTTCCATCTCACTAGTTTTCCTTTTGTGTTCAAATATCAGTGGGGGAAGAGATGGAGTGTTTTTGGAATGTGCCATGTATCTTCTCAGCGCAATGGCGTGATCATTAAGTGTATTATTTGCAACAGTGCCGTTCTCTCACAAAGACTTAGCTTTTATCATATTTGTCACCAGTGCCGTGTTAAGGAACACAACGATGAAACATTTTTAATCTTCCGGAGAAGCAATCTGATAAAACGAGGCAGCAATAAGCAGAAATCTTATTAACATGACTGTGTAGCTTTATCATAATCAAATTACGAACACAGCCAAACCAATTATGAACACAAATGGAATTAGGAGAGTTAAAATGTCCATATAATTGGATTGCATTTTTCAACTTTTGCGGATCTAAAGCTGTTGCCAACCTTTTAATCAATAAGCCAGCTGACATTTTGTCACAACCCATTAAAATTTGGAATACGGCAACTGTAGTCCATAATTACTGTCACCCAAATCAGTGACGTACAAAGTCAGATGGCAAAGCAATCTTCATATAAATACTTGTCGTATCTTCTTTGAGAATGCCTCTTGCAAGTTCATCTAAAGTCAGAACTTAATTTAGTCCTCACCTTAAGAAGAGTTACATAACTTAATATTGGCCTTTAAACCAAAGGTGATTTTCAGTATCTTAAAATCAAACAGCCTAGAAATTTAGATGTATCCTAGTGGTAGCAAATTGGCTGGCTTAATCTAGTTCCATATTTTCTCTCAGGTTTTCATGGGCTCTCATGATAACAACTTATCAGAATCCATAGGCTACAGCTTCTCTCTGGGAAGTAAAAATGAATGATCATATTCAATATGGATTGCATTGCGAGCAAAACTTTCTTCTGATACATACTAATTTGCTCTGCAATTCTAGCTACACCTCCCTGAAGCGGAATCAATGGTGATAGATCAAAATGCCTCTGTACGCATTCGAACAATCAGATGATGCTAATGAAGTTTGCAGGAACAAGATAGAGTGGGGAGTATCATGAAACAAAACATGTGTTACAACCTTCTCTATCACCTCGAGGTAAAAGCCAGTGTTTGATTGGCTCTGTAGGCCTATAAGACAAATTGATATGCCTAATGACCATACAGAGTGGCACTGCAGATCAGTATGAGATGACCAGACTTTGCACATGCATTGCTCACCCTGTTTTTATACAAATTCCAAAAAATGTAAATATATTCTTTCCTGTTTTGAAGACTTACAGAATAAGTTTTACAGAATAAGAGTTCCTATGATATTTTGAAAAGAAAAGCAGCATCATCGTATCAGGAATATATTATACCCAAAACCAATTAAATCTTCCATTTAACTGGAAATCTACATTTTCTCCACTGAGAGTAAGTCTAAACATTACTCAAGGAATAAATGATATTTTGCAAAATCACCCAACTCTGCTGTTAGTCCTGCACCCTTGTTTTTCGCCCACTAAAATGAGATTTATGTCTGACACGGCACTCTCCATAAAACCGCTCAGACACACAATGATGATCCGATCAGTTTTTATATTCTTCTGTAAATTGATTCTGTTTAATCAATTATGTATGATGAAAGCCCGGCCCATGAAGTGTGCTGTTCGTGTCACAGAAATCAATGAGGAGCTGAGAGCTTACAACTTACGCGGGCATCCAATTACCTGAGAACAGCCTATTCCTGTAGAGCTGTCTACACCATTCCCTCCCATCACCCTGGTCAGAGATATGCATTCCCTCCCCATGCAGATTGCAAGATTCCCCACACAAAAGAGCCAAGAAAATCAATACCGTACTTTTATTGTCCTAACAACTGCACTGACCCTAGTATATAACAAAGATTTAAGCAGTTGTAAAAAGGCAGAATAAACCTGATTACTGTCATTTTCGAAATATAATTTCCAAATTGCCTTTTCCACTTTCACTGATTTGCTTGTTCACCTTGACATTGCCCTTCGTTCATTCATGCAATCCAAAGTTTGAAGTAATTTGCAGTTAGTTTTTAAGCCCTCAATTCAGGCACTCATCTTCCCCTATTCAGAGAGAATTGCAGTTGTTATAGTTGCATTTCAAGTAAGCTGAAGAGACTATCCTCGCCCACGGATCAAGAACAATGACGAAAAAGGTACCAAATATGAGCGGTTCACAGTCGGCCGGCAGGCTGAAAGAAAACCTGGGATGTTCTTGCTATGGGTGCTGCACTAGTTGTAAAGGTGTTCTGATCCGATGTAGGGCTTATGCAGCCTGGATTCTTATGAGCCGAGAAAAAAAAAAGAAATATTCTTAAACCAGCATTCAGGGCCGTCGCAACAAGGCAGGCAAACTAGGCAATTGCCTGGGGCCCCAGGCTGAAAGGGGCTCCCAAGATTGACTGTTTAATCATTTTAGTAGTTAAGTTGGTGTCGTTTTTCAACTAAAAATGACTTTAAACTGGAGTTAGACAACTGTACAATACAAATAATTATATTGATGGTGTTTGAAAATTATAACAATGTGGTTCATGTACAGTAAGTATTTACTGGGAGTGAAGGGCCCCCCCCCATGTCCTGTTTGCTTGGGGCCCCCTAAGTACCTTGAAGCGGCCCTGCCAGCATTTGAACAGAGTGGTGATGTTATAGTGGTTCTGCGGACACCATGCACACAGCAAAGAAACACATTAACAAGACAGAACACGTTAACAAGAACTGACATCCAGCCTGGCTTTCAGCGACTAATTAGCCCAATCTGAGATGGAAGTAGTTAATGCTTAGTCTGAATACCATGGCCTCACACTTGCCTGAGGTGATATTCAATGGACCTAGATCAAACTGTCTGCAACTGGACAGACCAGGCTATAACCTACATCACTTACAGTAAAACTGCTTTCTATATAACAGACAACACTATGAAGACAGCAAGTATACTACATTATTGTCCAATGAGTGGCCTATTTGAGATTTCAACCCTTATTTGGTAGGCTTAAATCTTCAATGCAGATCTTAGTTACAAGCAAATAGCTATAAAAGGAGAGTTAGGCCATGTACACACGGAAGCGATAAGACTGCTAAACGATTATTTTCTCTACTGCTAAGAAAAAAAAATGTGTATAATTGGAATTTAACTATTTCCCCCAAAAATTGAATGTCATAAAATTCTGATTACACACATCACTGATATACTTGGGTTGGTCAGGGAAAAGTGGTCTAATTAGGCCAATTTTGCTGGAGCTGCCGTTTTAATCATGTAGCAACTTTGTGGCAGCAAAATCAATTCCCTAAACCGTGCTCGGCTAATGCAGTAAGAATTTGTATTAATTAACACCTTGGTCTTCCTTTGAAATAAGAAAATCAAAACAGGCTCCTGAAGTAATTATTATTCTGATCAAAGGAAAGAAGTCGGGTTTATTTTTAGATCTGTTTCTCATGAAATACCTCAGAAGACCTCATCTCATCGAGCTCATCATCTCTTTGTCAGGTCCGTTTAAGGGGACCCACCTCCGGCATTAGACAGGCATCCAACTTCATACTGTAGTGTACACACTTCTCTTGGAGACCCAATCAAATTGACATGAGGGTGGAACTGACATATGTCACAGACCGCAGTGTGACGCATCCTCCCAATGACACCCTTGGCACTTGACAAACTCTCATAGCCTGCAGTCTGACTGATACCCTGATTGTATTAACTTCCCAGTAATACTGATATTGTCACTACATTAATTTCCTTAAGAACCATTAATCATATCAATCATAGAGTTTTATATATGTAACAAGTACTGCCAAAAAAGAAAGATTTGTGTTGCTTTGTGTTGGGCATGCCTGCTCTAAAAAGTAGTTCAACTGGTTTCTCTTCACCTTGTTTATTGTCATGGCTGCATGGTGTCATCGTGGCCACACTAATTACTGGGAACTGCATGCCTGCTTGTTTATCAAGCAGAGTAGCCTATGTCCACACCAACATTACCATATTTAAGTCCCCCGACTAACTAGGACTGCCATCTTCAGACACCTTACTAATAATATAGACAATAACAAATGGTGCACTAAGTGATAAATGGTTGTTCAGATTGCTGTGCCACAGTTTAAAGTCCAGAGCACAGCAGCACACAGCCTGCAGGCAAATGCATCTGGTGCACAGTTTGCCTTGGTCATTTAGTGACCCAAATTAGGCAGAATAAATGAAGTGCAACACCAGAACCACTGCCAGTTTCGCTTAGGTCACAAAATGTGAAAACACCATTAGTGTGATTGGCTAATGCTGTAAGTCCCCCCTTAGGCAAACATTCAAAAACTCATCTCCCTCCCTCCCTCCGTGCCTCCCTCCCTCTCTCCCTCCCTCCCTCCATCACCCTCTCTCTCTCTCTCTCTCTTTCTCTGAAAAAACGCCAGCTGTGGCTCCCCGACGCCTCCAAAGGGTGATGCCCGCAGATCCGTGGCCTGTGAGACTCGCTGTAGGAGGGTGGCTGGGGGTTGCTCTCTGTTCCTGCTCCAGCTACGCCTGAAGGCCCTGAAGGCAGCGGACCTGCCACAAAGCACCCTGCTCTCTGCCAAGGCAATACGCCTGTGGTGCCCCTCCAGCGGGCAGTAGATGCAGCTCGCATATGGGGGACACAGAGCCAAAGCACAGATTGGAGCCCTATCGTCAACATTTTAACATTTCTCTCTCTCTCTCTTGTTCTCGCTTTCTCTCTCTCCCCCCTCAACGAGAGAAAAAGATTTACATTTGAAGTGTGCGCTTCGGCAAGGGTAGGAATTTATTTCGTGTTATTTGAGCGGTAGTTTCTGCTGCTAATGCACAGAAACAGGAAAAATTCAAATTCAGTCTTTTTGCTTTCAGTGAAAATGCAGAAAACCTGTGATGGCTATAAGACTGAATGTCTGCATATACTGTCAGCTTTTGCAGGGATTTCTGACAGGATGAAGGTTAAGTATAAGTGTAAGCTTTCATTTATTTGATGCCAAGTTAACTTGAACTGTACTTTGGATGAATGAAGAGGCCTTTCACGTCTCTATTCTATGGCAGTACCAGTGCAACATGCTTTCATTTCACCCGCATTCCTTTTGAAATAGCGATTCTATGAGAGATTTGTGCATTTGATCAATACATGAAAATTAATCTACTAATACTGGCATATACAAAGTCCCATCTGCATCTGCACCGATTCTATCGGAATAGAACATTCTGTGGACGACACAACACACCCTTAGAATGATCATGTCTATGACCTCACAATCTTGATATATCCCATGTTCCTTCTTTAATTCTGCATCATCTTTTCCTTAGCTTGTATCGTCTAAAAAGCTTTGCATCATCTAAAATGAAAAGGTGTCCATACAGTATGTACCACAACATTGACATTCCATTCTGCTTTGCAACTCAGTATGCATGCACCTCAAGTAAGCTTTCTGGTCTAAGCTTTCAGACCTAATATGAATGCTGTATGACTGGCACATATAATAGGCCTAACACCAAACAAGATGGAAAAAATCTGTCAATTTTTTGACAAAGACCAGATAAACTAAAAATTCACTAAGTGTATTTGATGCAGGCATCTTGTTATTCCCATCTCCAAACATTTTGGATTGTGAGAGAAAACCGTAAAGGTTGGTTCATTTGACATTCAATATGTAGGCTAAACTATGAAGAAATACACATTAAAGGAATATACCGGAGTGAATTCAAGCATAGCCCTGATGAAAGAGCTTTCTAAATTTCGCTTTCGCGTTAGGTTTATGCTGTTCGAAATTCTTTCATTTCATGCGAAATATATTGCTGTTAGAAGGCTCGTGCAGCAGGGCTATGCTTAAACTTACTCCGGTATATTCCTTTAATGTATTGCTGAACATGTAGGTATTGTGGTAGTCATGTGTAAGTATCTCTAGAATAAAAACCATAACACCTTCCAAAAACAATATATCTGCTGTAATTTCAAAAACCCAAATAAGGGTGTAAAAATATGGGCTCAGGTGAAAACAATGAGCTCATCATGTTGGCAGCCAGCCCTTGAAAAGGTGCGGCGACAAGCTACTCTAGGGCTAGGCTATACTTTGTGCAGTCACTTGTTTGTTTTACATACAACAACAACAGACCAGGGTGAGACAACAAATGGGAGCAATGGCCATGTGCCTGGATGCACACACAGTGATGAAAGAAGCCAGCCTCACTCCACTCACTCCCGAGTCCTGTGCTGGGTCAGCCAACCACGGCTACCAGCAGCAGCAGCGCCATCCACACGTCATGAATATCCTCCCTGTTCAGTGGTAGCCTGGCGAATGCCAAACTAAAGTCACAAGTGATATTTAGTCTGGGGACCTACCTATTGCATTTCTCGTAGCGGAAGCATCGTTTACAATTGTCCAGAGCCGTTTATTGGGCGCTACGAATGTCTATCATAGCGTCTGTACATACCTCGGAGCCAATACCAGAGCCACCACGTGACGTAAAATGCAATCGAGGGCCGTACAAATCCCTTTTGTTCCGCGATTGGATACCGAAAGTAAGCGAGAAAAACGGCCATGGTCACCATGGGAATTCCCAGGCTAGTTCAGTGGGATGGAGAGGAGGAACTTGACTGTGCTTTTCCAGGGCGTGCTGAGAGTATAAAACCTATGACATCCCCCTCCCCTTCCCCTCCCCTCCTCTCCTCTCCTCTCCTCTCTCTCCTCCTCTTCCCTTCACTATCCCCACTGATTTCCAGTAGATGGGTAATCATGTATACTCTATGACCGCTTCCTCCATCTGTTGTACGGATGGCATATGGTTCAGATTTGACTGGCTTATTTTTCCTCTCTGAGCAAAGCAGCAAATAAATGCTGCAAAGGCTAAAATCCATCTCTCTCTCTCTCTCTTCTCTCTCTCTCTCTCCATCCGATGTTCTGAACAGATCTGCTCTCTCATTAACTGCTGCACTTTCACAAAAGTACACCAATGTGATGATATTTTAATTGTGTATTTTTTAAAACTCTATTGCACATTAATACATTTGCTTGACAATAATAATAAAAAAAGATTGTCTCTGCTCTTCTCACTGACTCATTGAGACGATAGAGGACGACATTGACAGGGAGACCTAGAAAAAAAATAGCTGTGCAGTTACTTTAATAAGCAAGGCCTACAGTACCTAACTCTCACCCCCCTGGCCCTGGTTATCAAAGGCTGTGTTTGAAGAACATGTTTATGTTTCTTTCCCTTTTATTTTCCCTTCCACTGACATGAGCCCAACCAACCTGTAGCCTTGAGCATCTCCAACATTCACTTTGTTGTCTATGGGATTTTACCCCACCCACACCTCCTCTCTCTCCCTCCCTCTCTCTCTCTCTCTCTCTCTCTCTCTCTCTCTCTCTCTCTCTCTCTCTCTCTCTCTCCTTCTTCTTTGCCTCCCCGTTCTCACAATTTCAAACCTTGTCTTGTTTTGTTAGCGCTGTGCTTCTCTTCACAGATGTTCCCTTGGCGGATCAGACAGTGAGCGAGCTGAAATCGGGTGTCGGGTTTTGGAAGGTGTTGCAAAGGCAACAGGCTGACTGTATCCTGTCCAAACATTTCTGACACCTGAAATTGGCACGGACCGAAGGCTCCTGCGGCCTTCTTCCCCCCTTCCACTGACAGACATTGACAGGAGGCTTTGATTCGGACTGTTTACATGGCAGCCAGACCCACAGTCCGGACTCTCTGGCAGGAGAGTGTGACCGACCGTCTGCTGCTCTCGCCCAATGCTGGACTGAACTTGCAAAACCTCAAGCGTAGTATAGGCTATAGAGACTCTGCCTGATCAAAAGCGTGCTGTAGTCTACTACAGTCCATGCTTACAGTCCTACTTGCATTCTGCAATGTGATGTCACTTAGATGACAGAGATAAAACTGCCTGGCATCATGTGTCTGAATTAACACACAGGGAATTTATTGCATGCAGAAGCTGCACCAGTTCTTCTTCATAGCTGATATTTAGGTAGGCTTATTGTTACTGCCTACTCCATATGCTTCAGTCTCATCTAGCCTATAGAAAAAGGAGTTAAATGTCAGGTAAACCATGCTAAGCAATAAGTAGGCTATAAGATGTGAACAGTCAGCACATAGATTGTCTCCTTATGATTTCCTGTGAAGTGTGCAATTCTCTGTGAGGAAAGCTGTAAAATAATAATGAAATAAAAAAAAAAAAAAAAAATCAACCATGGGTTGGTACACTGGGGGAGAAATGGTGGGGTCACTCCCTCAATGACAAAACACAAGATGCACTATTTCATCAGGAACACTAAAGGGAGGGATAGTTGCACCCTGACTGCAAGTAATAGTAAAGAGTAAAAATCATGGCATAGGCTACATGCATAAATAGTATGTGCTGAGAACTATATACATGCATTGTTAAGAATAAATTGATTAAATTCATTTGAAATCATCGCTTATTAAAACCCGATTGGCATCTATTTAATTAAAAAAAATGTAACAGCATACTGACGGCAGAGGGAGCTTGCTGTCTCCGGGAAAGCGTCGCGTTTGATAAGGCAGCGTTTGAATCGGAGAGAGCGCTGACGTCATGGCCCATCTCTCCGCACTCTGAGCAACAAAGTAGCAGAGAGAGGCTACGAGAATGGAGCGCATGGATCGGCTGGAATAACAACCTTTCCTAACTGTTTTGAAACTTCGAAAACTCAATAAACAATCATGGATATGAGCGTTCTGGGTTTCTTGCTGTTGTATGCGCCCTTTTTAAGCGTCGGAGCACAATTCCCAGCCGGTAAGTGGATGTCTTAACATGTTGTATGCAGCCTTGTGGTCCGCGCGGCGGCAGAAGGGAAAGTTGTGGATGACTATTTGGGAAGTTAATATTAACGACTAGAATTAAACATCGAAATTAAATTGTATCCGTTTAATATGATGTGATGAAAGTCAGCTGTAATTTAAGATATCAGGTGTTCTACATATCGTACGTTTTGCTGCTGCTTGTTTCTTTGGGGCGTCGGAAGGTTGTTGGTCTTTTAAAACTTGTCTACAGGTATAGGCTATGGAATGATAGCAGTCTGCTAACTTTGTCCTTGATAAACCGGTTTGATTAAATTGTCCCTTCTTATCCTAATGGTGTAGATAGCTCAGCTTACGACTTGGCAGTGTGCTAGAATTTATTTGGAAAAGTTTTTGACACCCGATGGCTGCGTATTTGCTCGCAATTCCAAAGGAAAATCGCAATGAGGTGCTTGCACGCACGGTGTCGTTTTCAAAACAGGTAATGCGAGGCTAACCTCAGTAGCCTATCAAGAAGTTAACCATTTTCCTCAAGGCGTTGAATAAACATTACCCTAACACAGTAGACCGCATTTACCAAATGCGCTCTAATGCAGGGTTGAGGAAATGTTCGCAATTGTAATTCATGCACTTTTTGGGTTCAATTCAGTGAATAACTTTAAATGAGTAGCCTACCTTAATGCATGTTCAGAGTGAAATGGCCGTAAACATATGAATAACATTAGCGTTAGAAGACTCGGTTAGAACTTTAAGTTGACTGAAAATACCCCCCCAGCAATATCTTAAATTATTAAGAAGTTGACTAACGTTAACCTAACGAATAGGGTTTTATAAGTAGCCTACAACACGGATTCAATAGGCTGGGAAGCCGTGGGAAAACAAGTTGCCGACGAGTTTTTGCAGCCAAGCGTTATAACTTGTGTATCCAAAGGCATGCATTTTCGTTGGCATCTCTTCCTAGTTTTATCAGAGAGAACCTAAGCAACTCACATTAACGTTAAAAACTAACGTTTGCTGATCTACGCAACTGCTCGGTTAAAAGTTTTGAATGACACAAGTGATTCAGGGTAAATGTCTAAAATGGCAAGAATCCGTACTGCAACTACGCACTGTTCAGTAGTAGCCTAGGTTAGACTGATGTGAATGTAATCCCTGGAGATATTGGGAAGGAATCCGTGCTCGGGGCTACCCGAAAGCTCCCTGAAAATGTTAATTCGACCAGCCGAGTCCGATATGCCTTCGGCTTTGGTTGTCTGACTAACGTTATCTGTCTTTTGTAAATTCACCGGTTTGTTGTTGCCAGTTTTCTGAGTTGTCGGCAGTTTGATTCTTCAATTGTTACCACCCCTGTAATTTTTTTTCTTGACATATTTAAACTTCGGTATATGTGAAAAAAACAAGCAGAAAAATATTAATTTATTAAGCAATTGGTGTCGTTTTTCAGCATCTGCCTCAACCTAATCTGCAACGTAGGCTATCATTAGATTAATTCTCGGTGGGCAGAGAGAGAGACTACAGAATACAGCTGTCTTCATAGGTGATTAATTAGTGAAAAAAGTGTTCTGCATGGATTAATTAATTTCGAGCGATGAATGTATGACATGGCTATTGCGCTTCACAGATTGATTAGCAAGTAGGTTAATAAGGCTGGTAGAATTATGCAAATTAAGCGAGAGATTACTCAACACTGGTAGTCTAGTGGTTTCATACCAGGCGGTCAAATGAGTGTGCTAATCTAGCTATTATTTTCACTCTCGCATCTGGACGCAGCGCAAATGGGACATGCGGAGAAAGGTGAGTGTATGAATTGCGCAGCGCAGCGCAAGGCAAGATCACAGACTGAGAGCTTCTGTCCTGTGTAATTACGCTATGGGTTGATGAGCGGTCCTCTCAGTGCTCGACGGGGTTTCTTTAAAACTGCATACTTGCAACACCACCCCCTCAAAACCAGCCAGGGGCTCAAAAGCTCCAGGCGTCAACACTACAAGCTAACTTAATTCTTTCACTTTAAATAGGCACAGCCAAATGGCCATGAGTTGATGTGATAAACAGAGGCTGCAGGGAAACAGAATTGAATGCTACCACCCATTTTAAATTCTTGACCAGAAGTTTATAATCAGAAAGTATGTTTACATGTTTTGTCCTAGTCCGTGTTAGTTGGTCTCTAGTAGTCTTACCCTCCCATAAAGTTAATGTAACCAACTGACAGAGGGCTATTTTGGATTTTGGTGTATAAAGCACAATTAATAAAATAGATCCTTCTTCCATCACGCCTAGAGTAGAGACATTTGTTGGTGCAATTAGGTAAGGTCTGCTCAATTGTATTGAGCCTGGTTGTGTTGAAAGGAAGCAAGTGAATTAGGCCTACTGGAGGAAAGGCACTATATTAGGCCTTAATAAGCCTGTGAAATCTGGAGTTTGGAGTGTGCAATGTATCCCTGCCAATTATTCAGGTTCAAAAGCTCTCGACTTGTGCAGTTATTCATTTGTGTATTTATTTATTTGTTATTTATTTTTTCTGCATGTCTGTGCATATTACTGTCCATCTGTTGTGTTGTGTTGCTGTGCTGTGCTGTGCTGTGGCCTGGTTTGTCATCGTGAAGTACCACCACGGACTGCCATCAGTGGTCTGTGAAATGTGAAAATATCTCTTATCTCAAAAGGGAGGCCCAACCATTTGTACATAATGGCTGATTCTCAACCACTGATGCTGTTGCACTCGCCAAGATAGCTATTTATATAAGACAGATCTCAGCGTTGTGAAGTTGCGGTTTTGATGGTCAAAAGAAAGCGTCTCGGGTCTCTGGTCTTGTCTGTTTTTGATATCAGAAGACACAGTCCTTTGTTGGATGGTGCTCAGAGGCACACTGTCGCTTGTCAGGGAAAAGGAGGCGAGTCAAGCAAAACTAGGACATGAGGCCTTGCTGTTTGGTTTTCTGTGACAGTTGACTCTGAGGTGCAGGCAGTCTGGTCTGATGTCATTGTTTTATTACAGGTTAGGTTAGGCGACGCAGTCACAAGTTGCTTATCACAGCACTTGTGGAAGAAACACACTCCCATTTTACCTGCCATCAACAAAAATCTATTTGTGGCTAGCCTGGCATTGTTTCTTCCTCCTTTAGGTTTTTTCTCTCCTCCCTTCCCTCGACGTGGAGATTATGCATGGTAAATCAATACCTGACAAAACATGTCAAGTGATTTTTTGCAGCGGTGTGGATTTTTAATTTAATTCCCTGGAATTTCGTCCAGTTCCGCATAATTTCCTCCCCTTGCATTTCTTTATCCCATGTCGCTCCTCTGAAGGTTTTGTCAGCATGTTACTTGTATGCCAGCACCCCCCCCCCGCCCCTCCTCTCCTACCCCCCCTTCTCTACTGTAGATTATGCGTGACCAAGTTATTCTTGTTACCATCCCAGGCTGAATGGACTTTCTCACAGTTTCCAGTGTGGTAATCTAATTCGTATATTTCAAATGACCTTTCCTGACTTCCTGCCAAATTTTTGGCTGCTTTTTTCCCTCCCCCCTTATCAAGGTGGAGTCGTGTGTGTGCGTGCGCACGCATGTGTGTGTCTTTTTAAAGAAAAGAAAGAAGAGGGAGAGAGAGAGAGAGAGGCTGACGTGTTCATCTAGATGCTAACTGCTCAGCCTTCACGGCTCTTTTCAGGCTCTTAACGCACACTCACTGGCTTGGGACGACTCAAGCCCTTGCAGGCATTTTAGTCTTTGAGCAGGCCTGAGCCCTAGCCGTGATGGGCCTGGAGATGATGGGCCTGAGTGCGCTTAAAAGCAGAGAAAGAAAAAAAAGAAAAGGAAAAAAAGAAAATGGTGGATTTTTTTTTTTTTTTTTTTTTTGTGGTGGTGGTGGTGGTTGGGGGTGTTGTTCAGGGAGCGATTGTTCGTGCCGAGGGCCTCAGCGTCCATCTCCAGCTGCAGTTATCCTCCCTCTTTGTCATGGCAGCACTTTCTGGATTAGTGGCTGTAATGGCCTCCACTGCCCTGCTCGGACTCTCCTCTCCTCTCCTCTCTTCTCTTCTCTTCTCTTCTCTCTCTCTCTCTCTCTCTCTCTCTCTCTCTCTCTCTGTCTCTCTCTCTTTCTCTCTCTCTCTCTTTTAAGCTCCTTTGGAGAGCTGACTGGACGCTTCCTAAGAGGCTCGACATCAAGGCCAGCGGAGGATCCCCACTGCTGGACAGTCATTTTCACTTTTCTCCCTCTCTCCCAACAGCCTTTGTCCACTGTTGTTGTTTTTTTTAGTTTTCTTGTTTTTGTTTTTTTGTGGAGAGTTATGTTTTTTTTATTTTTTTTAGGAGGGATGAGAGATTTTAGTATCATGACTTATAACTCCATAAAGATTATGACGTTACTAATAGCCGAAATTAATCCGTGCTCAATGAGGGGAAAAAAGACTTGTCTTTGGTCATTTTACAGCTGCCTGTTACATCTGTCCACATCAACTTCACATTTTGCGTTCGTTTTTTATCCACGAGCTGTCGAGAGTTGTCACACGCTCTCCCCTCAGGTTTTGTCAAGTGGAGTCATCACACTGGGTTGAACTCTCGTGTTTGCTGCGGTTGACACCAGAACGGTGGTCAAGGACGGTGCCGTGCCTTCCTGCCTTAACAGCATATTATGTTTGGCAGAGATTTATTTTTCAGACCCCTCCTGAGTGTGTGTGTGTGTGTGGTGGTGGTGGTGCGTGACGTGTCTGTGTTGCTTGCAATAGCGTGTGGTGTGACAGGGCCACATCTGACAGTTTTCACAGAGATGGAGAGAAAAAGAGAAGGAACACACACACACACACACACACACACACACACACACACACACACACACACACTCCACAAACACACGCACGGCACTTATAGATAGTGTGTCAACTGATTCAGAACAGCAACACCACCTATCCTGTCAGAAAGCCTCCTACAATCACTCAGGCCTCATTCCCCTAGAAATGGTGTGTGTGTTTGTGTGTGTGTGTGTGTGTTCACGTTCACACCAGAGTGGGTCTCCTGTGCAAACCCACTGCCCAAACTTTCCTTTAAAGTCTATGGAGAAAGTGTATGCTGTGCAGAGCACATGTTGAAAAATAGAACTGGTTTGCATCTCAGGAAGAGAGCTCAGCAGTTGTGTGGTCGCAGTTGCCACACAGAAGCCACATGGAACATGCATACGATGTGCATGGTCTAAACTGTTAACATGAATTTTAAAAGAAAATGGTGACATTTGTTTGTAATGTGAACGCAGAGAATGAGGCATCAGACACTATTAAATTTTTGCTTCTTGACTTTTACACATAATTACCCCCCTCCCCCAAACACACATACAGAGTTCACTGACATGCACATACTTGTCAAGTCATGTCTTAAACACTGTCCAAATGATATTGCTGTGTAGCCTAAGTGATCTGTCAGGTGTGTGGATCATGTCTGTCAACTGTTCTAGAAGGATCTCTTGGACTAGGCTAGACACTGACAAGTCAAAACATGTCCAAAGGGAGTGTCCATCCCGAAGACAAGTTGATATGGCCTGACCAGTTTCAATCCCTCGTTTGCTTTTATCTTTTTCTTTCTTATTTTGATATAAATGAGTGAAGAAATGCTGTTTTTGAAGGCAAGAAGCTACAATTTTGCCAACCAAAAAAAATCTTGCCCGTCTCTCACACAGAAAGCCACAACTTTTCCATTTCTGCCTTTATTAAGTGGTATTGGTGGTGGTTTCCTATCTATTTTATCATTTTTGCTCAGTGTGTGAGACGGTTTCCTCATATGCTTTGAGTGAGCGAAAACCTCATCAGTCACGAATGGCAATATGTGTGTGTAAAAGTAGCATTGTTATTGAATAGGTAAGATGATTGTGTTCCTCCACAGTAGAATTTACACTTCACTCGCTCCACATTTTGTTTACAATCCGTCACAGAAAAACACTGCCACACAAATCTCTCCCTTTTTACCATTTCTGTTGTTATTATTATTTTTTTTTATCTTTGTGTTGTACTCTTCATTGGCTTTCAGCAGAGGGAGGCTGCGAGAAAGCGGATTTTCTCGTTAAGTCGGCGCAAATGAATGTTAATGATATAGATTTGAATCCCCACCACACAGCCTGTCCGCTCTGCTCCTCTCTGCCCCCCCACGCCCTCGCCCTCCTCCCCCCCTTCATCTGTTTTGCGTGCGCTGATGTTAAGCAGCTCTCTCCTGCTGCTCGTGGAGACAAGTGGGGCTGTCACTTAGTGCGACAGTGACGGCAGGGCGAAGGCGAGAACAGGAGCAAACCCTGGCCCACTCGCTTAGGCTAATGCCGATATATGGGCAGCATTTTCTCTCCAACAACAACAAAACTGCATTTCTCTCTTTCCTCTTTCCTTTTTTCTTAATTTCTTTTTCTGCTTCTCTCTTTCCCTCTTTCTCTTCTCTTCTCTGTCTCTCTCTCTTGATCAATCTATTAGTATTATTATCATCTCCTCCTACACTGCTAATGAGAGAGCTTCACCTCAGATGATGTAGCTGTACATGAAGTGTTTTTTCTGTTTGTGTTTTCCTCTCTGGAAGATAATGTGGCACGATAGAATGACCCTCTGCAAATTGTGGCCTCTTTGTTTGTCTCCAGTGAGAAAACATGGAAGCTCCCTCCCTCAGTCAGAAACATTATACTGAATCTTGGGTGAGGGGGAGGGGGAGCGGGAGCGGGAGCGTCATCCTCTCAGGGCAGCTAACGTCGCTGAGGGCCTGCCTTCATGTGACACATGATGTCCATGGGAGTTACAGTTACGTTCAGAAGGAGATTTGCTTATGCGTACATAGAGTGGAGCCAGTGAAATGTTTGTATAGTGTGTGTGTGTGTGTGTGTGTGTGTGTTTTTCCCCTCTCTCCTCTGTCTCTTTGTCGTTCTCTCTCTCGGCTGTTTGTTCTTCTGGTGTGCGGTAAATGTAGTTGAAGGGTACATGAAAAGCAGTAATTCCTCCACTCCACTACACCACACACACACACACACACACACACACACACACACACACACACACACACACACACACAGACAAACAAGCGCACACAGGCACACACACACACATACAAACAAACGCACACAGGCACACACACAGACACACACACAGACACACACACACACACACAAACAAACGCACACACACACACACACACACACACACACACACACACACACACACACACACACACACGGTCCCCCCCTCCCTGTGAGTCTTCCTGAAGAGGCCCCCAGCGAGTGTCGGGGTGTTTGTGTTCTCCACATGTGGCTCTGTTTAGCCACGGACCTCGCTTAACGTTTGAACTCAAATTAACAGGGTCGTCACGGTCAGAGAGCCGCTTCGAAGAGTTCGAAACGATACTTTTGAAACATGTAAGGCCTATTCTTTAAGTTCATTTATAGCTCAGTTAATTTATACTTAAGTTCTTTTGTTAGTTTAGTTCTTTCGCTGTGCAACCATGACACTGGTTGGCGCCATCTTTTTTTATTTAATTGCCCTTTGCTGTTACGCCACATTTTCTGGAGCAAGCCAGTGATGTATTCCTACATCTACATCTTTTAGGAAAAGTTGTTCTGTGCTTTCAGTTTCTCGAGAATAAATGCCCCTGTAGGCCTATTGTCATGATATGGCGGGGAAAAAAAAATACCTTGGAGATGTCAGATGCACCTCTGCCCAATCTCATTAGTATGCTCACCAGCTACGCAGGGTTGCAAAAGTTCACCTCTTGTTTGTCGGTGACATCATTCCCACCCAGCTGAGAACCTTGATAGGGTCAAGCTACCCCCAGCGGGTTAACATTGTTTCATGGCACCACCTCTCCAATAAAGAAATTGGAGTGAGCATATTACCCCCCAAGTGAAGGTTAAATAGCTGCGTTTGGAGAGAAGAGAGTGAGAGAGAGCGAGAGGCAGAGGGACGCGCTCACAATCTGATTAGCCGATCAGAATTCCAGCGCTCACACCAACAATGGCACGGTCACGCTTAATGTGGCAGTTGTTATTGTCTCGTGGTGTTGATAAATTGGAAAAAAAACGAAGGGAAAATAAACGGTTTGGCTCCTTTTAGTGTAGACACTGTTATTCTCCATCACTGAATCATACATTATTCTTTCCCACTTTGTGTCAATTCTTCTCTTATTTCTCATTATCGAGTTTTAGCGTTTAAACTGGCACAAGATGCTTATAAAGACCACTGAGAGAGAAAGAAATGGAGAGAGACAGAGAGAATAAGGAAAAGAGGGAGAGATTGGTGGAAGAGAAGGAGGAGGAGGAGAAGAAGAAAAAAATGTGAGTGAGAAATCATCTCAAATTGGATCCTTTGTGCAGAAGTCAGTGCAGCAGATCAGACAGTTCTCTGTTCATTTGATGAAGTGAACGATGACTGTTTTGATCTAGCTCGGCTAAAGGGCGACCCATTAAAGTTCTTAGTGGCTGGTTGGGGTGACGGCAGATTATTTCCATTAGTTCGGTCTTCCAACTCCTCCTATCAACAGATCTTAGAAGTATCCCGGGCCAAACCCAGAATGTAATTGTGGTAACAAAAGTACCAGGATGAACAAATGAGTGTATCGCTAATGAAAGCATTTTTTTTATTTTTTGATGTGGACAAAGGAGAAAGAAGCCAGGCCCTGGGATTCTTCCTTCACACGTTGTGTTTTCACCTGCACACGTTGTTAGGGCGGTCACTGAACCGTCATGGCTACCTCTGCTCTGAAGGCTTCGCAGTAGATTAATCAGGAAATTGCCCACTTCCTTTTGCCATTCTTGCATGGCCACTTGTGACCTTGAAAGGAACAAGGCAAACAACAAAATAAATGCACCGTGAAGTAAACTATGATCATTGGATTATTTATTTTTGTTGTTGTTGTGGTCACCATTTTCCTCAGAATGCTCTTTGTCCATGCCTTCTGTGTCTCCATTGTCCTGTAGATTTCATTAGCCACTGCAACCCAGTTCATTCTGTGCTAAGTTTGTTAACTCAACCAATTTCTTTGAAAACTCTTGTGGGAGCTCTTGTGGTTTAGAGGGGATATTCCTGCATTCAGTCCCAAGTCGCTGATTCAGGACCTGTGCATGCAAAGGCACCTGGGCCTGTCTGTTTTTGGATCAGTGAAGCTCTTTGATGTAAGCCTGCCTTTTTAGTCACAGTCTCCTTGCAACCAGGGGCTGTGGTGTGGTGGGGGGTGATTTGAGGCACAAAACGCTCCATTGTTCACAGCCTCTCGCCAAGAAGGAGGAGGAGGGGGGGATGCCTGTGAACCTGGAAGAAGTGGTCACGAATTATGATAAATCGTCTTCGACTGAGAATCCACAGCTCTGTAATCTGTTTTGAGAGTGCCTTTTGTGCCATACTCAGTAGTCTTTTCGCTTCACGGTTACTTTGCACCCCACCCAATCCCCCCTCGCTCAATCCCCCCCTCCCTCACCAAACAACCGCTCAACCACCCCACCCCTCCCTCCCTCCCTCCCTCCCTCCCTCTGCCCTATGCTGCTTGAGACTTTTCATGTCCTCTAAGAGACATTTATTTCTCCCAGAGAGGGAGAGAAAAAACTCTTTTGACCTTTTATGAGAGCAAGCTGTGGCAAGTCGATTTAGGCAGAGCCGGTGTCAAGTGCCGACTCACTCCAAACTCCAGCTCCTTATCAGGTCCAAGCTGAAGTGTCTGAGCCGCAGTTTGGCTCTGGTCCACAAACAGCCACATAGGCCTACGGTACCCCCCCCCCCCCCCCACCCACCCCCAACCCCCCTGCGCGCCCATGTGTCAATCAAAGGAGCGCAGCGTGTGAAGGAATAATCTCCTCGGCGTCAGTCGAAAGACTTCTCGGGAGAAGACGCTCATTTATTGTACAAGTTTCCGCATTGCGGGAAGAAAGTTGAGGAGTCGTTGAACTTGTGGTTTTCTGTTGTCGGTACATAAACGAAACTATTCCAACATCAGTCACTGGAGCTCTTTGTTGCCACTTATTAGCAAATGGGGGTTAAGTGCACAGGGCCCTGAGTATATTGCATCGACTATGTAGTAAAATGATCTGCAGCTTAATTTCCTCGCCTCACTCTAATGTGAACTCACCCACGTCTACTTTCGTCTTCGTCGTAGTCTTCTCCTCCTCCTCCACTTCCTAAGTTCATTCCCCCTCTTTCTCTCTCTCACTCTCTCTCCCTCTGCCTCCCTCCTTAGCTGTCGGTAGGGTAATTAGAGGGTTTGTTGTGGCACGTTGTTTACAGTGATGCGTCTTGGCACATTTTTAATTGTAGGACTGTGGACTTGCTGGTCTGACAGGCTGTCTTAATGAGCGAGCTGTCTGATCGCCGCGGATGATCTCGGGTGACAGTCCTCCAGCACAGAACCCAGTCAGTGCCCACGCTGGATGGGTTGGGGCGGGGAGGGAGGGAGGCAGGCTGAGGGGTGGGGGTGCAGCTAGGCCCTCCATCCCTGCTGCTGCCCGTACCCCCACCCTCCCCCCATCCCCTCCTTTTCCATCCTTCTCTGAGATCTGTCATCTCCCCTGTCTGAAGCCCCGTCGGCCACTGTTAGCCCACATGCTTTGATTGACTTACTCCCCCCCCCCCCTCACACACACACACACACACACACACACATACACTCCGTGTTTCCTCCCTGGCTTCTCCTTGCTTGATGTATTGCGAAATTGTTTTAACTAGTGTGACTGAAAAGGGAGCCACTGTCACCTTCCTGCAGGCTAAAGAAGAAAGTGGCAAAGGGGAAAGTCCATAGCCCCCCCCCCCCTCTCTCTCTCTCTCTCTCTCTCTCTCTCTCTCTCTCTCTCTCTCTCTCTCTCTCTCTCTCTCTCTCTCTCTCTCTCTCTCTCTCTCTCTCCTCTCTCGCTTTCTCTCTCTCTCTCTTGCGCTCTCTCTCTGTCTCTCTCTCTCTCCCTCTCGCTCTCTCGCTCCCAGATATTGCTCCAGCTATATTAATATTTGAGGGGTCCATCCTGACTGCGATATGCCATGACGGATGTCGTTGGGCCGCAACATCTGACCCCGCAGGTGTTTCATCTCCTCTTACTGCAGAGGGATTGCAGTTTGCTCAGGGAAATTGGGTCCGTGGCTCTGGCTCTGGCTCTGGCTCCCGTCACAGCCAGGCTCTCACTTGCACAACTGTTTTATGTCTTCCACCACGTCTGCTCAAAAGAATGGCACAACTATGGGGTTGAGCAGGTCTGCAAGCATGCGTGTCTTTCAGATTCTGGTGATTAGTAGAGATAAGTGTGGGAATAGCCAACACACTGAAGTGAGTGCATTCCCAACTCAAGATGAACCTATAGCCTAATCTCTGGATTAGTGTAATTTTAGTATGAATTTAATCTATCAGCTCAAATAATGTTTTAAAGAACATAATAATATTATTATTATTATTATTATTATTATTATTATTATTATTATTATTATTAATATTAATAATAATATTATCAGTCGTCATACCTATTTAATTGACCTCAACACAGCTGTCAGAAAGTCAAAGGTCACATTCTTGGTCAGTAGCATAGAGAACGCCAGAGTTATGATTAGACTTACAAAAACAGTTCATGTGATTCTTAAAGAGAATATCAACAATCGTGAAGAGCAACACTACTGTTTTGACATTTAGTAAAAAATAAATTGTATAAACATGAAGTAACCCACAGCCTGGGTCATTTTCCGTGGGCCCTATCGCAGATTAGACTAAGTGCAGACAAGACAAGCATGTATAAATCTAAAGATGTCAGTGTGTGCGCGCTGAAACATGAGTGATATCTCTGCTTTACGAGTCTGGTTGCATGTTGGTCGTCAAACTGAAGTAGCATATTTTGACAAGCTGAGGTCTGCAATGAATTTTAATCATCCTCCAAGTTCAACCTCTCATCCTCCTCGGAGCTATGGAATGCACATAATATCATTTTATTTTTATAAAAAAAAAAAAAAAA
Source organism: Sardinella longiceps (assembly GCA_027497455.2). Taxonomy (NCBI): domain Eukaryota; kingdom Metazoa; phylum Chordata; class Actinopteri; order Clupeiformes; family Clupeidae; genus Sardinella; species Sardinella longiceps. The sequence goes on from JAODXP020000025.1 coordinate 27,596,595, forward strand.
CTCGCACTGGGTTGGGCTCTGACTTCAGCATTTACATTCCAGCCACAGAAATAAAATTATTTGTTATGTTGAATGCTGTATGAAATCAGTTAAGTTAGAAATAACAGATGGTAATCTGATGATTTATTTCAGAGATTATGCATTAATTCCATGTGTCTTGTGGACATATTTTGTATAAACCATTTTTTTTTTTCATTCGGTTTTCATTAAATGATGCAGCCCAAGAGATGGAACACACACCGTGAACACTAAGAATGACTGTGTGCATTTAGAAGTGAAGGCCTTGGTTGTGTCCTCCTTGACTTGGTACATGGAAGTCACATGATATTTTACAGTCCAATTTCACATATTTTACTGCTTGAAAGCATTTGCAGTATGCAGTGTTAACTCCGACATGACCCTTCCTCTGAAATGTGGTAGAAATACACACTTTGATTACATAGCCTACATTATTTTCACTATTTCCTAAACTATTTGCCCAAGTTTAGTCTAGTTTTTGTTTCATGTTTTTGAGGAATTACAAAAAAAAACTTTTAAAAAAATCCTGTTTGAGATGATGAAACCAACCAAACAAACAAACAAACAAAAAAAACAATCCTCTAAAATGGCAATTATTTTATAAATGTGACTATATGTTAAAAACTCTACTGTCCAGCATGAGAGCACCCAAATGGTTGTCACTGGTGCGGTAACACTTTGCCTCTTGGATCTCCATGTCAGGTTCGATGCATCATAACACAAATGGGGTTAACCAGAAGACTAATGACAGGCATAGCCTGCTCGTGAACTTCTAACCAGTAGCTTGTTGGTCTTGGTAGGTCTTGGTCTTCCAAGTAATCGTAGGTGATGGTAGATAACAAAACAAGATTTGGCCAAGGTCCAGATTGTCAAGTTTCTTTGTGATTTCATTCCATTTATTTATTCTTTCTTTCCATCTATCCTTTATTCTTTCATTTTCTTTTTTATGCACGGTGACCATTCTGTACTCCTATACTAAGATTGAGCTCACGAACATTAGTTTCTAGTCATCTTGTCTTTTGAAGAGCAAAAAAGAAAAAACAGTTCTGCGTGGATTTAAACAAGTGTGACCATCGTGTGCATGCAGAGTCAGTCACCAATGCTTGCTTGAGCCGGGGATATTGGCTTGTCGAAGTAAATGAGTTGATCTTTGACTCCTTGGCCTCTGTCTCCGGCTGTGTGCGTACAGCTGACTGTCTGACCCAGTAGCACCCCCCCTCATCGGCCCCTTCAGCCCCCAATGAAGCAGTGGTCCTTCTCTGACAGCGGCCTGACAGTTGGGTCTGCAGGCATGACGGTGAATTGATGACGGCAAGCCTCGACCGATTCACATCGAACGGGGAGGCTTAATCAATCATCAGGGCCAGGCTGCTGCCGAGGTGATGGGGCATTAATTGAATTCTAGGCTCGTTACATCAGTCGTTGTTGCAGGGGTCACGTAGCGGGTTGTAATTTTTCACTTCTCTCGCGCTCGTGTTTACCGTCTGAGTGTCAATCTGAAAATGGATCCATTAAGCATTTCTCCATTGCAAATTTGTGACGCATGTTTTGTTTTATTTATTTACTTGTTGTTTTTTTTGTGTGTGTGTGTGTGGACCAGTTACTGTTCATTCATTTCAATCATGAACACACACTTCTCACTGGGGAGCATCCTATCGGCCAGTGTTTCACTATTCGCAAAATGATGGTGATCCTTTTCACCCTGGCAGTCAATTAGCAGTCCACTTTATGGGAATGTGCGGGCGGAACTGTTGCAGAACAGTGTTCCGTGTGGTGCTGCATGAGTGTGTTTATTTGTGTATGTATGTGTGTATGTGCGTGTTTGTGTGTGCGTGTCCGAGAGAACTGGAGGTCAGTGTGAGAGTTCGGATGTCGTGTGGAGGAGACCCTGAGGTGGTGTGTGTGTGTGTGTGTGTGTGTGTGTGTAGGAGGGGGAGGCTGAGTGAGAGACAGATGGCGTTGATGTTTACACAGAAATAGGAGTGTTTCCTCCAGTTGCCTTCAAGATGAGCTCCCTCTCTCTCTCCCTCCCTCCCTTTCTCCTCCTCTCTGTCTGTCTATCTCCTGAATGTTGTGTTGTGTTAACAAACACAAAGCTCTTATTTGCACAGCAAATGAGAGTCAATAGCTTTGTGTTTAAGTCATGTCCGAATGGAATTTCACTTTCCGAACTGAAAGTCATCCATCATAACCTAGAGATCTAGACATAACCTAGTGGTAGCAAGTGGTTTTGCTATGCAGGAAGGTGTAGAAACAAGCCTTAGGGCCTCAGTACCTGTTCTCCCAGGTTTGGTCGGTCCAATCACATCGCTCTATCCTTGTGGAGAGTCGCTGGGTGGGCTAAGACAAGTTGAGAGGGCTGTGATGGTAGCCTAGAAATCTTGGGGTAGCTTTTCAGGTTACCTACAGTATTGCGTGCTATTTGAAAGATAAATGCTGATTCCGCCCCTTGACTGTGCTCGGTCTATCGGTTATAGCCAGACACTACATTTTGATGTTATAGTCTGGCTTGTCAGGCTGTATTCATCAGGGAATAAATAAATAAATAATAAAATTAGTTCACTTTGAATGCACGTACACTTATAACTACCCTGTTAACAATAGGCTAACTCTATTAGATCCAGTGACATGAATAATCATTCTTTGGGACATCAGTGCATGAAACCATAAAAGGGTCAAAGAGGCTGAAGTCGTACACGAGAGCCAACTGATTTCAGAATTCACTATTGAACAACAATTGTCCAAACTATATAAGCTATAAACAGAAAACAAGTCAAGTTGTATAGCTAATAGTGGAAGATGTTCCAGCCCCATCATTAGTGTTCCCCGTTTCAATAAAACTTAAAAGAAAATCTTATTTCCTGCAAAAGGAATTGCCAGCGCACTCTCAAGGAGGTCGACCTCCTCCCATGATGTGCTGTGAACTGGATCTGTCACTGGGCGTAGAGAGGGCCACCCTGTGAGTGGCCCTCTTCCCCCCGCCATCCCTCTCCTGCCCTGGCCTGCCCCTACCGCCGTTCTGCCTGCTTGCGTCAGCTCATCCGCCCTGTCGTCCCCGGGCGCTGCTGTCGCAGCAGCAGCAACGCAGGAGCCGGTGAGCTCATGGCTGGCGTCCATTTTGAGAGACCTCATTCTTTCTTTGGCTTGTGTTGAGTGCATCATCACAAAAGATTGGCAAAAGGCCTTCTTATGGAACTGTAGGCCAATGACTGTGTAATGTGGTCATTGGTGTAGATTGAGTCCTGAGCTGTTAGGGTTGTTAAGTGCTCGGTTATGTGACACTTGAGTGATTTTTTTTTTTTTGAGATTTCCAGCTCCGTTGTTTTTTTGTATTTGTTTAAAGATGGTTAATTTCCAGTCTTGAAAAAAAAACCCAGTGAATTTTGTTTGTGAAGTTCAAACTAAGCCAAATCAACTCCACTATGAAAAACTTGCGACCATCCAAAAAAGCTCTAATGGACCCATTTTAAATCTGGGTGCCTGGCAGTCTTTGCAGTGGTGATTGTGTGTGGCCACAAGCACCACACCACTACAAACCCCTTACACACACACACACACACACACACACACACACACACACACACACACACACACACACACACACACACACACACACACACACACACACCGTATCGGCGCTACCTCCTGTGTGCACTGATTTGGGCCTCATTCTTTTTCTCCCTGGCTGGCCCAGCAGAACCATTAATTACATAACCTCACTGTCAGAGTAATTTGTGAAAACTCTCTCTGGCCTGTGAGAACCCTCCCCAAAAGCTTCCAACAATACACTTACGCAATGTAACAGGCAACTGAACAATTGATAAATGGGTGCTTTGTTTTTGAAGTGTCCTTAATCAAGGTCGTTAGTATTATGAAGATGACTATGTGAAGACACTTAATTTTTTTTTTTGTGTAGCAGTGAGAGAGCCTGTGTTTTGCCCTTCACATTGGAAATGAAAGCCAATGCAGAACAGGAGGGGAGGAGAGGGGTGGGGGTGTGTGACTGCGGAAACGGGCACTTCAGACAGTTTCAGACAGACCTGGACGAGCGACGGCGGACTCTCCTGAAGCCAGCCCCGACCTGGTGGCATCCACTGGGCAGAGCCTGGCACTGCCATATGGGCTGGGAGACTGGAGGTGGTGAACAGGGGGTCGCTCCAGATGGTCCGTCCCACCCCCACCCTCGCCCTCACCCCCCCTCACCACCATCTCAGCCTTTTCCTCCGCATCTCCCTCCGTCAGCGCCCAGCTGACAGACAGCAAATGTCATCTGTAGCTTCCATTGGCCTGATGGCATGGCTGGCATGGGTGGCATGACTGCAGGCATCTTTCCTTCTGCTTCACTCCTCTCTCTGCTTCCGCAGGTATGCGCCAAGAGAGTAATAAAAAAAATGGCTGCAGCCATTTCTACTTTGAGCATTTCCAAATAACACAAAACAACTCATCATTAAGGCTTTTTTTGGACCTGCATATGGCCATTAGACTGCAATAGGGCCGAAAAGAAAAGAAGAAAAGGCAACGTGTTGCATTACTGTTTTTTTTTTTTTTTCTTTCTTTTCCCTCCATGGGTGAGTGCAGCTGAAATGCCAACTCGGCCCACTTAATGGCAGAGAGAGTGTACGATATGCACTTAAAGATGGAGCCTAAAAGTTTTTTTTTTTTTTTTTTTTTTTTTTGAGGCCAAGAGGAAGAAGACTCCCTGTTGTCGTCTCCTCTCAGCCTATATAATAGGGCCCGAGGTCTGTTGAGTCTTTGAGGAAATGCTTTTGTTTTTTTTGTTGTTGGTGTCCAATATTGACTCTGAATTTTGTAGAGAGGCAGTGATGTGCAGTAGGGTTATAGCCCCTGGTGGTATGGTGTGGTTGTGGTGTGGTGTGGTTTTGGTGGAGGGAGTGGGATTATTGAAATGTGGCCAGTTCTGTGCCACGGATGTGGTGGCTGAGGCAAACCTTTCATCTTGTTGTAGAGAAACAATGTGCTGTTTGCTTGCAAAAAAATTAATTATATATATATATATATATATAGCCACCAAAATGAATCTTGTGAATCTGTCTGTGACCCAACTCAGCTGTTTTGTATTGCAGACGACGCTATTTACCGTGGTCAGCAATGTTTTTATAACTACCATCTTTCTTTTTTCCGGTTTTTAGACGGTTTTCAGTCCCCTGTGTGCCCTAATTCCTCATCTGCATTTAGTCAGTGAATGGAAAGAAAGCAGATGAGGAACAATTACGTTCTCTAAGGGAAAGGATTTTTCAGCGATGTGCTCAACAGAAGATTTCTTGATTGAATCTGAATTAACTTGTGAGCCAAAGACTTCAGAAAGAAGGAAAAGTGCTCACATCCTCTTTTTATTTCAGTAAACGTCCTCTGCGGAGGATAAAATAGACGTTACTTAATGACATTGTGTTATTCATTCAAAAAAAGAAGCTGATTCCAAAACACTATATTGACCTAATGTTAAAATGCCTATTTCTATGCTTACCGTGAGCGTGGGAAGAATACATTTGCATTATCTATAATGAAATCAACGTTACCTTTTCATAAGCCAATATCGCCTATTCAGACCAACCTTCTTCACTCTTTGTTAGAGTAGCCATTAGTAATCTAAAGGCGTCTTACTTCGGATGAGATGCTATTTTTCAATCTTTTTGAGAGGTACGTTTTTTTTTCTTCCATAGGACCAGCGGGTTGTTTGGGGGGGGAAATGACTAACAATTTCAGAGGAGAGTCCCCTTGTCCCCTTGAACCTCAAACAAGTCCCACGGATGATTGGCTGTTGCTCTACCAAGCAATTAGTTAGCATCCATTCAAATCCACAGTCCTCACATCCTGGAAAACAAGTGTACACTTGCTCCATTTTGCTCTGTGAAAGAGAAAGGAAGATTTCATGGATGACCGAACCTTGATAAATATGCCCTCTCCACCCCCCCCAATCTCTCTCGTAACATCAACAGTGTGTATAAACAGCATGAAAACGTAAAAGGGAACAACATGAACCCCGCATGTAGGAGCAATCTTGAACATCGTCAAGGGTCACATGACTCTGTCTTGTCACCAGTGCTTAATTGAGATCGGTTCCGCGGGATGCAACACGCACACGGGAGCATGCCTCAGCAGTCCTCCAGGGATGAAGAGATTGTGCGCTCTCTCTCTCTCTCTCTCTCTCTCTCTCTCTCTCTCTCTCTCTCTCTCTCTCTCTCTCTCTCTCTCTCTCTCTCTCTCTCTCTCTCCCTCCTCCCTCTCTTTTCTTTTCTTCTCTTACTGAGGGACCCTCTGTAGTTGTCCAGTTTAATGTAAGTAATGAATCTGGACATTTGCCTTTGTGCTGCCAAGAAGCATGGCATCTTATCTCTTCCCCCCCCAACCACAGGCCCAATGAGTGGCCCACTTTGGTGATGATGGCAGGTCAGCATTGTGACAGATAAAAGAGATGGAATTTGGGGATTTGAACTATTTGTTTTGTATGTGTATTTTGAATCGTATTTGTGTTTTTTTTTTTCCTTTCGTTCATTCGTTCTTTTTCCCTGGCATTTTCTGTTTCTTTGTTGTCCTTTTGGCTAACAGGCTAAGGTTGTGATATTTCTAGTAATGCGCAAGGCAGGTTTTCTTCTCGCCCTAGCCGTGCCCCATAACACTGATAATGATTCATTTAGCTCTTTTTTTATTTCTGGCTTGTTTAAAACACTGGAGAAGGTCCTTTGATGGCGATACAAGACCTCCTTCTCTTGACTCATCTCAATAACTATAAAATTGCTTCTGAGGAGAGACAGACTGACCGGAGAGATTGTGTGTGTGTGTGTGTGTGTGTGTGTGTGTATGTGTGTGTGACTGAGGTATATTTGTGTGTGTGTGTGTGTGTGTGTGTGTGTGTTTAGTGCTGGGAGGAGGGTAAATCCCTTCCAACAATGGCCAAGTGTAAACAGCTTTTTGGACTGGATGTCTGCCCCCAGGGCGGCTTCCTCTTCTATCTAGGTTGTCCGTCAAGCCTCTGTAGCTCTCCTCAGGCAAGTGGGCAATGCAATGGGATTGCTTCATGCTTGGAAATACATGAAAGGTACTAGAGAGAGGCAACTGTGTGCACATACCACCCCCCTCTCTCTCTCTCTCTCTCTCTCTCTCTCTCTCTCTCTCTCTCTCTCTCTCTCTCTCTCTCTCTCTCTCTCTCTCTCTCTCTCTCTCTCTCTCTCTTTAAACACCAGTGCCTCCACATCTCCAATCCCACACACAGAAAGCCGTCCATGCCTATGGATGTGTGAGCAGCCCTTCAGTTCACTGTTTTGGAGAACAGAGAAAGAGAGAGAGAGAGAAACAGGGAAGAGGGAGAGGGAATGAGAGAACAGCACAGGCGCCCCCTTATCGAACCGCGGCAGCATTTGGATTTTGACGAGCATTCCGGGGCCAATTTGGCCCTTTCAAAAGTTCTATCCGTCCCCCCCACCGCCCTCCACCCCCCACCCACACCCACACCCCTTCCCCCCCTCTCCACTTCTCCACATGTAATTGGTTCAGACTGTAATCGCCCTGATCTAAATTACTCATCAGTTGCTAATTTTCTTACATTCAAGGTCATAGAGATTGTTATTGAGGAGGGGGCACACTGGCCGAGCGTGCCAGCCCCTCCTGTACCGTAATGCGAAGAGACAGCAAAGAGAGAGAGAGAGAGAGAGAGAGAGAGAGAGAGAGAAAGAGAGAGAGAGAGGATGACAGAAGGAGGGAGGGAGGAGGGAAGGAGGAGAGAGACTGAGAGAGTGTATTTAACTCAAGGGGTTTTTTGGTCTGAGCGGAGGAGTCTCTTAATAGCTCCGTAACATTACCCTGCCTTTGTGATGCTGGTAGTGGGGGAGCTCTGTAGAGAACAGGGAGAAGCTCCAGGACAACCGTTTGAGTAAGAGTGTGTGTGTGTGTGTGCGTGTGTGCGCGTGCGTGCGTGCGTGCAGAGAGAATTCGGGATCTCGGGTGTCTTGGCCCCTCCAGGCTATGTCTACCTCTTACCTGAGTGTGTGCGTCACACACCTGGGTAGGAGTCAGACCAGTTCACACCCATTTCCAACTTAATCATTCACACAATGACTCACCTGCACACCCACACACACATACAGTACACACACACACATTGCGAAATCTGGCCAGTCCCCATTCTATCTTTCTCTCTCTCTCTCTCACTCTCTCTCTCTCTCTCTCCTCTCTCTCTCTCTCTCTCTCTCTCTCACACACACACACACACACACACACACACACACACACACACACACACATTCATTCTCTCTCTCTCTCTCTCTCTCTCTCTCTCTCTCTCTCTCTCTCTCTCCCCCCCCCCCCCCCCCCCCCACACTCACACTCACACTCTACTCACTCTCTCACACACACACACACACACATACTTACTCACTCAATCACTCACTCTCACACACACTCACACAGTCTTTCTCTTGCTGGGGCTCAGCTGGTTCTCAGCTCTGCCCCCCCCCCCCCCCCCCCCAATCCTACAGGCCCTCAGACGACTACTGACTTTCAGGCCGCCCTCCTCGCTGATGATTCATGTATGTTGAGCGTAAAGCAAAACTATTTCCATCGCTCCTAATGACTACCCATAAAGTTCCTCCCTACTCCCTGGCCTCGTTTAACGTCAAGGGGGGATGCCAGTGGCTGAGCTCATTTTTAAAGCTCAACAGCATTTTTTTTTTTTTTTTTTTTCCCTCCCCCTGCCCGTAAGTGATGTTTGACCAAATTTACAACTAAAGGTGAACTTGGACATCCACTCTCACCTCGTCTCTGCTATCTTAGTGCAAGATGATTTATTGGTGAAGCTTCTTGAGACTTGAGAGACTTGAGTTAAGGGCTTCTATTAGAGTGTAATTGTTGAGGGTGCACTGATATGATTTGTGTGTCAAGGTTTTTTCTTTTTCTTTTTAATCCTTTAGGAAATATATTATGATATGTTAATATAAGTCCTTGAAAATAACATTTTCAATTGTAGGGGTTTCTTTCTTTCTTTTTTGGCCTTTATACACACACACACACACACACACACACACACACACACACACACACACACACACACACACACACACACACACACACACACACACACACACACACACAGTTTTTCAGTTTCAGATTCAGGGAACAAGCTTTACAAACCAGTCCCTGAGCAGCAACATAGTAGCCATCCCCCTACAGGCCAGGCTTTGTGTGTGTGTGTGTGTGTGTGTGTGTGCTCTGCTGCAGAGTGTCCGCTTGTTTTATGCCCAGGCTGTGCATTATTGAGGTTGCTGATCTTTGTTTAACTGATGCTGCATTAATGGACTTCCTGTCCG